>CM077033.1:36697421-37297421 GCA_039090855.1 Macrothele yani | reverse complement strand
TTTTTATTAACTTTGATGAGGTGAGGAAACAATAAAAGTTTATTTATACATGAAATAAAGTACAAAAAAATATATAGCTCGTTTAAGAATATGATTTTTGGTGAAAGTATGAAATTTAGTTGAAATGTCATGACCAGCATTTCGAAAAGAAATAGATTGAGTCGATATGTATGGAAAAGAAGTAAGAGTTTCTTTATTTTCGCTATAGGGGTGGGGAATAACTGCTTTCCTGTTGAGTTAATAAAACGTTAAAAAATAATGTTTATGGGAAGAACGAAATTATTAGCTTTGCTTCTAGAATGAATGTTTTTTCGGACAAGGCAGAAAAATGCACAGCCCAAAGAATAAACATTTTATTGTAAAAAAGGAAGGTTTTAGATTGTATGTCTTGACAATGAATGCCTTTCTGTTGGGGCAGTCCACGAAAAGTATAGCAAACTAAGAAAGAATAGAAAATGCATATTTGACACACATGCAAGATTTGAGGAATGATTTGTTACAGCTAAAATAATCGTTTGCTGAAATGAAATGAAAAAAAAATGGTCTGAATAAAAGGACTCATAAGTTTGAATAAGTAAAAAAAAGGAATCCTGACCTATTGAGAAGTTTAACGAAATTTCAAAGATAGCAGAAGAAAAATAGCGAAAATTGGGAAGCTATAATGATATGCGAAATAAAGTAACAAAATATTGTTTCAGCGGCATTTTAACTGTGAAAGATCTGTAGAGTTCTTCAACATACGAAAAAATTACGAGAAAATATTATTGCAGGAGCGAAAGACTCAGAATTAACATGAAGTCTATGTCCAATAATTACTACAAACAGGAACGAAATCGTTTCTAAAGAAGCATTTCCTCGTCTCATGATCCGTAATAAAATTGAATGGAGGAAAAAGAAAAGTTCTCCAGAAAATTCATTACATCTACACGAAAAAACTCCCTCAACACATACAAAAAATATAAAAAATGCATGAAGAGATAACGTAAAAGTTATAAAAAAGAGAGGGAATACACAGAACACGAAAACATTCCGACAAGAAAAAAAATATTGGCGGGGTGAAAGACTCAGAATTAACATGTCTACATTTCACAAAATTTTTGTCAAAGTCCAATAGTTACTGTGAACAGGAACGTAATCGTTTCCAAAGAAGCATTTCCTCGTCTCATGGTCTGAAATAAAATTAAATGGAGGAAAAGCAAAAGTTCCCTAGAAAATTCATTTCAGCCACGCGAAGAAACTCCCTCAAAACATACAAAAAATATAAAAAATACATGGAGAAATAAGGTAAAAGAAATTAAAAAAAATAGAGTGAATACGTAGTACACGAGACCACCTGGCCATTTTTTGAAACCAAATCATCGTGAGTTAGAACCTCGCTAAAACCAGCAGAGCATTTTTATGAGGGGGACAAATCCCTCTTGAAAACCACAGGAATAATTACAAAAAATCCCAACGGACCCCACTTTGTCGTTGCCATCCCTCAAAAACAAAGATCCATCAAAAGTTTCAAGAAGCTCCGCTAGGAGCATCACATCGAGTTGACATCTCCCTATATCCAACCCCTTTCGCACTCGGTCGTTGCCATCCCTCGAAATCAAAGATCCATTCAAAGTTCCAAGAAGCACCGCTAGGTGGCAGCACATCGAGTTGACCGCCCCTTTCCCACTCGATCGTTGCCATCCCTCAAAAACAAAGATCCATTGAAAGTTCCAAGAAGCACCGCTATGGGGCAGCACATCGAGTTGAACGCCCCTTTCTCACTCGCTCGTTGTTATCCCTCAAAAACAAAGATCCATTTAAAGTTCCAAGAAGCACCGCTATGGGGCAGCACATCGAGTTGAACGCCCCTTTCTTACTCAGTCGTGGCCATCCCTCAAAAACAAAGATCCATCGAAAGTTCCAAGAAGCACCGCTAGGGGCAGCACATCGAGTAGACATCCGCTTTTCCACTCGGTCGTTGCCATCCCTCAAAAACAAATATCCATTGAGAGTTTCAAGAAGCACCGCTAGGGGGCAGCACATCAGCATCCAGTTGACATCTCCCTATGTCCACCCCCTTTTCACACTCGACCGTTGCCATCTCTCAAAAACAAAGATCCATCGAAAGTTCCAAGAAGCACCGCAAGGGGGCAGCTCATCATGGGGACGATCACGTAAAAAAAATTCTGTCAAGGGGACAGCTGGGGCAGCCTTGGGACAGTCACGAGGACAGCCGGGGTCAGCCACGGGACATCCTCGTGAACAGTCAATGCTAAGTCTATGGAGGGCTGTCCCTGGTCTAGAACTCTCCATTTTCCTCTAATGACCAGCGATTCTGAACGTATACACATCTGGAGAGAGAAGGGAACACGCAATCACACCTCCAACATCATCGAAAGTGACCGGTTTGGAGGTGGCTGAGTTCTCGTTTGCGGCGGTATCATGCTTGGTAGCCGTACTGACCTCCACAGTCACTGGTGTCAACTATTGTACCGAGGTTCCCCTGCCTCACGTGCGTCTCTTCAGAGGTGCTGTGGGTCCTGAGTTTATCTTCATGGACGACAACGCACACCTCATCGTACAGTGGCTGTCGCAGAGCTGTTGGAGAGTGAAGATATTCAACGCATGGATTGGCCCACAAGGTCCCCGAACTTAAATCCAATCGAACACGTGTGGGACCTCCTAGGGAGACACTTGGCAGCACGTAACTAGCAGCCAGCAACGATTTCGCAGTTGCGATGGGCGCTACAAGAGGAATGGGCCGCGATGCCTCAATAGCTCCTTGACAACCTCGTCCTCCGCATTGACAGACGCCGTAAATCCTTCAACGCAGTCAGGGGTGATCATATGCCCTACTATATACTGGATTTTTCTTTGCAGCCGCCTGTCACATGGATGTTTCTGTCTTCTGTACAGTTGTGCTCGAAGCTTCCTTTTCAATAAAGTGCCTTTGTATCCTTTGGATTCCTTGTTTGGATGGTTTGCTCACTTGTCCCATATTCTTACATCTTGGGGATCTTATGGTATGATTTGAGTCGATGTGAAGCACTTCTGCACGACGTTACATTCGAAAAACCGTCTCGTCCATAATTTTAGCACTCCAGTGTAATACCTTACGCCCACTGAGTTAGACAACTACTATTGAACGTGGAAAGTGTTATGAATTGAAGACCGTGCTTTGGCCTGACGGTTTGGGGAACATATCGTAGTAGTTTGATGGACTTCTTTGTTTGTGACAAATGTCGGAAGAAAATTTCGATTTGTGTGTATCGTCCCAATAAAGAGTAATAAAGGAGGAAGTGTAGTTGTGTGGTGCAATTTTTAATGGTTCGGCTATTACTTATCAATTGATTTGAATCAATGCAGAATTACGAGCTCTAACTATCCACCGCAGACGATTATGGGAAATAACCAAATTTGCATTACTTTTGGATGTCTCGTAAATCTCTCACAGAAGCAAGGTATTTCGTACTGTCTTGTTTTTATGTAGATTTGTTTGAGGCCGTGGTGTTGAAATAGTAAGTTGAAAAAAACAAAATTCTGAGCTGAAACAAATGTAAATATCTATCATTAACTTTAGCGTTAGGTCCGTCCAAAAAGGTATTGCTTATAGAACATAAATACGTCCACCTGTCGCTGCTTTTTAACACGAATGGATACGCGTTTCGGAAGATATTGACGAAAACTGCTGGAGAGTATTCCAAGCGAACCTGAGGCCGCCAATAAGGCCTGACGAATATTCACTCAAAACTATGTTTTGTGAAAATAAAACTTGTTGGTCTACATAGCAAGATTATACTAATGTTGTGGCTGTGTACAGCAACAGGACAAAGTAAGCTCTTAATTTCGCTATTACTGCATAAAATCTGTTCACTATAATTATTTTCCAGGCGATCATTTACATTAGGAGAGAAAATTTAGGGACTGGATTTAAAAATGACTTTCACTATTCTAACGAAATGCGAAAAACTTAACGATTCAGATGTATAAGAATTGGGTATTACCGAAGTCTGATATAACTTAGTCATCATGAGCAAAAATGGGTTTCAAGAATGAAAACTTGTTGGCAAAACTTATACTCAGTGGAATTCAAAACGTGGTGAAACTTGGGAAATTGAAAAGTTTTAGACATTTTCTTTAAATTACTGCAATTGTTTGAAGCTGTAAGAACCTGTGAATTACAAATGCTCTGATTGGTTAACAATAAGAATACAAGTTTTACACATTATTTTCGGGATAACCACAATATTGTGTGCTGAAATTCAGGTACGTAAAATACCGTATTTTTTAAAATATTCGACGCTCCAGTACGTAAAGCTCATCCTTATTTTTTGAGAAAAACATAAAAAATCGCTTTTTTTGGAAGAAAAATTATTGGTAAAAAATTTATTCGTAAAAAGATTAGTTCGTCAACAACTGACTCCTTGCCATGTTTGAAATCAGAAACGTGCAACAGAGTTGATGAAAACAGAGTTGAACTACATCACTCAGTCATTCAACCAATGGCTGTGGTACAGGCAGATAATCTGCCCGAGGTAGATCTTTTTTTCTTTGATTGGAGGTTTAACGACCACCGTGAGCAACTCAATGGGTTATAAAGCAGTCGCCCGTCAGTAATTTAGGGTCACTGGTTCCAGGTAAGGGAGAGAGCCAGTGCCGTTAGACAAACACAACATCTATGCCTGACCGGGATTCGAACCCGGACCCCTTACGGACGAATGATCAGAGGCCAACGCCTTAGTCCACTGCGCCACCGAGGCGGCCCCGAGGTAGATCCTACAGAACATTACTATGTGGCCAGAGAGAAGAAGAAAAACGAGGAACTAGATAAACACTATCTCTAAATCCCAACTATACGTACACCCACAACCACTGATTCCTCGCATTTAACCATCCAGAAGTGGTTGAATGATTTTGTAGGAAATCTGGATTTCTCAATGAGAATGGTGGTACCTATAGGATGCAGAGTACATCAGTGATGTTTCCTCCATAGACATGTAAAAGCAAGTACATAATGAAACAGGAAAATTAAGCAGATATTGTTCGTTACCATGATATGTAATATCAGAGATGCTGTTTATTTACATTCCTCAACAAGACACTGCAGAAGGAGGTTATTCAAATTCTTCTTGAAATTAAGCCAGATAAAAGATGAGATGAAGTTTCGTACAGAATGTAAGTATCAACTTGAACTTAACTTTGGGCTAAAAAGATATTCTTTGGACTTCGTCGTTTACTGGCTGTGGAGGGAACTCATCTTGCCTTCCTCATTAATTGACGGTCTTACAGTGGATCCCTAGAAATCTGAGAATTGGTTCTCAGGTAGTTTCTCAACGTGATACGTGTGTGCTACCTAAGGCAGAACAGAAACAATTAATTGATGAAATTGGTTCCAAGCAAAGTTTTTCAGATCTTCTCATTAGTAAAGCCTACTCTGCATACTACAACTTTGTTCATCTCGGACACGCTATCCAGAAGGTTAAGTGTTTAATTAAAGGTCTTCTTCGCCACAATACATTCTGAAGTGGATCATTTTCAGCAAACACACGTTCATAAAGTACATGACCTTGTCTCTTCACGTTATCTGGACGCTGGATCGAACGGGTATGATAATTCGATTAGCAAACCACATTCTTCTCCACCTGCATTTATTAATCTCAGTTCTGTATCCCGCACTCCTGCTCAAGTGTATTCCTTGAATAAAGTTTTAAATTCAGCTATCCTGTTCAATATGTGAAACCTCTCGCTGTAGTCCCGCAGGAAGAAATGCAATTTCTGCTTTACCTCAATCAGAACTAGATTTAGCTCTTCATTCTATCACTAGGTCTTTTACCAAGCAATTATCTGTTCCTAAACAGCCAGGTCATATTTATACGATTCTACAGTATGAGCGGATAGAGTTTCTTGTTCTATCCAATAACCCCACTCTGCCGATCATTTCTGCCGATAATTCACAACAGATTATCATCCTTAATAAGAACGACTTTCAAGCCAAGATGGTTGGAGCCACAAATAAGATCACGCATAAAGTTATCAGATCTGATCGAACTGCTGCCATAATCACTTTTTCTGAGCAAACTCCGAAACGAGGGTCATCTCCCAGCTTGTATTTTATCGTATAGGTTATCACTCTATGGCTTCAATACCCCTGAGACCTTTGAGAAGATGAAGATCCATAAACCAGGTCACCCGATTCGATTCCTTGTCGCGGGATCTCATAACTATACTAGGTAGCTGGAAAAGGCTTTGGCCACTTTGCTAACCACATGCTCCTCTGCTTAACTACTACTCAACTGTAAATTTTCAGCATTACGTTTTCTTATAAAACGAGTATTTTCGTTCTCCTCAACTTCGTTATTTTGAACTGCCGACCGAAGGTTAGTCATATGGCTGTTACTCTCTGCTCTTCAGGTGAAACTTTCAACAGACTAGTTCGCAACCAATATCGTTCGTCATTTAACACCTTTTACCGTGACGCACCTCAAACCTTGTTTGTTGGTTCCATAGAATGACATTTTTACTAATGACATTTTCTGAGCATGGAGCAAGAGACAACATTTTAATATACTGATGGCATACTTCTCTACATGAATAACCACAACAGAGTTCAAATAATTTGAGTCAATGCATGAAAATATAAACATTGTTTAAACACAGTATAGCCAAATTATTGGACCATTCTTACATCATGTCGACAAAGAGACAGATACCTTCGGTCATATAACTTCTGTTGTTTTCACTTTGAATAACCTATGCAGAAAACATCCACTTGACTTCGGGATTCGTGCTAAGAATATATTTTCGCTCATCAGGACGGACCGTGACCTCATACCTACTATTCATAGATCTGGAGTGTATCGCATTTCTCTGATCCTCTGGTGCCCTCTCAACCTCAAAAGATCTACGTAGGCTGTACTCTAAGGACTTTGGGTGTCAGAGTCAGTGAACGCAAATACAATATCCGGACTAATTTCACATCAGCTACCCTAGCTAAAACAGTGATAGAGTGCGACTATGTTTCTGACTATGATAGTGCAAAAATTTACGCTTCAGTGCAATCTAAACGCTCTCTGTTATAGTCTGAAAGTTTATTTCTAGGTTCTCAGTTCTCATATTTATGCTGCAACGACGATTTACTGACATACATCCGGTTCCTATTGAGGCTTGTGATTGAAATGCATTTTTCCAGCAAATGATGACGTAACACTTGACGTATATTGAGCACTACCATCGTTCTTTTATTTAATTTACGGTTGGCATCACTGGGACTAATGCTTTCTGCATAATCATACTCTATTATTTATTGCACCCTAGGTTTCTTGTGGCACTTGGCCTGCTCATGAGACTGTAATAATCTCGAAAAGAACTTGCGTATGGTACCTTTGATGTTTTATCTGTAAATAAACTTCAGATTTTAACTTAGCAGTTGATGTATAGTGATTTTACTATATCGTACGAAGACAGCCTAAATTTATATACCTTTTGGACGTATTGTGTTACTTAATTCAGAAAGCCGTTGTTCTATGCAAAAGAAACATACGCTACTTTATTCTATCATGCCATGCTTTTAAATATGAATTAAAGGCCATTCGTTTTAACATGAATTAAACTCAGGACAAAATGAATAATCATTTTAATATTTTAGGTATTACAGTAAAAGTGGTACATTAATGCTGACTTAAATTAACTGTTCATTTGCTAGGACACGATATCGCATACAAAATGCACAGTATATCGCTTCTATTCCAACGCCAGTAGGAGAGTCAAAGCATCTCACTTCTTCAAGGTGATTTGTTCTTTTCTCGGAAATAGCTGGAATCAGGGAATAAGAGTAAACAACACAATCTGTTTATATAATACACAAGATATTTTGTTGCTGTTTTCACACATTAATTGTACCCTAGGAAGAAAATTTCAAATCAATTTATCACACATAAACGGCTTTCCGGTATCTACCAGAAAAACGTAAAATACTTAATACGTAAAAACGAGTTCTTACGTTGGTCAAAGCCAGGTCAAAAGGTCAATAAAAAAGGCATGTTGTACGACGGGATTCTTGGGGAATAGAAACTCAGGAAATTCTAACGATATGGAACTACTGCTGTCCTCATATCACACACTGGTGTGAAGTATGTCGTTCAATGAGCATTTCTTATTATTTGATTTGGATTTCTTTTAGAAAAACTCTGTCGCTGTTATTGAAAATTAGGAAAACATTCTAAACAATAACTCCTGAACAGGAAAAAATATACAGAGGAATATGGACCCTACAAGTTTTGGAAAGTTACAGGAGGAATGTGTCGCGATATTCTCCAGGCTTGATATACAAGTCGGTAGGCAATAGCTGGTGCTTGCTTTAGAACAATACGCAAACTTCAGCGATTATGCAATACAGAAAATCGAAAGATCTCGGGATCCATCGCCAATTAAAGTACGTTGTCACTTTCGTGTTCCGAATTGCGTTATACGAAATATACGATTGCTTAAAGTACAGAAACATACGAACTGCCATTATTTGTTTTTTCGTGTAAACGAGAATATGAACGCAATTCTTGTGGTCTATGATGAGCAGTATCTTGTCGGAAAAGTCTATTATACAAAAATGTTTAGGAAAACTTGAAAAGAAGGTGTTGGAATTTAAAATTTATAAAATGGGCGACAGCTCATTTATCATTCTGCAGTTTCTGAACTGAAATGAAACAAACAACGCAACGGTGTTCTTTATCATGGTCAAAGAAAATATAATAAATAACCTCACTACATGGGAAGGTCGATCTCCACTGGCGTATCAAATGGACGGTCACGAGTTAGTGTTACAGGAAGCTTTAGGATTAAAAACTAACGGGTCGGGTAAGCGGGGTTCTACTGTACATGGAGGATCCATATTTACAGAAGAGATTGAAAAGCATTATCACGCGAAACCAAATTAATGTTTTTAATCTAAAATCATATCTGTGGATCTATAATTTTTAGGGCAACAAGTGGTGTCCATGATAATGGAACACGAGCTTTCCTCTCCGTTTCGCGCTTGCATTTGAAAATGAAAATAGGGTGCTTTAAACCAATCAACATAGAAAAAATATATTTAAGTACCTTTTTACTTTTTTGAATGATAAAAAGACGTATTTATATTTTTATAGCCGTGCAGAATATGGCATGTATATTACAGTCAATCCTGTATGGAATATAATTTTAAGGTTTGTTCCTCATACGAACTGAGTTTTTTTAAATAAATCTGCGTAAATGGACGAGCAAGACTACGACATAAAAATTCGTTCTTTCATTTATTCGAACGCCGTTATGCAGACAAAAGACCCTCTCAACAGATGGAAAGCAAGAGTCAGGAAAGCTTCTAATTTTAAAGCCCTTCCAGACTCCATCAAGCGAGCAGCAAAACTCCCTCCTGGGGCATCCATACCCAAATTATTCGGGAGATTAAAGCACCATAAAAAGGGCAACCGAATCAGACCCATCGTTTAAAGGAAGAAAGCACCATCAACACACCTTGAGAAAGCCCTGGCAACTTTTCTTATGCCATTCCTTCCGAACACAGAGTCCTTAGATCCTTGAATGACTTCATCGCCAAGCTAAAAGGTATCACCATTGCACAACCTGAACTTATTGGCACCTTTGATGTTATCTCCCTCTACCTCTCTGTTCCAATACCAGAAGCAACGCAAAACATCAAACGAACCCTGGCTGGGATTAACCTTTATGATAAAGAAGCTCTGAAAGATATCTTTGCTGTTCTTGACTTAGCTGTAGAATCCAACTTTTTTACCTATGGCTCCCACGTCTACTAGCAATCAAATGGAGTCTTGATGGGTTCAGCCTTGTCTCCAAAACTCGCTGAAGCCATCATGAGACCTATTGAAGAGATCATACTCACCACTCTTCACAGGACACCAAGAGTATGGCTACGCTATGCAGATGATATCTTTTTTGTCTGGGAGCACGGAGAAGCCTACTTGCAAGACTTTATGGTAGACATAAACAACATACATGAAGACATTAAATTTGCGATGGAAACAGAAAATCAAGGAGAGTTACCATATTTAGATGTACTTGTGAAGAAATCGATTTCAGGTACACTCACTACCAAAGTCTACTATAAACCCATGCACGTACCTAACCCTATTCCACCAGGATCAGCCAACCCAACAACACACAAGTATGCTCTATTCAAATACCGGACTAAAAGAGCCAAGGATTTTAGCACCTTAAAATCTGACTATGATGCCAAAATTAAGTCTTTGAAAGATCTTGCCTTTGCAGGAGGGTTTGACGTCTCTCGCGCAGAGGACACAATAGCGAAAGGTGAAGCCAACACACTTGCTACACCGAACAGAAGATCACCTTTAAAATTTGTTGGTTCGATCCCGTACATCCCAAAAATATCTTATTTTATTAAAAATCACTTTTAGAAGAAAGGATTGGATGTTGGTCTTAAAGCTTCTAAACACATGGCAACCGTCCTCAGCACAGCAAGAAGTAATAGTACCTTGAAGCTCACAGATGCAGGCATCTATTGCATCCCATTGTTATACCCAGACTCCTCAACTAAATTTTATGTAATTCTCACAAAAAGGTCCTTTGAGGAGAGAATGAATGAGCATAAGAGGGACGTTGCACATAAGAAACTTTCTACGTCGCTTGCCAAAGAAGTAGCTAAACATCAAGCTCAACCCCAATGGCACAATATCTCGAAGATTGCACCATATGGAGACGCAAGAATAGCTGCCATAAAGGAAACAGTTGAGATATTAACGAGGCAGGATGTATGCAACACCGATGTCTCTTTCGAACTACCGGTAGCTTGGAACCATCTGCTAGGCATCGCAAGATGGACTTCATGATTCTAGTTTCTTCCTAAAGTTTACATTGTTTGCTTTTGCATTAACTTTTAAAATATTGTATTCACCACGTTCGTGGTTATTTATGCGCGCGGTCTTCACGCATGATTTCATTTGTCATATTAGAATTAACGTTCTGTCTACAATTTTGATTCTATATTATCTATGTAACCGCCCGATGAAGCCGTCCGTTGACGGAGAAAGCTTGCGGAGTGAAATTTCTGTGATTTCTTACTTTAGACACCAATAAATCGGATCAATATATTTTTAATTAGAGTGGTATGTTTTTCAGAATGCCTACCGCACATTGTATATACTCTCTAAACCAGCTCACGACATTTTCATTTTCTACGCGCTGTTGACGCCATATGTAGGAGGCGGTCACAATAATGTGACTCCACTGTATAACACACAAACACACACACACACACACACACACACACACACACACACACACACACACATAGTTACTGTACAAAAACGTACATATATTTTCTCTAACGCCTAACTATTCACATAATGAAACCTAAGCGAACTGATAATTGTATATGATGACGATATATGATCTCTTCTGAGATCGCCGTTTGCATTGTTCGGAAGAATAAATTTGAATCGCGTTCAGACATTTAATTTTTAAAAGTGTTTTCCTTTGAGATATTTCTGACAAATTCTTTTCTCTTTCTCATGGCATTTCTCCAGAATGCTTTCCTATATTACCTAAAATGCATTCTGAAACCTGCTGAATACATCTTTATGGTTATTTGTATATAATAAATTTCAACGCTTTGTTAATTTCTTTTATGTTACTAATTTATATAAATACAAAAAGGTAGCTTTTAAGTATCAGTATTTTACTTGCAAAAATATTTATATGTCCTATTTAACTATCTTTATTTCTGAAAATCTGATTTTGATGATTCTGACACCGCGCAGTAGGTGTCAGAATGTTATCGGACATAACATGCCCCTAATTTGTTAGCTTTATTTTTCGCAGCATACAGAAATATAGGTAAACATGGGCAAAGAGTAACTTATGCTCTCGCAGGTCGTGTTTCGATACTCGGAAAAGTCATGAGAAAATGCACGTATAACGTTCCACACTGGTATTAGTTGCAAACAATAGAGATTGGAAAATCTCTTTGGAAGAAGGTGATATGTCTGAGCTCAATAGATTCATTTTTCATGTGTTCTGAAATCAATTCGACGAACCCTGACAAGGTATATTCCTAATGTAATTATGAGGAACTGTATCTATTGTGACGCGGAAAATTTAAATTTGAAGAGGAAAAACATATCACCGTTATTAAGGAATTAAGAAATAAAAGATCGGATAAATTATATTTATAGGAGCACACCGTTTTCATTTAAGAAAAAAACCTCATTATTTGCTTACCTAATGTACCTACCTAAAGCAACATTGGTGCTTCGATTTCGAAAGAATGTGTGGTGTATTCCACAACATACAATGCCGAGGAAATAATGCAAGGAACTTGAGAATCTGCAAAAGAGGAGCAAGGAACACCTCAATGTACTACAGAAACAAAAATTTCATATTATAGCTGTATTTAGAGTGCGTAAAATTGGCGATCATTGACGAATACATTTTTTAATCCGTGTGACTTTCAAATCCTTTATTTATGTTGTTCTGTGATCAAATACTCGCGCGTTCTAAAACCCACTTAAAAAGTTTTAGAAGTAGCATTACCTTGATTTTTTTATTAAACGTAAATGTAATGGAAAAGCTATTGCAAAATATAGCCGTTAAATCGAAATTTAAGTAGTTAACATTGTGCGTCCCCCTCAAACTTTTTGACAGGTTAAAAAGTCATACTAATTTTTTAATTTACCTGGTTTAAAAAAATAGGTCATACATTCCTTCTCTCAACTTCGATTCTATCTCGAAATGTACTATCTGCCATTCCATTAACGACAGAAACTATGTAAGGCCGCACTTCACTGACAGTTTAGCATTTAAAATTAAGCAAACTTGTATACCCATATCTATTTCACGGATTTAAAAACATTCACCCATAATAGAAAAAATCCTATTTTTGAACTTCCTTCTCCGAGAGATAGTACATTTAGTAGGAAATGCTGATTTACTGGCCTACAAGTCGAATTACACTAAGCTGTTTTCTGAATTCAAAGGTTAGCTTAAAAAGAAAGGAAGTTCACTAGATAAATGTTTAAATTAATATTTACTTACTCTTTGTGTATCAAACGGCTCCATTTACATAGGTTTTGGCACACAATTCCAGTTCCAGTGACATCCATGATACGACGTAGAAAGGACCTTCGGTGCTTTGTAATTTTTCTTCCGGCAAAAACTTCTGATTTTGGTCCGCCCAAAATTTCTTTTGCCGCTCTCTACCTTTATTTACTGCCACTTGGGCTGAAAAATGTTTCTTAGTAACATCGCATCACTCATTCTTTCAATATGGCTAAACCACGTAAGAATATTAGTCTACACCTTACTGACAACTGATTTAATGGAGTGGATGCATAATTGCTTGAAGCTACCACTATTGTGGTTGCATGGATAGGAATTGTTGTATCTTCCGATTTAGTTCAGTATTGCTGGCTAGTGAAAATGATGACAATTTATGTATCAGAAGAGTGTCTTAAAGCAACAGAAAAATAATACAATTCCAATATATCTATCAAATTTTTTCATAAACATATAAGAAAAGCAGATGGTTTCTTACATATACAAAGAGCGTAATAAGAAAATTACTTAAATCTTTTTAATACGCTGAAATGTTACAAGTGGAAAAGTATTTTCTATGATATTTTTAAATTGATTTTAATTAATCAATTGGTTTCCAGTTTAGTATCTAAGTTTTTTTTTATATTCAAAATTACTTCACTCCTTTTATCTAACGTTCTACATAGCCCACGCATAGCTTTGAGCCAATAATTTGGCTTTCATTTTCTCTTTTGTTAACGTGATTGACGGGAAGAGCTTTAAAAACTAACTGCAGTGAATGAATGCTTTCAGTATGTCAGTGGTGGCCAACCTTTTGACTAGCGTCTGGGGACAGCAATGGATATCTCGTAGGAAGATCCTCATTGGTAGGAATAAAACACAGTCAACCACTTGGCGTGCGTGATGTGTATCACTAGTGCCAGGTAAGTATGAAATATTTAGCAAACTTTCTATATTTAATATAATTTTTCGAATTTTTTACTGAATGCCATTGATCAAATTACTGGGTAAATGTGTAGATTATCGTTCTAAATTATTTCGCGAGAAAAAATGTTAGTACCTGGAAAAAGTGCGATGTACGGATTCAGAGTATGGATATTAAAGGCAAATGGTACAGAAATTTCATATTTCAAATGTGTTTTGAAAATTTTAATCGGAATATTGACCGGAAAGTTCGATGCTGTGAAGAGACGCTGCGGTTGGCCTAATGCATCTCTACTGCGATGATGTCAACTGTGCTCCGTTAAAAGGAAGGTTCGTTTGCTGAACCGAAATGACGGGCGGAAGAGTACGAGAGAAAGCGGTTACTTTTTGGCAAAAGAGCAATACATTTTGTAGTGTACACTACAAAAAATAGGTCCAAATTATGCACACTTTATTGGTATCAAATACGTTGTTGGCAGGAAAACCCGGAAAATAAGATCTTTGATTAGCAAACGATACGTATCAGTGAGAGAGAAATTGACCTGCGAACAGAGTATCAACACGAGAACCAAAAGTACAGTGGTACAGCAAATCAGCTACGAATGGAAGCCGTTCAAAGTAGAACCGAAGTTATGCTTCCCCAGTTTTCTGCACAACATAGAAAGGAATATTTGCACTTTCTATTTGGAATTAGGGAATGATGTGTGAAAGAACGAAACATTTCTGAACATGCGCTTCAAAAACAATGACAAAACATGAGCGAACTATATTCTGTAACGTATGAGTACATGGTACTTCGCTCTCCTGGCAAGAGCATATGCAGCTGCACTTGTAGTCATCCGCGCGTGATTTACTCGCCGCAGGGGATCTTTCTTTCAACGGATTAAAGCTTCACATCGTCGTGGTAACGATGCATTCAGCCTACCGCAGCGTCTCTTCAAAAAATCACACTTACAGGTAAATATTACGATAAAAATCGTTAAAATTCATTTAAAAGATGAAATGGCTACACCATTTGCTATTAATTTTCATATTCTAAAATCTATACTGCGCCCTTTTTTCCAGGTATTTTTCCGACGAAATAATTTAGGACGCTAATCTACAATTCCTTTCTATGTTGTGCAGAAAACTGGGGAAGCATAACTTCGGTTCTACTTTGAACGGCTTCCATTCGTAGCTGATTTGCTGTACCACTGTACTTTTGGTTCTCGTGTTGATACTTTGTTCGCAGGTCAATTTCTCTCTCACTGATACGTATCGTTTGCTAATCAAAGATCTTAATTTCCGGGTTTTCCTGCCAACAACGTATGGGATACCAATAAAGTGTGCATAATTTGGACCTATTTTATGTAGTGTACAATACAAAATGTATTGCTCTTCTGCCAAAAAGTAACCGCTTTCTCTCGTACTCTTCCGCCCGTCATTTCGGTTCAGCAACGAACCTTCCTTTTAACGGAGCACAGTTGACATCATCTCAGTAGAGATGCATTAGGCCAACTGCTGCGTCTCTTCACAGCATCGAACTTTCCGGTCAATATTCCGATTAAAATTTTCAAAACACATTTAAAAATATGAAATTTCTGTACCATTTGCCATTAATATCCATACTCTGAATCCGTACGTCACACTTTTTTCAGGTACTAACATTTTTCTCGCGAAATAATTTAGAACGATAATCTACACATTTACCCAGTAATTTGATCAATGGCTTTCAGTAAAAAATTCGAAAAATTATATTAAATGTAGAAAGTTTGCTAATTATTTCATACTTACCTGGCACTAGTGATACACATCACGCACGCAAATTGGTTGATTGTGTTTTATTCCTACCAATGAGGATCTTCCTACGAGATTTCCATTGCTGTCCCCAGACGCTAGTCAACCTTTTGCATACCATGCACCAAATTTTTCACGTATGAGTTCATATGCGCCATACGACTCAAGTTTGGGATTGAAAACTAGGGATAGGGGTAGGACATTCTTCGCTTAGGGGAGGAAAAGGAATAGCTCATTAGCGCAATAAAATTAATTAATTAATTGACACCAGTTCAAAAGACACGTTTGTGGGAGCACCAATCTGCAATAGTCAGAAGTTATTGCTCCTACTTCAAAAGAATAAGTATGCGCAAGCATACAATGCGGCACTTTTAATCATCCAATGCGTCACGGTTTGGCCACCCCTTCAGTATATCATTGAATTCATATTTTCATGTAGAATTTTTGTGTACATCTTGTTCGCCTTCATAAATGGCATGCGCACTTGAATGACGCTGTACGTCTCATATCCCTGGTAATCTTTTTCTGATTTATCCTCTAATGGCAATTTGATTCCAAATAGTGTTTTTTTAATTTCCACGGGTTTTTTTTTTCTTCTTTTCGTCCCAGTAGAAAGCTGTGGGTATTTCCGGGAGCTGAAATTTGGAAATTTCTCGGTACGTAAACAAAAGTACTACCACTTATAATAATTATATACTATCAATCTCAATCATCTGCTCTTAAAAAGTACAGATATTTAAGTAAAACTTAAACATCAGAAAATTATGCCCGCGACAAGCTATAACATCCCGTGCAACACACTTGTTAAAGACTAGTATATACCTTTGCCTCAGAGAAACACCAAATGTATTATATTATTCTTCAAGAATTACCGACAAAAAACAACACATTTTAAAATGTGAAAACTTTCTGGAGTTCTCTCAGCATATGAAATCAAAGAACATTGTTTCTGCTTTGAATGGTGAACTTCATAATATATGGAGTCAAATTACTGAAACAATTAATGAAATAGAATTGGGAACAATAAGGCCGCTACAGATGAAAATCAGAGACGCCTCTGATAAATTGGAGGTCAAAAGAAAAAATCTGAGAAGGGTAATATAAAAAAATTATGTAATTTTGTTAATGATAAGAAAGATAAGAGAGGAAAATATAAAAAAATGGAATTATGAGTTATTAGAATTTATCTAGTGTGCAATAAACTAATGCACAAAAATTGATATTACAACGTTGTAGGGAGTATGCATACCCAGCAGAGTTACCAAGAGTTGAGGATTATATTCCAAAAAGAGAGAAAAATTGTACACAGTGTACCACATTAAGAATTACCTGCACTTAGATTTGATATGTGCCATGTAATGTTAAAATAATATAATAAAAAATAGATTACCAATGTAGTCATAAAAAAATTAAATTTGTAAGCTTTTTCATTAAATTAAGTGGTTCTGGACCGTCATAACCGAACGATAGAAACATTTTATCACATAACGCATTGCACTTCTTAACTCCGAATCACTCACCTCCATAGCTGTATGGCCAAATGCAAAATTATCTTAAACAACTGCGATAACAAACTAGAATCGTCTACCACTGCTAATAACTGTTGCGATGGATACTTCCTTAATTCACTTAGACGTATGCGTGGTTATTTTTCTCATTCGTATTGTTTCTAAAAAAGTACTCTCAGTTCTTATGGAACGGATTTTGTATATATACTGCCATAAAGAAATAAAAATATGAAATCATACACTTAATGGTGTCAAGGGGCACGAATCCAGAATAATAATTTTAGCAATAAATGCGAAGAAGTAAAAAATTAAGGAAGATTAATTAATATTTAAAAATAAAAATTTTAGTATTCCGCGAGAAAACCCCACCAGAAAACGGATCGTAATCAACAAAAAAATATACTGTAATACAATGCATATTTTCACAAAATTGCAAATTTCGATGATATATGGAATCTTTCTTTGAATTAATGTAACCAATCGTATTTATTTTTGACGAGAAACATTTTTAAATTATGTTATGCACTAGGAAGACTTAGTGAGCTTTGTAGTACCCTGAAGACCGAGTTCATTAATGTGGTTCAACGGCAAGTTCGTACTCGATTTAGAAAGGGTGCATAGACAGATAAAACCAATATCCCAGTGATAGGATAAATTTCGGAACACCGGAGTCGCTCAGGGAAAATCCCGGGCTGACCATGTCTGTCGTAGGAAACAGTTGACCTAGTGATGGATGCATTTTAACGCACTCGCAACAAGTCAACTTGACATACCAGTCAGCAGCTGGATATCTAACAGAAAATAGTATGGCATATCTTGCGTAAGCGTCTCCGTCTGAAGCCTCATATACTGTAAGTAGTACAAGCTATTTGCAGTATATGATACTTCACAGGATCAAAATAGGATGAAATGTTAATGTATTCCTTCTCTTTACGCCTTAGTGACTCCAATTTTTGAATTACAAGCCCGAGCACATGGTGGTGGACGGTTTCATCGAGAGACTCGCGTTCAGCGATGAAACCGCGTTCTACTTGTCCAGTAAAGTTAACCAACATATCGTGCGGATATGAGGATACGGTAAACCATATACCACAGTGGAACTTCGTAACTCTCCGATGGTAAACGTGTTCGGCTCCATGTCATGCAAAAAAGGTTTAGGGCCCATCCTTCTTTGCCGATGCAACCCTCAACGACAGCATCTTCCTTCATGAAGTAAAGGAACTTGTCTTTTTTTATAGACAAGTTCACTTTATGTCAGCTGTGGCTGATGTCACAACTTCATGACGACAGTGCTGATTTAATTCTACATATAGAGGGCTGCTGCAGCACAAATTCAAAGAGATGTCAATGCCCATCTCAATAATAAGTTACCGAATGCGTAGATTGGCCGTGCAGCTGCCGACAGCAGAGCACATCTCGTTTGGCAGCTTCGATCACAGGACTTAACGCGGTGTAATTTCTTCCTCTGGAGCTACGTTAAGAACAAGTTGTTTGCGCCGTCCTAGCACTCATATTTAATGAATTTGAAACAATATATTACCACGGCTAACACTTAGGTAGGCCAAGTAACGTTTGTAGGAAAGTGGGCTGAATTAGATTACTCGATACATATTTGCCGAATCACGAAGGGCGCAGCAGCATTTGTAAGGTCTGTAAACAACCTGGAACATTTATATTTCCATTGCCATTAACTATGTTGATATTTCCCTTCACTTTACGCCGTAGTGATACACTCACACCCGGAGACCATCATGATTTATATTCTATGGTATTTACGGTGAAATATATCGAAAGAAAACTAATTTATTCGACGTATAATCAAAACCACTGATGGAAAATAAAATGCATTGCACTGCAGCAACATTTTAAGGAGAGGTGAAAAAAACTGTGTCGTGAAACATTTGCTTCGGGTAAGCAAAAGAAAAAAAGATTTTAAGGACAACCCAGGTCACAATTGTTTTGTCAAATCACTTCTGATATTAATCCTATGACCTCACCTGTTTTAGGGAAAAGATATTCGTCACCTACCTCTGCAGTAATAAAAAAATCAAAAATATGATTTCCTTTCATATTCACATGATTTTTGTTTCTTCTGACAATTGGCGTTCGATGACCGTGCCATTCTTTCGTTTGTTTTTATTTGATGAAATTTGAAACATTTTCCCGTAACGAATACTTTTCTACGAGGGACGTTGTGTATATAAGGAATGGATCTCTTTACACTTTTTCTCTGAAAAGTTTTTTTTTTATTACATGTTTTGATTTCACGTGCTTTACTGCACAATTTTTGAGCCGCAATACATTTTGTTGCATTTGGTGTAACTGTTCATCTCTTACCTTATATACAAAATTGTACATCAGTTGGCTTCTGAGAAACTAGTTATTTTTTAAACAAGTGCGAGGTTAAAAAGGGCTATATCTGATATTTTGACTACTGGTTTAGTTTTTCTTGGAAAACTCGGCGTACTTTTGTTAGACGCATTCATTTTATTTGTTACGGCAAATTAACGGCAGGAATTTTCTGGAACGTAATGCCAATTTTCGCTTCGTGTTAAGAAATGTGTTAGATAACTGTTTGCAACAGTATATACCTTTATACCCACCCCACAGCAAAGAAAAGTTTCTTTAATATTGAATCCTTTGAAGTTTTACCAAGAAGGCTTCATTGTTTCCTATTTCGCTCAATCATGTAAGGATTCCCCACAATCAATGAAGGTAAAAGAAAACATACTGTATATCAGTGTTTGCTGGAATACGTTATTGTCGGGATGTTTAAGTGGAAGAAAATGAGTTGAAATAACAAAAAAGACATGAAAAAAAAAACAAAGAACCATTTTGCTTGTCTTTAACAAAAAAGACAAAAAAAAAAAGGAAAAAACGAATGTCATTGCAACATCTCAAGAAGATGCGGTCAGACTGAGTTCTGAAAATAACAGTTTTATGATTGCCCTCTATCCGCTATCTTTAAATAAGCCAACAGTAGTCAGCTGTCATACTAACCTTCAGGTATCCCTGTTATCTTGTTCCATTTCGTTGATATCTTAATGAAATCATTCACCCTCCTCTTCACTTGTGGCAGATCCGTATTCAGTAAAACATTCTAAATGCGAATCACGTAGACTTTAATTTTTAGTCTTACCGGCAACTCTTCAATCCCAAAATAACTGATTTTGAGGTTTACATCCAAATTTGTCAAGCCTTCAAAACATTGTGAACAATGTGTTTGAATTCAGGATGATTTTTGTTTCCAATTATTAGTAGCATAATATCTCTGAAGGGTATCCATGCTCCACTTTGAAGTGTTACTTCTGTGTCTTCACCGTGTTCTGCAGTTTTCTTTAAGTAAGTTACAAAAATTTACATACTAAATGGTATCTCAGTGTATAACGTCAGTAATAGTGTCCCTTCCGCAATTTACGATATAGAACAGATTTATTATGAGGTAGGATAGTTTCATTGATTTATATTGAGAACATGCCAAACTCAAAATATAAAATAGAAATGGTAATGGCGTTTCTTCATTTGTAAAGACGGTACACTTGATTTTCATTTGCAAATGCAATACGCAATCTTCGTATTTCCAGAAAGAATGTGTTGCATGGCATACTGGTGTTGAAATTCTATTTATCTTTGCTTCTCTTAAAGCAGAACGTTTCAGAATAAAACTGCGCACTAAACTAGTTTGGTGCATAGTAATCTAACAAAAAAGTTCAAATAAAGTATAGCGTCCCTTCTTTTAGCTGGAAATAAATACAAATGATTATTGGATCTTCTCATTAAAATTTGTTACATAGCACCCCAACCAGGCACTTCAAATAGAGACAGTTTGCTGTTTATATGTATTTGCTGTGAAATAAAATATTCGAGGTAATAACCCCTTTAAACGAATTTGAATCGATTTATTAGATATTAAAGGAAAATTAAATAACCCGCATTAAAAATATTATTTTCCAAAGGAAATACTACAAACGTTTTAGAATTACGTTCTCTTATTGGCAGTAATGATAATATTTGATCTAACTTAGACTTTGTTCTCCCGCTGTTTACTTATTTGTCATAAGAGGAAAAGTTTGCGATCCTTTGGTATTTGCAAATGGACGCGGTTATTGAAAAGTGCCTTGTAACATATCTTATATCTCTGAACTCATGGTCCTTTAAACAAACAAGTCCCGGTTATTCTTGTTTTCCGTATCTTTTCTGAATGCAACTTAAGCAATGCCGCTGATATATTATGTTATTAGATTATAAATTTATGGAACGGTACCTTTTCAAAGCACGCTAACACAGAGCACGTTCACACACCTTCAAAACGTCTTTGATAAGAAATTATCCGAAACAAAAGAAGTTCAAAGAATTTAAACTGGCAAAAGGATATTAAAGGAACAGAAAGAAACATCTGTTCAAGTTAAATATTGTATGTTTAGAAAATGGCCCACGTAAACAAGCTGTGGATAGAGAGTTACTTTTTCCCTCTTTACAAAGTGAATGATTCATATTCTGTAAATAAAAAAGAATGATAAAATCACGGAACTAGCATTTGTAAATGCAAAGTAAGAAGTGTTACTAATAACAGAGGACAATCGCCGAGAATTGGTGTAACAGAAAAAGAACACCAAACGAATATGGAAATAAGGAATGTATTTTTACGACTATTTCAAAAGTAAAATCTCTGGCCTTAACAGAACACTCAACGACGCAAGGAACATCCAATAAGTCTTTAGAATTCTGTGTATCAATTGTAAACAAGGAACTAAACAAAGATTTGGATCTGAGAAAAAATATATATAATGTTACTGTCTTTTGCATAGGCATGTGACTGAGTGCAGAAATTCCTAATGAAAATCACTTAGCCGTAAATAGATAAGAATTTATTGTGATTGTTGATAAAGCATGCAACTACCTAAACAACTGAAACAAATTAAGGTCGATTTATTATGTCAAAAGAGCAGAAAAAGGCTTACAGACTTGGTTCTAAGAATCAAAAGAAAATTTCAGTAAAGTGTTAATGATTATTGTTGTTTTCTTGTACAATGGGAAATTAAAATTAAGAGAAGTTGAAAACAATGTTAAATAAATTCCACATTTGAACAAAATAATGTTTTATCTCTTGTTTTTTAAGATAAAATAACATTCCTTTATTTACAGAACCTTCAGACCGTAGAACTCTATTAGCATAAGCCTATTGGTCATACATCCAAGGTCATACATCTACACTCTGTTTCTTGCAAAAATTATAAAAGAGACTAATATCAAGTCTATACAGTTTACTCGTATTCCTTCAAAGTCCCTTGATGTGTCAGCAATGTACTTTTATGCATTTGATTTGGATATGAGAAAAACCAATAAAAAAACATGTATGTTTAAAACTGTGTTTTTCTAAACACGCACCTAAAAAGATTGGTCTATTGAAAGTAATGGAAGAGGGAGCAGCCAAAACGCTTGATGTTTTGTTTGATATCATAAAAAGCCATTGAAAGCAAATTACAAATTTTTATACGTGATGTCTACAGTGGCACTTTTAAATATTTACCAAACCTGAAGAAGAACATGACAGATCTTCAATTTAATAAGAACACAAGCATTCAGAGTGTTCAAATGCAGTTTTCGAGTATCATTGCTTCAAATGCTCAACATATTTCTTTAAGATTTACTGACTTCAGGTCATTTGAAAATACTGGAAAATGCATAAAGTGCCCAAACAATGTAGCATTAGACAAACTGAATGCAGAATTAGAAATGTTACAGTGGATTGGGCTGGATAATTGTAAGATGCAATTGATTGACTTACAAATCATCTCAATTTGGAAGCAAATATTCGTCGACTAAGGATCTGATCTGGATAACATTAAAAGGCATTGGGTGGAGACAGGATCATCGCAAAACACTGCAGAAAATGAGGTTCTAAAACTGTGGACCTCTATACCTGAAACTGTCAGCTGTCTCAAAAATCTTACGATGGTAATATTAACTGTGTTTTCTTCAACCTACTTATGCGAGTCATTGTTTTCTGTGATTAACTCCGTCATATCAAACTACAGAAGCAGTCTTACTGACGAAACCATTGCAGCATGCATAACTCTCAAAACAACTAAATATAAGTCTGATGTTTCTTACCGTTGGTACAGCAGCAAAATTCCCACTGAGAGTAAGATATGTACATAATTATTTCTGTTATTTCTTACTTTCTACGTTTTATATTTTATAATGTGTACCTCAGCTTGTCGATTCACGGCAACATTTCATATTAATGATGTTCTGTTTTATGTTTACATAAAAAACAATGAATGCTCATAAATAAGCAACAGGGTTATTCCTTTTTTCTTACAAATGATCCTTTATTTTTGGCAGCCTAACTAACAACAACTCACTGTACATTTTATTGTTTTTCTTTTGTTTTATTTTCTTTCTTTTGGAGTGTGGATAAACGAATCTCTGTAACAGTAGTTTCACGCACTTTATTCCTTTTCTTCATAAACGAAATTATAAATTATAAATGTTATTAGCAATTACCGGGTGCTGCCGGGGAATGCAAGTTCAGTTTTGATAAGATAATTGTGCAATTTTAATTACAAAAATAAATAGTTATATCCGTACTTTAACAGTTATGTTGAAACGTCAGCGCACACACCAGCGGTCTTGTCAGGACTGGATATTTTGTGTTTAAAAAGGCATCTAATATTTTAGCGAGAAAAGTAAAGAATTTTGAAAATAAAGTACCAGACCCTTGCGGGTGCTGTTTTCGTGATAAACTACAAATCCACCGTTCCTGCAACGACGTCCTTCATTTCCTACGTATAAATGCGCGGGCTATTACATACCAATCGCTACATCCCCTCACTCCCAAAAATGTCTGGGTGACTTTGTGCTTTAAAATGACATTAAACATCTTCCCAAAACTGTTTTGAAATTGTTGTGTAGAAAATTTTCTCATCGGTTCAGCAACAGGAGAAAAAGAAAAACAAGAAGAAGAAGACAGAAGGAAATGGTTATTAACGGTATTTTAGCACCTGAAATTTCCAAGAAAAGGCACGAAAATATTTTGCGCGATTATCGACAATTTCGTCACGCGGCCCCAATTATGTTTGCATCCCTGCCTTATAGTAAAATTTTCCAAACAGCCCCAAAACCAAAATATTATAACATAAAATAATATATGTACAGGAATGAATGACAGGAAAAAACTTTACTTGCTTAAAAAATATGCAGGCATCGCCAAAACCTTCCTAATTTTTTGTAGATCTCTACAGAGAAATTTGGCATTGATTTTTTTATTAGTCTTTCAATATCTGGTTCAACGTTGGATACAGCAATCCGCAGGTTTCCTTGAAAGTGTTCATCAGTTAGACGATAACGACTTCGTGATTTCACTACAGAAAATGATTGTTCGCATAAGTAGTATGTGCCTCCGGATAATGGTGCCGTTTTTTGAAAGGGATTTTCAATTTCTTTATTGCACATGGAAAATAGATTATGTGAAATTCTAGTAAAGAACCATTTGCAAATTTAGCCTTCAATGTTGTTTTGAAGTTCAGCTAGCTCCATCTAAAAATCGGCGGCGCCTTTTCAATATCAGTCGCAAATTGTATAGCAAAGACGGCGTATATTTGTGTGTACCTCACAAAATTTCATATATTTATATACATTTGTGTGTATCATCAGTCCCTATAAAATTTTCACATCTCTAAATTTTATTTTTTTATAGATGTTTGGATAACCTATGTTTTGTGCCCCGCTGGGATTTTGTGCCTCTGAACCACATAGAATCAGGCCGAGGGCCGAGAGTAGTGCATGTGTGGTCCAGACCTCACCCGTCGTTCAATTTAATTCCATAGATATTCCATTGGATTGAAGTCTGAGCTCTGAGCAGGCCAGACCGTCCGAGACATGATTTAGATCTGATCTGACTAATAGTGGCTCTGTATGCTCCAGCTCCGCTATGTAATGGACAATGACACGGTTTCTTCGAAAACCTTACCGAGCTACTTAAGGAAGTAGTTTTCAAATGGGTTTGAAAAATGAACCCGAACCAAACCAACACCTGAGTTTTCAATGAAGTGAGCAACATCTGACTCTTCCTAAAAAACCATGTCTGGAAGTAAACAGTTCGTAACGGCATGTGGTTGAACCTAAGGTTTCTCCGTGTGAGGCACAAACTTTTACAACTAGGCTATCCACAGCCCCATCTTTCAGATCTTGCTCAATATTTATTAAATTTTTCTTTTTCATGGAAAATAGCTGTTACGTAAATATTTTTCAATTTTGCTTTATTTTAAATTAGTTCGAATTAAAAGAGATCAGCAGTAAAACATTTTAATAATGTTATGGCTGCAATGTCTTTTTCTTAGAAATATGTGATAAGGAGAATAGATAAAAGAAATAATTGTTTTCACCGGGTGTTTCTTTAAAAATGTTTTTATTTCAAGTTGACTGTCAGTCCCTAAATATAGTTAACTACAATTCATTTGAATTTCATGTTCCAAAGAAAAGATGTTATTTTCAGAGCAGTCTCTAGGAAATATTATTTTACCAAATGTAAAGAAAAATAAGGTTTCCGTTTATGTGAATATGCTAGTGCCAAAGGATATCTTCTAAAGTAAAGGGATGTACTGAACTCCAAAGACACGGCTTTAAAGCTCAGAACAAGCGCATTGAGTAGTACATTTTTACAAGGAGCACTGAACTCATACCAGAATAGCTATTAATTTGTTTTTTACATTTAAAAATTTTTAACGCACTACAAGTGAGTGTAAATACTTTACTGTCAATGTGGTAAATCATATTTCAATTTGTATACCGTCTTTTGACACTCCTAACTGTGTTTCCTAGATTAGTGTCAGAAACTCAGTTTCCTAACAGTCCGTTTACGGCTCCAGCATTTACCATCAGAGACCTCGCAACATCTCTCCGTGTGTTTCCAAAGTTGCTTTCATTAGGAAATCACCTTAAATCCAAATGTGTCTTCATTGATATACTTGCTAATCCTAGTAGAATTGTGCGTTGAATCGATGCTGCTGTGAGACGATGACTCTTATTGTGCGTAAAAGTGAAAACTGTCTGTCGTTCTGCATGTGTGGCGTGTGAAGTTTAATGGGTTTTGCTGATTTTTTCAGAGCTCATCACAGTTAGACAAGCTTGACGGTCGTACTCCAAAATGGCCGCAGTTTGGCTCGCATTCCTCCCATCAGTACACCTGTAGACGTGGCAGATGCTTTTCCGACAATCATAGTGCCACAATCACATCTGACTGCATCCCCTCGTATCACAGAGGTAGGAAACGTTTGCGTAATTGTTTTAAAAAATTAGTGCATTACTGTATTTTTTATTTCATATGATTTTTGATTTCTAAAAAAAAAGATGTACTTCACACCTGTTTGAAAGTTTTTGTCCCTGAATTTGGCAATTTTCATGTTTTCGGCATTATTTTTTTAGGATAAAGAAAGTTGAAGTAAAAATTCAGAAAAGGAACATACTAAAACGGACGGTTGGAAGTTTCCCTCCTGTTACCGTGCTCGTGGACACATTTTATTGGCACCGGACTCGTGGACTCCAGATGAACCAACTCCTGGTTGAATGTTTTGTTTAGCGACAACAGAGACATATTCCAGGTACGAACGCTCGGAACTAAATATCCACCGTGCGTCGGATGGGAACGTTAAGTGTCGGACACCGGGTACTAGCCCTCCCCCTGATAAAAATAAGGACGTCTTCCTCCCCCTTTCTACGTCACTTCCGCATCCCTCTCCTATCCGGCACTCCAGCCCATCTCTTAGCTTCCTATTTCTTAGGGTTGTTTAAGACTTCTTACCAATCGAGCAATTCCTTTGACTACAATATACCTAAATTTTGAAAATGAAGATATATACACACATTTTTTTTTATTTTGTATCCACATAGATGATCATCAGTGTCAACAATTATCTGTCCACTGCTGGATGAAGCTCTGCCAACGTTTCTCCCAAAACTGCATCGCTTCAGCCTGTCTCCTCAGTGTTACTTTGGTGAATATATACTCCGGTTTGCTTTCGAATTTCATCTCCCTATCTCCCATGTGGTCTTATTCTGGGTCATTTTCTGTCCCTTGGAAACCAGTCTAACATGTCCGGTTGTCCATGAGTTGTCCGTTCTTCTGGAAACATAGCCCACCCAATGGGATTTCAGGCATTTTACTCTGATCATGATGTCTTCTGCTCTTGTAATTTTCCTTATGTATGAGTTCCTCTTCTTACCTTTCCTGGTTACACAATGTATGCATCTCTCCGTGCTTTTACCTGCTGTCCGCAGCGTTTGCATTCCTTTTGTTAAACTCCATGTCTCTGCTCCACATGTAAGAACTGGAAGGAGGCATTAATTAAGCACTTTTCATTTAAGGCAGAATAACCCATTGCTCTAAAAAATTGCACTATTTCTCCAAAAAGTTCTCCAGCCCAGTTTTACGCGCCAAATATCATCCTTATCAATGTGACCTTTGTTTGATGTCTGTTTCCCAAAGGAAATTCAGGTATGTATTGTTTGCCTGCAGCTTTTCTCCAATGATTTCAAAACCAACATTTCTTGATAAAGCGCTGTACATCACTATTGTCTTCTGATATTTCATTTTTAATCCCACCTCAGTGGTCTTACACTCGTATAAGTACGCACACATAAGCTCCTAACATACTTTAGTAAGGTTTTTACTTACTAGTAGGATGTATCCCTAGATCAAATATTTACTGTTGTGAAGTTTAACTACATATTCGCAAGGGAAATTGAAGAATAAAACTTTGACACCCACTTCACAGGCTCTTCAAAATACAGATAAATGTTACTTAAATTAAACTTTAGAACCAGGAATTTTGTACCAAGAAAAGTTTTCAGAATATTACTTTTCTTTTAAAATTTAATAGCTCCTTAAATACACGAAAACTTGTTCCACTGCATGTGTACATCACCAACATTTGCGGGAAACGATATTTTACGGTATTGCAATTTTAAATTAGTGTAGGAAAAACTAGTAATAAAACTTTATTTACCAAACGTTTTGGTATAAACACTTAAAACAGTGTTTCATTCACGATTATGATTGCGAAATGGTTTTCTACCACTGGATCATAAATTGTAGAAAAAAAATGAATTCCTCAAAGTATTTCATTCTAATATATGACTGACTGGTGATATTACCTTTCTTCGTCTTGCTGATAAAACCACTTTTATTTTAGTGATTTTATAATTCATAATGCCCTTTTGTTTGGTTTTTCTGGATTAGAACATGTTTATTTCAAAGTATTTAATGCATTCTTCAAATTACAATACAATTGAAGGGAATCTTCCACTAATGAGTCAACTTGTTTCAGTGAGTCACTTGTTAACTGGAAATCTAGTTAACGAAATTAATTAGTCCCATCAGATGTTGGGAAATCAGTTCCACTCACGGACGTTAATTGGCGTTTCCGTAATTTTAAAGGCAAAAGTTACGGCTTTTCTTTCTAAAAAGCAATTCTTTCAAATGTGCTGATCATTTTCTGATTCAGACTATATGGCGGATGTGGTTTGTGTAACAAATTGTTTTTTTTTTTTACTTTATCGCTTCGAGGCGGTCCATGCAGGTTCTGTGTAAATAATTTTCCTTTCAGTGCCCGCTTGTGCTCATTTTTCCCCTCCTCACGTTAAGGACAAAATAAGCGAGCTATTTGCTTTGGATTTTCGAATCTAATGTGAAGGAAAGTAGCGCTGTTTCTCTTATACTGTTAGCCTTTTTTTGGGAGGGGAAGGGTACTTCTTTACCTACACTTGCATTTTCATTTTGCCTAGCAACCTTCTCAATTGCAAAATTAAAAGCATTTTTTTTTTTTTTTTTTTTTTTTTTTACAAAACCCACTTTGATTGCGCACACTGAATTAGTTATTTACCTTTGAGATAATGCTGGAGAATACCAACTTGATTAAACGAAAAGTTGCAGTTTTATGGTACGTATTTTATTCAGTTGCTCTGCGGGATGGAAGACGGAGAGAACATTCTTATTTTTAGGAAGTAGCATTCATACCGACTATCGGAACGAGCTAAAGTTCATTGTTAGCTTGAGCACAAATTAAATACCGTCAGTTCGTATACAACGCATTTTAATATTCCCCTGACAGGATTTTACTTTGCAATAAATCAATAGCTAACTTGTATTACCTGGTGCAATATTCATTTTGAAGCAGAAATACGTAAAAAAGACGTGGGAAACCTTGCATTATACACACTTGTAGAATTAATTATACAATGACGCTGTGGATTTTACGGAGTTTCTTGTGCCACATCTGCCACTATTGTAAGAAATAGGAGCCTAGATGTTTTGGTGAAATGCTCCGGTTTTGTTAGCAACTGACTCAAAAATGACAGTCAAAAATGGCTTCTCGTACTGAAATAACTAGACTCCTCGTTCAAATATAATTAAAGACTCCTCGCGTAAGACGAACACCATGTGTCTATTTTTAATTTTTTCACATTGCATTCGTGATCCCGCTTAAAGTATAATTAATTTTTCTGTATATGAGCAATTTTCTTCTACTGGTACAATGGATACCTTAAATTTACAGCGACACTGGGATCAGAAGATCAGTTTTAAAAACTTTTAATAGTATTTCACACGATAATATTCCCTAAGTATAATATTTTTAGGTGTCACATCTAATATTATACGGTCATAAACTGCAAACTTCATCTGTGGTCTTTCATGAACTTATTTAATCCGAAATTTGATATAGGCTTGATATAACCATTTACTGATTTTTGTGTATCACATAGCTGATAGTATAATATTCTTAAAATAAATTTTATTAAAATCAACTTTCAAATTGTCTAGCTTTCCTATCGGGCACTCTAGCCCAAATCTTCTAGCATCCTATTTCTGAGGGTTGTTTAAGACCTGGGGTCAGACACTCCCTTCCTGAAATCCTCTACTGAAGATCTGATCTGATCTGAAATACCATCACTTATCATTTGTACCATTAGGGAAGCTCTAAATAAGTTGTTTCATATTTTTTCAAAATAGTGCTTTGTGGATTACCTACACAAGCTGATGGATCTTGGTAACTCCTTTTATTTACCTTTCATTTGTAGGGTAAACAATAACACTGTACAGGGGCCAAACAGCATTTCAATGGCACATCCCCAATGGATGCAACGCAAAAAAGTAAGAAGAGCAATTTCGGAGTTTCATGATAAACTCCCGGAACTTAATTTCCACTACTTAGGTGATAACCAACAGAAAAAAATATTTCCAGTTTGAGGACAACTACAAGTATTTAATTGATAGTATGAATTCATCATATGTAGGCAAAAATCCGCCGTAAGTTAAACTGTGTAACAATTACATTTACTTTTCGCAGTAATACTTTTGCATACCGCCGGTGTAGTAAGCATTTGTAAGTTAATTCAGAAATTTTACTTTGACGATCGATCAAAAACTACGCATCAGTTTATATTCGAATCAACTGAGCTCCTAAGGTTCTTTAAATGTCTAAAAGTAACACATTCTCAGTGGCCTGTCATATAAAATGGTTGAATATGTTTCATTTCCTTATCCGTTGAGCTATTAGAAACAGTACGACAGCCACTAAGAAGCGTTTCATGTAAATTGAATCGTACTACTGATAATAATATCATATATTAAAACTTGAGATACAGCAGATTTTTTTTTTTTTTTTTTTTTTTTTTTTTTTTTTGTGGAAGACTGATTTTATTTATATGAGAGCTTTTTTTTTCTAGGTAAAGATCTACCGTTTACCTTTAAAGAAAGGCACATAAATACACAACACTGATGATCAACATTCCTTTTATAACTGCCTAAAACTCCTTTCACTATTTGGTTTAACTTTACGGCAGTTATACGGTTTTTGACTTAAAACGCCATACCTACACATTTCCTGGCTCTGAGAATTAATTTCACTTTAACCATTGTAGGAACGGAAAGGACGGATGGCATAATGCTGCATTCAAGATGTACAGAATTTGAAAGTTCTAAGTATTTGTGAAAGAGAACAGAAAATATTTATTGTTTGTTTGTGTGTGATCCACCCGAGTAAATACCGACTGTTATGACTATGAAAATATTCACATTGAAGAAAAGGAAATAATTCGAAGCAAATTATATATTCTGAAAAAAAAAAAAAATTCAGAAATTCCAAGGAAGCTCTATGTTTGTCTTTTTATTAGAGACAAACATGGAGCTTCCTTATGTTTGTCTCTTTAATTTCGTACATATCACTGCATTTTTAAATTGTTAAAAATAATTTATTTTTGTTAACACCAAAACAAAGTTTGAGGAATTTACCTATAAATAATATTATTCGAAAATTTTGGGGAAATAACCAAGCAAACCACTGAGATGAAGATATATACATGTATCTTGCCCATCCAGGTGGTGCAGTAGTCGAAGCGATGGTTTCTGATAATTCGTCCGAAAGGGGTTCGGGCTCGAATCCCGTGAGGCATGGATATTGTGTTTTTCTAACGGCACAGGCTCTCTCCCTTCACTGGAATTAGTGGCCCTAAATAAGGAACGGGTGACTGCTTTCAGCCCATTAAGTTGATCACGGTTGTCGTCAAGCCTCCATTAAGAAAATGTACCTTGCTCGTTTCAAAAGATTTGTTAGCATGCACTTGAATATTCTTTAATTGAGAAACAATTAAGATTATTACATCATCATTTAGGCTGGCTCATACTGTCCTGTTGCTTCCACGAAAGATTTTATGTGAAATTTCATTTTAAAATCGCTTTACTCGTACACTGATTGTGAAGTTGCCTCTGAAAAACGAATATGAGGAATCTCTTCACGGGATTCATTTTGTAACTGAAACGATGTTATAATGCTATTGTTGAGATTCTAGAAGAAATATGCTTCACAAATACATGGAAGAACAATAGGATTGTCAAAGAGGCAAACAGAACAGCCATTATCTTGCTTACTGTTCAACATGTAACAACGACATTAGAAGACTGAAAAATTACATCCCCCTGGAATCGGATTCCAACCTGCATCAATTTGGTAAATTTATGATGCTAAATTATTCTGGTGCTTAAGTTACACGTCCAACAGTAAGAGAGACAATGGCTATTGTGTCTTATGCCTTAAAAATCCTGTAAGGCATTTTACGTAAGCTTTTAAATAACAATATTCGAAGAAAATTCGAAATAAAAATGATGTTCAGTTAAATTTAAACCGGAGTTCTGCTTTCATTACCTTTGCATATAAGCTCCTGTTTTGTGAGAAGCATCCGTTTTTTTTTTTTTTTGGTAATGTGAAACTGCAGTGAACTTGATTTTGATCTGCGTTACATGAAAGGGAAGACACATCACTTCTCTTCTGCGAGGTAATGCTGTCGAATCCCTTCCTTTCCAGGTTCCGTCAAATAAGACCAAATTGTACATTGGCGTGCAAAAATTAAGGACGAGGCGATTTTTCGAATGTACTGTCGCGCAGAAGTGCTCCACATCGACTCAAATCGTACCATAAGATCCCCAAGATGGCCGCCCCGGTGGCGCATTGGTCTAAGGCGCTGGCCTCTGATCACTCGTCCGTAAGGGGTCCGGGTTCGAATCCCGGTGAGGCATGGATGTTGTGTTTGTCCTACTGCACTGGCTCTATCCGTTCCCTGGAACCAGTGACCCTAAATTAGGGACGGGCGACTGCTTATATATAGCACATTGAGTTGCTCATGGTGGTCGTTAAACCTCCATTCAAAAAAAAAAAAAAAAGATCCCCAAGATGTAAGAATATGGGACAAGTTAGCAAAACCGTCCAAACAAGGAATATAAAGAATACAAAGGTACTTTATTCAAAAGGTAACTTCGAGCACTACTGGGCAGAAGACCGAAACGTCCATGTGATAGGCGGCTGCGTGGAAAAATTCAGTCTTAAGTAGAGGATATGATCACCCCTGACTGCGTTGCAGGATTTACAACGTCTGTCAATGCTGAGGACAAGGTTTTCAAGGAGCTGTTGTGGCATCGCAACCCGTTCCTCTCGTAGCACCAATCGCAGCTGCGGAATCGTTGCTGGCGGCTGGTTACGCACTGCCAAGTATCTCTCGAGAAGGTCCCACACGTGTTTGATTGGATTTAGGTCCGGGGAACTTGCAGGTTAATCCATGCGTTGAATATCTTCCCTCTTCAACAGCTCTGCGACACCCACTGTAAGATGAGGTGTAGCGTCGTCATCCATGAAGAGGAACTCAGGACGCACGTGAGGCCGGAGAACCTCGGTGCAATAGTGGACACCAGTGACTGAACCTGCTTGGAAGATGTGGAGGTCAGTACGGCTACCAAGCATGATACCTCCCCAAACGAGAACTCCGCCACTTCCAAACCGGTCCCTTTCGATGATGTTAGAGGTGTGATTGGTGTTCCCTGTTCTCTCCAGATGTGTATATGTCCAGAATCGCTCGTCAGACTAAATCGGCTTTATTCCGTTAAGAGAACTTGGTCCCATTGCTGATGTGTCCAGTTGTTGTGTTCCTGGCACCACAGAAACCGCCGTCTACGTTGGGCAGGCGTTAATGGCAAACACCGTACTGGTCGTCGTGCAAATAGACCACTTTTGTGCAGGCTTCTGGCCACGGTAAAAGGTGATAACGGACGTCTAGTTGTCTGTTGCATGTGCCCTGCGATTTCTCTCGCTGTCTTCCGTTTGTCTCTTCTCGCCTTTAGGATTATATTACGTTCGTCCGCCGCCGTGGTTGCTCGTGGACGACCACTGCTAAACTCTCGGACAGCTGTTCTTGTCGTTGAAATGCTCTCCAAGCTCGTTAAACAATGCTTTTAGCGATCCCGAACTCTTCGATCTTCTTTCAAATTCCCAATGACTCGACATCGGGTAAAGTCATCCAGATGTCGTTTATTGGATTGCCTGTTAGCCATATCACACTGTACAAGCAACTCGACGTAGTTCATACCGATATACACGGTGCAATAGCTTTCACCAAATTGCTGAACGTACACCGCCCGTATGCTCTATACCCTTCAGACCCCCCCCCCCTACGTCAAGCTGCATATATGCGCATGCCCTACCATACCGGACCCTAGTCGATCTCCTGAGTCATCTTTCGGTCCATTCTGCCTACTTGTTCCGCTATTATGCTAATTTCTCCTCTTCGTCCTTAATTTTTGCACACCAGTGTATATGTTATCTGGAAAGCCGTCACGACATGAATCTCCACCAGTGGCGATTTTAGGCAGCATTTAAACAATCAAAGTGATACTCTTATTTTTTTTTATATCACTAAAAGATAAACATTTATTAACTAGCCTTTCTTACTTCTCAATACTTATACCTCTGAATGATATTAATATGTTTTTATGTGAAGGCTTTTGTCTCGTGCTTAAAGTCCAATTTTTGGCTAAAAATATGATGAGACATTTCTTATTAGTTGGCACATAAACGACCTATTTATCATATATTTATGTAACAGTTTAATAAATGTTCTCTAAATCAACATGTAAAATACTCCAAATTAAATATTTTTTTTGGTTTATATGTCGAAGGACGTTCTTGTATAACCACTGGTATACTAGGGAGTGGGCAATAAAGTAAAACACAATATTTCCGTAATTTTAAGGAACTCCATACTTTTTAGAACGAAGCCACCTCATTAGAAAAAAAATAAAATACAAGTTTTAAAAATGTTTCTCCGTGTTTTAAAGATTTGTCTATTAACTTGATATGTGGAAGACCATTTCTCGCTGTAACCCTTAAAGGCCGTTAAGTGTAAAACGTGGTATCCTCTTGAACTGGTTTCAAATTTATTTACGGCAAGTTAAATAAATATAATTTTGTACATTAACTGGATACAGTGCGGAATTTAAGATCATGAAAACATTGTAGAACAAAGTAAATATGGTACATGTAACCATACCAAATACATAGTTTTATATATAGCTTCTACGACAATATTTCTGTGTTAAAAAGTCAGGTCCTGTCATCTAGCACCACATAAGATTACTGGAATACGTTATTCAGTAATGAAAGACAATCTTACTTGGGCGACTTGTGTATATGTACTCATACTACCAAAGTATCGATGCCTGTGCTTGTTACTGTTCACAAAAAAGAACAGATACTGAACGTTGAAAATACATTAACGTACGGATAATTGAAAATCATTAAATCGAAATCGGAAAGGTTTTTAAATACTGAAGCCTTGCCAAAGGCCCAAAGAATTCGGAAGGGACCTGTACGTGAGGGAAAACAAAGATAAGGTACTTCATTTTAATTAGAGATTTTAACAATAATAAACTGCGATAAACCTGTTATTCACACATATATTGTTCGGTATTTCCATGTTAAACTTTCAGGTGCTACTTAGTACCCTATCACTGAGAAATAAATTTCCTTTCCTGCAAAGGGAAACACTTGAAGATATTTTGTTAATTTATTCTCCCAGATAAGGGAATTAGAATCTTAGAAATGAAAGTGTGGTGCAATAAAATCGAAGAATTTGAGTGAAAAATTGTGTATTTATCTGAAGGTCAGAGAAACATGAATTTGAATAGTTGTCAATGTTTCTGAGTTCCACGGAGACGATATCAGGTTCGATCCGAAGCAGGTACGAACGTTCGAACCACTAAATATCGGCCGTGCGTCGGATGGGTACTTTAAACCGTCGGGCCCCGGATATTGTCCAACCCCTTAGTAATAAATAAGAGAGCCTTTCTAACTCAGTTCCGTGTCACACCTATTCGGCACTCTTGCCCAAATCTAATAGCTTCCTATTTATAAAGGTTGTTTAAGACATGGGGTCAGACACTCCCTTCCTAAAATCGTCTGCATGTGATCTGACCAATAACACTGGACAACAATGTTTGATGAAGTTTATGCTTCCGAGATAAAAATAGTCATTTCTTAATGCATTCGATGTGCTGAAACAGAATATTACCATAAAAGAGTTGGATTTGCTACGATTTGTTTGTAATGAGCAGGTACCTGGTTTACCGTTGATCAGGACCACGTGTGTGCTATTTCAATGGGAGAGAAGCATATAATTTTCCTGCAACTCTCGATGCGCTTCCTTTATAAATATTTGTTTATGCTGCTAATTAAAGAGCTTCAAACACTTAACAAAATCAAAATCGTAATCAAAATGCGTGTTTCTAACAAATTTTCCATGTGTATATGAGGAAATTTATTATTCTAAATCAGTTTTTAGGACATTTTGATTTCATTCTGCCAAACTTTATACCAAATATCTCTCATTGAAATAACATGCAAGTGCTCCTTAGCAATTGCAACCAGTGTTTATGTACGTCTTCATATAAACATATTGTATTTATATATATATTGCGTGCGTTACATTACACTTCTTTTGAAGTAAATACAATCCGAAACAGTAAGTGAAATTTTTATAGTACAATGAAAAATAGATAGTGTAATTCTTTTTTTTTTAGATTTGTATGAAATGTAGTTTTGAGATATATACATGAGTTTTTCATGCATAGATAGAAATCAGTTATCAGTTCATGACGTTTTACTTCTTCTTGCCTTTCGGTTGTATTCCACCTGAGGGGCATTTCTGAAGAGTGTAGAAACGTAGTCTGCGAGCATCAAAGTGGACCACTTTCCTTGGTATCGTTTCGCCATTACGGCCATATCTCAGTGACACCGTTCACGATGCTTATCACCAAATTTTAACAGTTATCCAGAAAAAATCCAGGTGAGAATCCAGGAAGTGGGGTTTTCAAGACATGTTACAGCCAAATGTTTGATACAGAGCAAGCAGCTCGGTAATGAGATCTTCGTAATTTTCAGCCCTGGAATTCCCCAGGAAGTTTGCTGATACTTGACAAAAGGCATCCCACACTTCTCTTTCATCACACTGAAGCATGTCCTCAAACTGCGAATCTTGAAGAGCTGTTTGATCAGCGGACTCACAAAAAGTCCCTGTTTTATTTTTGCTTCGATAAGTCGAGGAAATTTGTCATGCAAGTACTTAAACGCTGGTTAAGTTTTGTCCATGGCTTTAACGAATTGCTGTACAAGACCGAGTTTTATGTGCCCAGGGGTGGTATGATTTTCTGAGGATCTGTCAGTGGTGGGTTCTGAACATTCATTTGTCCAGGTGTCAAAGACGTCCTATGAGGCCAGTCTCTATCGATGTAGTGCAGACATGTAGCTCGGCTATCCCAGTGACGAAGAAGGCAGCAATGCTCTGTGTATCCCTGCTGAAGGCCCATCAACAGAGACACTACCTTCAGGTCAGCATAGATAAGCCAACCATAATTTTAGTAATTAAGCCTGTCCAACAACTGTTTAAGGTTGCTGTAGGTCTTTTTCATGTGCACCGCATGTGCAACTGGAATGGACGGTAGCTGATTCCCGTTATGCAGTAAAACCATCTTAAGACTCAACTTGGAGGAGTCTATAAATAGACGCCATTCATGCTTAACGTGTTGTAATCCTAGTCCTTGTATTAGGTTGTCAATATTGCAACAGAACACAAAGTTTTCACTTTTTTTGGAAGAATTGCTCGAATTGCCGGTGACGAATACGAAACGAACTCACTTGAACATTTTGTTCTAGAAGATTCCATTGACGAAGCCTTGACGCTAGTATCTCTACTTTAAATTTGGTTAAATTCAAATCGCAAACGAGGTCGTTCGGTTCCTCTGACTTTTTTTTTATGTGGCATAGCCTCAGAAGATGCATATTCGTCATCGCTTTCATTGATCCGTGACGTTGACGGTTTCGGATTACAGAAATCTTCTTCCTGGACCTTATCTAAATCGATAACAAAATTTGTTACAGGCTTGGGAATGGGGAGTTCTTCAGAATGAGGTACAGGTCTTACAGCAGAAGGTATATTTATATACGTTACAGTCCATTTCTTCTTCTTTGTGATACCTTCCAGCCACTGGTGGCACCATACAGAAATAACAGTCATTTATTTATTTGTGGGCTCTCTCTAAATCATGGGAACAGTAGAACCCATCGTTTTTCTTTTGCCATTAAGCCACTGTGACAGATTCGTTGCACACGTGCAGCAACATACACGTGGAGCCCAGTCATTATCCTCGTCGCCTATCCTGCAGCTGAAATACAAATGATAAGCCTTTTTAACAACCGGAGTGATGGACTTTTTCTGTGCAGCAAATGTCACTTTACCACATATATAGCAAAGTTATCCGCCTTATTCACACATGCACGCGGCATAGCTACGTAATGTCACAATACGAGGATCACTTTAACAGGCTGCTATCACTAGAATACACTCAACAAATGGACTGAGCTCTTTACCGTTGGGCTGTTAAAACTGAAAGGATTACATCACAACGGGTAGTACTACACCGGATGTCGCGGGAACTCCGGACTTCTCACCCAATGATGCAATATGTCCTGGTCTGACGATGCCTAAGAGCACGGAAAACGCCGTACGAACCTGATGTTCTTATTATATTTTTATTTCAGTACAATTTTAAGATAAATTTACTAACATTTATTATATTTGTCATAAATTTATTAATATGTAACATAAAAAAAAAACATTATTACTCATTATACCTACTTTTCTACCAAAAATCACAAATTTTTAACCTTCCGTTAGCTGTATTTCCGAAACAAGAGCCAATGAAAGTTTTTCATGGCGATATTCGTGTTCAGTGAATTTTATTTCATACAGAATTGCACACTTTCCCGTCAGAAGCAATTTCATTGTTGTCCGGTGTAATTAGTGCTATTCCAATATATATCGACCAAAAACTGCTTACGAAATTTATCAGTTACGAAATGTATTAAAACGATATCACTAACAATGACCAAACAATTCGAATTACAATGAGCATCGTGGATTAAAAGCTTGCCAAGTTAACTTCTAATCTTTTGCAAGTACCGTGCAAAAGATTTCAGAATTGTTGCAGGTGCGAATGTGGAAGGCAGATCAGATCGAACATTGGCATTGTTTAATAGCAACCAATTATTTCGTACTTTTAAATATCAAACAGAAACTAATTTGGCAAAATGAATCAGTCAATTCCGATTTCTACTCTATGTAAGGTGAATTTTATATTTTATTTAATGGAATTATCCTTGCTTGGTGTCCAAAATGTTGTATGAGATATTCAAACGACAGAAAGCTTTTGAATCTAAGGTCTGCAGCGCAGAGGCCTTGAGTTTTAAAGACATTACATATGAAAATAAAGGCATTGATAGTTCCGGCAACAATACACAATTAATTTTATTACCGATATCTTATATTATTCATCATTGTCTAAAGCAGCGCTCGTAATCGAGCGAAGGAGCAATGTTTTTATGAAAAGTCCTGTATATTCTTCACATTTAATTAAATTCTGCAAATTTTCCAATTGATTCAACACCACGTTGTCGAATGTGCCCAGCATGTAGGAATTTCAACCTTCTAGCTCAGGTCACATTATACTGTCTTATTGCTAAAATCACTTAAATAAGAACACATTTTCTTATAATTCCTGGATATTCTACACATTTAATTAAACTCCGGAAATTTTCCAATCGATCAATCGATCCAACACCATGTTGTGGAATGTGCCTAGCATATAGGGATTTCAATCTTCTAGCTCAGGCCACATTATTCTGCCTCATTGCTAAAATCACTTAAATTAAAACACATTTACATATAAGTCCTTCATATTCTACGCATTATATTAAATTCCGGAAATTTTCCAATCGATCCAACACCATGTTGTGGAATGTGCCTAGCATATAGGGATTTCAACCTTCTATCTAAGGCCACATTCTACTGCATCATTGCTAAAATCACTTAAATTAAAACACATTTACTTAGAAGTCCTTGATATTCTACATATTTAATTAAATTCCGGAAATTTTCCAATCGACTCAACACCATGTTGTGGAATGTGCCTAGCATATAGGGATTTCATTCTTCTAGCTCAGGCCACATTATTCTGCCTCATTGCTAAAATCACTTAAAGTGAAACACATTTATGTTATAAGTCCTGGATATTTTACACATTTAATTAAATTCCGGAAGTTTTCCGATCGATGCAACACCATGTTGTCGAATGTGCCCAGCATATAGGAATTTCAACCTTCTAGCTCAGACCACATTATACTGCCTCATTGCTAAAACCACTTAAATTAAACCTTTAACGACTAGGTTCCTATTATATTGTGTCAACGTTTACTTTATACCAACGATTGCTTATACTATTTGCTTAGCGACAATAATGGCGACTGAATTTTACTTCTGCGAAACCCGTAGAGGCAATGTAAATTCAAAGAACAGGTGGGAATACACAATTTTGCTCACTCTAGACGGGCGTTTCGGTGGGTCGTGACAGTTTTGGTGTAAGGGTGTTTTGGACGTTATGGCCGTTAAAGGGTTAAAACACATTTTTATCATCATTTTGTATATAAGTGTTTCAAGTTTCGTCTCGTTAAGTGCATTCTTACACGTAAGTGCGTTTTCTATACAAAATACTTTTTTTTTTCAAAAGAACTTAAGTTGCATTTATTACCTGAAAAACGTGTTTGTAATTTCAAAAAACTCCTGTTAGTTTGGGTTTTTGGACTGGTACGGAAAAACCTCAAGAAATGGGGCTCTTCAGCTACTGTTAAGTTACCGAACCCCAAATTTGTTCACACAAATTGCTGATGAGAAAGTCCAAGAACACCAAATTTTCAACAGTAGTATGACAAAATTAAAGTAAGCCGCCCCGGTGGCACAGTGGTCTAAGCGATGGCCTCTGATCATTCGTCCGAACGGGGTCAGGGTTCGAATCCCGGTGAGGCATGGGTGTTGTGTTTGTCCTACGGCACTGGCTCTCTCCCTTACCTGGAACCAGTGACCCTAAATTAGGGACGGGCGACTGCTTATAGCCCATTGTGTTGCTCACGGTGGTCGTTAAACCTCCAATCAAAGACAAAAAAATTAAAGTAAAAAAAAAATTGGTGTGTATTCATAACCTCCCTCTGTTGGTTTATGAACTGTCTGAACTTTCATTATTCTATTTTTATGGTTAATTGATTCTTTGCCTTCGCGTTTTTCCACAATTCGTTATTTTATTCCAGAAGGAGATTTACCCTTTTCTGGAATACAAGATGAAATGCATAGATTTAGTAGACGGTTTCCGGCTGCGCATTTTCCGCTTTCTTTCGTTATTATTATTATTATTTTCTGGTTTTTACGGAGATCATCCTTGCGTGCCCTTGATGTCACATTAGTGCCATCATGGCAATTTCACTATGATATGTAATCATTGTTTCGCGGTAAAAAAAATGGTTTTGGCACAGAGCATATGTATTCGTGGTTACAATGCACTGCCCGATTGTACTTCATTTATTAGGTTTTTCCAATGACAGCCTAAGAGAGGTGCTATATATTTACCTTATCTATATGTGGAGCTTACATATACGAAGAAATCTCCAAACTATTACCGTATTGAAAATATTAAATATATTGTTTTTGGGTAAATATGCCCAAAGTCTCAAACTTTGTGATTTCGACTGGCCATTTGCTGACGACGGTGTACATTTTAATGATTTAAACTTACATTATTACTTATTGGTTTTCGATCTATTATCATCATTTATCACAGAATCCAGTGCTTTCACCACTGTGCCGCGATGACATGGGACTACCTGAAATTAATTAGAAGGCTTGATAGACAAAATTGTAACTGAATATCTGGGAATGAGGGTTTCTCTATGAGTAAATTCTAAAACTTAAGTGCGCCAACCGTAATTGTATTAAGAAACAAGTAAATTGAAGAGAAAGGTCAACCGCTGCGATCTAAGAAAGGACACGAATAGTGTAATGTAGGCAGTCAGAAATATGGGGCAGAATGCGAATATACAGGGGTGTTGAAAAGTAGGCCATCATGCTTCCTCAAAATGTTTCCCTTACAGAACTTTCAAGGACAGAGCGGATATTAATAGCCAGGATTCAGTAGCGTACTAAACGCATGCCCAAAACTGAGATAGCTGTTTTGGGGATATCGCAAAGAGACAAATGGACAGACGAATTGAAACTAACTATTTTTGTATTACCGAGCTAAGGCCTATCGGACTGAAACTAGTCAGTTTCTATTCAAATCGTTTTGTTTGGGGGTTGTAAGAAAAGCTGGTTCTGTATGACTGTGGAAAGGAAAATTTTATATTTTCTACCTGCCATTAAGAATGTTTCCTTTGTTAGTGTCACAATTGCAAAATTTATACTGTCCCCATAGGTCCCGCTACGCCGACAAGCACAAACCTGGAATGTGTTGTGCAACGGATGGGATTGACGGGAAGTGTGGGATGTACTTCTCTGTGGATTTCGAGAAATGCTGAAAATATTATATTACCTGAAAACCTGAGACAAAAGCAGTTTCTTTGGAACCAAACTAAAATAAAATGTGTTAAAGAACGAAACTAATTATTGTTTGATTAGAGAAGAATCACTCTGTTCAAAATTACCGTTTGTTCAACTGACCGATACGTTCTAGTAGGCAAAATCAGTTTCACCATTTTAAATGAAGTTTAATGTCCTAATAAACTGCGATCGATCGTTTATTACAAATCAATTACTTATACAGCTTATCCTTGGAAGCCTACTAAAAGGCGACAATTTTAAACCATTCGCCACTTTCAGAAATCTGAAATCTGATAATTTGTACATGTAACTTTTTTTCTGTGTAATAAACTAAACATAAATTTAAAATTTAAAAAGAGCTTAAGTGCTCACCCGGCTTACATACATTACAAACACAGAACTTTTATATGAGTTATGTATTAATTATCACATAATGTGTGCTTCTACACTCATCGTCAAAAAAACAGTTGCACACAGAAAAACGTGTAGGATTGCAATGCTATTCGGGAAAAAGGTAATGGTTACTAGGAGCATTAAATGATGAAACATAGAAACTGACACGGACAATATTTATTGGGCTACACGCTAATAAGTAGTGTCTCCCAGTATAGAATCGGGCCATCATGTATACTCACACAGCATAACAAACGTCTATGCATACAGTTGTACATGCTCCTAATGGTGCCGTGGAATAGCCATTCCATGCATATTAAGTCTTGTCACGCAGTTCCTGCAGATTGTGCGGTAGAGGTAGAGTGTGGATAGCGCGTCCAATAGCAACACACATATTTTCAATCGATGATAGATCTGAAGATGCGGCAAACCATGGCAGAGTGTCAGTGCTTTGAATGTACGCTCTCTAGACAGCACAAGTACGCGGCCGAGAGTTGTCCTGTTAGAAAATTGCACCGGAGTGAGCGTTCAGGAATGTTAACACCACTGATTGCAGGACCTCATTAACTTAACGCTGGGCTGTCAAAGTACCTGCAATGAACAACAATGGCGATGTGACATCGCAGGCAATCGCATCCCACCCCATGCTTTCTGGACGTGTGACCCTCGTCAAGAAACCATTCGTTTGGACGCTGACCACGGTGCCTGCACACACGGATGCGTTGGTCATCTCCTCCAAGACAAAAGCGGAACTCGTCTCTGAAGATCATCCGCTGCCATTATGAGAGGTTCTTAGACAGGCTGGCACACCATTGCTGCCTTTTGCGACGGTGCAAAGGTGTTGAGGTCAGTCGTCGTAACGTTCCGCGTGCGTGTGGTCCTACGTCGTGCAGCCGTCTGCTAATTGTTATGGCACTAATCCAGACGATGCATGGAGGGCACCACTTCCCGCTGAAAATCCGCAATCGTGGCTCCTGGATCACTCCGCGTATGTGGGACAACCCATCTGTCATCTCTCTCATAGTTGGTCTAGGTTTCCCAGACCATTTCTGTCGCTGCTGTGTGTCTTGTTCTATCCACTGTCGCCAACATTGTGCTAGGGTGTTGTCCGCACGCCCTGCATGCCGCACGATAACGCCATAAGACAATCCAGCTTCTCGGAGCACGACGACACGGCCCTCTCGAATTCCTCCAACTGCTCGAACTGCTTACCAACTTTTCTCCGAGACATACTGCACTTGCAAAGGATGCAATCAACACAACAGCACGATCAAGAATGGCAAGCACGCGCAACAGGATGATCTTATTCAGCCGATCAAGCACAGCGTTCGACCCCTCCTTGCTGGCATCACATGCGCGGTTAAGCGTTGCATGTCTTACGATGTCAAACCTACCTGCCAAGTTTCATTCCTGTCTGTTACTTCGTGCTGTGTGCTACACTTTTTTTGGCAATGAGTGTAAAAATACGATTTGAGAAGTCAATGGTATAGCTTAGTATGTAATCTGTATCGACTTTATATTTTGCATGCTCTGCTACTAGACTTTGAGAACATAAGTACTTCCAATATATTTAACTTCAGCATTTCTCTACGTCAGCCTAGTTAAAGGTTAAACAAAATACTGTGGACTGAAAAAATCAGCTCCGAAACCGTAACAGTACCAAAGTACCTCTTATCCTCACGACATAAATTGCACATACAATTAAGAACATGAAACGGGGAAGAACTCAGGGAGAAGATGGAATTACCGCGGACATTATACAAGAAGCTGTGGAGATGAAACTACACTCGCCCAAGTTTGTACCAGGTGTCTCAATGAAGGGATGATTCCTCAGGATTTGAATAATGCAAAATGATCACGCTACAATAATGCTACAATGATCGTGCTACAATAATGCTACAATGACCCTGCTTCACGAACTCAGGAATTACAGGCCCATTAACCTACTTTCCGTGGTTTATAAAATCTTCACTAAGGTTCTTTCACATCGCTTGAAGCTAACACTAGACATTGCTCAACCAAGAGAACCAGCTGGATTCACGAGTGGCTACAGCACTGTAGATCATATCAATGTACTGAGAGAACTAATTGAAAGAACAGGAGAATATTAACTCTCATTATGCATGGATTTTATTGATCATGAAAAGACCTTCGATTCTGTGAAACCATCACCAGTAACAATGGCTTTGAAATCATGCGCTCTCTATGCCCTGACGATGTCGTCATACTACGTGGTCATTTGAATAATCGTGCTTCCAAGATTATCCAAATGCGCACTGTTCACTTTGGAGCTATGGTTTGGAGCGTTATTGGTTGCAATAATTGTTTTCTTCTTGTACAGATAGTAGGCACAATGACAGCTCGACCCTAGGACCATGAGGTGATTCATTTTGTTCTTTCGCCGTATGTTCTTGGTATTCCTATAGCCCACTTTCAACAAAATAACGCCATCCAGTACTCTGCCAAAATCAGTTAATAGGGCTCCAAAGGTGTCCAAGTGCTGCCTTTTCCAGCACGATCCCCAGATTTCAATTCGATAAAAAACATGTGATATATCATTGGAAGACGACTGAATGCGTTTGCACAGATTATTCGCAATATTGGTGAATTGTGGACACAACTCAACCAATAATTATCAACATTACATCAAGGCACCATCTACATACTTTTCCATTCGATAACATGCCATAATTTCAAATGTAAAACCTAGAACATCTGTCATTCGACTACTGACTTAGACAACATTGCGTGGAGTGTCGTCGTGCCTATAGCATTGACATAATCCCTCAGGCATTTGTTTTTCATGTTTAAAGATATGTCTTCACATTTCCCCCCGCAGTTTTTCTGACGAGATAGCGATACATTTTCTGGATTTCATTTTTTACCATTTCAGCGCTTTTGCTTGGTTATTGGATATTACCGGTCCATTTAAATTTAGGGCGATAAATGTCAGCAAATATAATCTCAGTATGAATAATGCAATTCAGGTAAATATCATACCTCGAAAGCTCCTCACAAGAAAACTTTGTACTGTCACAAGACATCGTTTTACTGGTACTGATATTAAACAAATCGTTTCCGTTGGAATGTCTTAAGCAATTATACGAGTTAACAATAACTTGATGTCAAGAGAGGTATCGTTCATTTGACAAGAAATACGATTTCGCATAGAAATGACCAAAATATTAGAAACTTCTACCAAACAATTCAATCATTTTGAAGCAGAAATAAAATTTGAAACATATTAAATATATATGAATGTCATCATAATTAATGTACTATCTCTTCACAGGTACAACGATAACTGAGCAGGTCCTCTTCTTCCAGTGTCCTCTGTCCTTTTCTTCCGCCTTCAATTCCTGATAGCTTTATGTGCTGATACATCATCAAGCATCGTTAGTCATCTCCTTCATCTTGGTCGCTTTCAATCAATTTTCCCTTCTATCATTCTTTTCAATAGGCTTTCTCCTCTTAACACATGCCCTATTCAGTTATATTTTCTTTGTCTTATATTCTTTAGTAAATTCCTTTCTGCTTCAACTCTGCGATACTTCATCATTGGTATTTTTCAATCCACATTATTTTTATCATTCTTCTCCATAACCACGTTTCAAATGCCTTTAACATTTAAGCTTCTCTTGTCCCAATTGTTCACGTTTCCGCCCCATATGATGTTATACTGCAAATATAGCACTCAATAAGCCGTTCATTTAAACATTTATTTATTTTATTAATAAACAAATTTTTCTTGTTATAAATTGCGTATCTTCTTTTATTAATATATGGGTCGCAAATTCATCACATTTTCAGTCAACATAGTAGTTTTTCTCACGAGTGCTACTATAAAAAAAACGTGCAAGGAATTTGCACGTTTTTTTATAGCTAGGAATTTGAATCAATTGATCCCCACTGATTTTAAACGTAATTTGAGGTATATCCGTTAAACGACTACAGAAATTGCTTTCAAATTTTTTCTGAAAAATGTTTAATATTAATATGTGAATTAATTTTGAATTTAGACACTTGATCGTTGTGCCAAAGGTATCTAGGAAGCGAATTCAGTTTCGCTATAAAAGAAAACAGTTGCTAGAAATGATCTAATGGGTTTTAAATTGTATTTTAGTAGATGTAAATCCTTGAATTTCCTAATTTTATAGAAGCATTACACCCAGTGATGAATTTGAATTTAATTTATTTAATGAAGCATTACATGAAGTTAATTAAGGAGTGCGCGGGAAATACTCAACGTGCAGTATATAAGCCAAAAATGACGGAAATAATCATGCGTTTTTGTTTAAGTAAATATTTTTTGCCTCTGAGAGACCCGTGCTTTTTTCAGAGCATTAGTAATTGGGAAAGTACAAAATTCCGCATCAAAATGCGTTCCGCACCTATTATCAGTGAACATTGCACAAATTAGATTCCTTTTTGATGAATGAAGGAGACACAGGTGATAGATTTTTTGCCGTTAACTCAAATTTTAATTTCTGTGACGTGTTTGAATAAGTTGATATATCTGAGTATTCAACATACTTTGGTTGCTGTATGAGGCCTCTTTAAACTTAATTTGAATAAAAGATTTGAAAATCTTTTTCGCTTAGTGTTTAACGTACGGATAAAAAAAGGCTCTCTTCTGGTTGTCGCGAAGTTATCCTAATATCTTTTTTTTTTTTTTTAAGTCAAGTTCTTTTTCAATAAAATTGACATACTCGCATTCGTTTTCGTTACTTCCCAGTGATGTTCCTTGGTTTAATTCTGGAAGTGCTTGGATGATAATACTATTATATGAAACGACAAACTGATGTGTAGTATGTTTTAAATACCCATGTAGTATTGTGATATAACTCCATATTAAAGAGCAAAGGTCTCATTCCGTAATTTTTTGTACTGTGTTTTCATAAAGTAAGTGTATTTATATACGGAAATCCCGAATTATTACTAAAACACAATTTTATATCAGGCACAAGAATTTATTTTTTTCAATTTTCCTAACATCGAATGCGAACATCACGTGTACTGATTATGCTACTAGATAATTTTTCATTACTCGCCCACGAAACAAAAAAGATTAGAAACCGTTTGACCATGTGGGACGGTCTCCACTAAGGTTATCAGTATGTCCATATCCATTGTTGCGAATATCCCGGCTTTGCGACTGTCTTACAGGTCAAAGTGTTCATCTCGAAACCGTTCGAACCAAGGATAGCATTGACTATGTGATATTGTAAACAAAGGGAAGGGCATTACAGCTCTTGTAGGGTGCTACAGAGACAAAAAACTTACAGCATTGGCGGATAAGCTCCTATTCCGCTTCCAAGGTCAAAGTGCGTCGTTGTCGGGGCTTCAACTTCGGGCACCTCGTCATCGGACATTGCTTTCTCCCCAACGTAAATGTAATTCCTACTTCATGAGATAGTGTGTCTAGTTACCTGCATCTGTATAAATGATATTTATGGAAAGAAAGCGTATGTTTTTATACTGATACCTTTTCTCCCGACAACGATCTTTATCAGTTTTTTGCAGATGTTCGATGATAAGTTTCCCCATTTGACTTTCTAACCTTCAGCTTCATAATTTGAGGGACCGCTTCTTCTACTCACCAGACCATCCAGTTCTTCATTGACATTTTCTATAGAACTGTGGCCGAGTGTCTGGGAAAAATGAGTGAGGCCGAGAATCTGGGCGTGTTTAAATGTTGGACTCTCATATCCTCAAACCAAGTTTTAACCAAGAGAACAGTACGGCTGATACAAAGATGCGACTAACATTTAAAGAAATGTCATAACGCTGTTAGTAGGTTATTGTACAGAAAATCAGTACAAAGCTCATAATTTTTGGTGTGATTCTAAACAAAGAATGCACTTGAGTAGAAGAACCAAACAGAGCTTCACACCATCTAACGGTATCCACGAAACTTCATTTTCGGGATTATATACTTCAGAAAGTGGCTTTCCCACGGCATCTGTTGAACCCAAAACCACTATTAGTCTGATGGACTGGTTTGTGTGATTTTGTAGTCCAAAGTACAGTCTTTTTTTGGTACGCAATTCAAGAGTTAACTTACATATACTTCGCTAATTAATTGATGCGCAGCATCATACGAAATAATTAGCTTCTTCTAGTTGCCTGCTCTACAGCTGTAACATTTGCCCTCTAGCGTCTTCCCATTGTACCTATGCTAACATTAGCCCCATAGATTCACATAACCTTTGCCAGATTTGAGATAAGCCCGTCGATTTACGTTCTGATAAGGAAGTCTTTTGAAGATCTGTATTGTAAAGTTTTGCGAGCTTCTGCTTATTACCGGTCCTTTCCTTGAAAAATTGAGCTTCAGACCCTTTCTACTTGCATGTAACATAATCATTCGTTGAACTACGGAACTTCAGCGAAGATAGGATATGAAGAACACATCGATACTTTGTTTGTGTGGTACTGACTTACTAATCTTAACGGAAACCAGTTAGATCTGTAGAATTAAGACACCTTCACTCGCAGTTGTGCTATAGTCGTTTCACAGTTCTACGAGCGCATTTGCATTTGGTTCTGTGACGTGATGCTCGTGTTAAAAATATTTAAAGTTTGAGTAGCTAAACACCCAACAAAGTAAACAAATACAATTTTAGGGCAGCCTACACTAAGACGCGGTTAAGTGCAGAACGTCTAGAATCCGTCTTTACAATCTGACAATGTGCAGAACTTACAAGTCCAGCCAGCAGAACGCCCAACATTAAGGAACGTTATGTCATCGAAGTTCTAGGAAAGGCATCGTTGTCACGGAATATCTTGTAATAAAAATATGCTCTGACATATGTAAAAAGGCACATTTTTTATTCTGAATAAAATTATATAAATGGCAGCTTTTTTCAAAAATACTAGCAACACAAATTAATTTATAAACATTTAAACTGTATTCGACTTTGCCACTTAGCGTCAATAATGAAGTATATCCATTACACACCGCGTCCTAACAAGAACTCTTATCCCCTCTTCTCAAATAATGTTCAGCAATGTAATGTACAGGCAATGCGATTTTTACAGAGTTAGAGGGAGTAAGTAAAACAGAATAACATATTTAGCCTAAAATAAAAAGAGGAAGTTCGAAGGAATCAACACATATGTTTAATAAATGAGGATTAGTTTTAAATTAAGGAAAAATAGGAAGAAATATATGCGCTATTACTGACAAATCAAAAACCAGTAATGGAAAATGTTTTCGGATGTAAGAAACAAAATGCTAGAAAGAGGAGTTTTACTTTCGCATGTCTTTTTTCTGAACGCTTTAAATCAGATAAGGAGGACTGGCACCAGGAATAATTGTTCCATTGCCAAGTGGTGGTATTTCAATTGATGTTCTATAAAAGTTTCCTGCGTAAATGATCTGTTGCTAAACCGATAACCACTTGACCAGCCATGCCCACAAAATAATTATTTTTGACATCCCATGATCATTAAGATACGATGATATTCGTGCCAAAATCCCGACGGAAAGGATTCCACAAAACGTCATAACAGAGGTGTCAAAAAGCACTCTTGAATATTTTATGTGCACTTTACGAGACATAATCGGGTTTTAGTGTAGGCGAGTAAAGCTGCTCGTCAGATTAGCTATTGCTAGATGGATCCGACTGTACCCCTGGGTGTGGTTTATGGCCTTCCCGTTTTGAATTGCTATTACATTTGAAAAATGATGGCCGATATTCAATTCCCTATTCAGACAGTCATACACACACGCACACACAAATATATTGTCCGGAAAGTACACTTTTGTCGAATTGATTCTTACAGGAGGTGTTGGAAATGGGCCCCGCCGACGTTACGCATGTCTGCACACATTTCTGAGTGTTGGTGAAGAAGTTTCTCAGATCATGTAACGTGATTTGTTGGATATGGGACATTATTGCAGCCTGTAGCTCCTAAAGTGCATGCGGATTACCTGCGTACATCTTCCCCTTCAGTGTTCCTCTCAGAAAAAAGTCAAGCAGTGTCAAATCCGGTAACCGGGCAGTCCACAGTCCCTGGGAGATGATGCGATTTCCGAAGAATTCCTCCAGAAGCTCTGTTGATGCCTTAGCAGTGTGAGCAGTTGCACTTCATTCTTGCAACCATCTTTTCTGTATTTCCCGTTCCGTGAGTTCAAATATGAATGGTTGGAAAATCTTGGCTCGGTACCGTTCTTATTTGGTGGATTCACTGAACAAAATGGCCCAACAATGCGCGTACCTGTTACAGCACACTGAACACCGACCTTCTGGTTGTGGAGAGGCACTTTCTTAAATGTTTGGGAAGTTTAGTACCCCACAGACGAGGGTTTTTGCTGTTAATGAACTCGACAGGTGGAACTATGCCTTTGTGCAAAAACAGTCGCGTGCAGAATGTCCTCACCTCTGTTCGAGAGGAACCCTTGGAACCACCTGCAGTTCCGAACACGGTTCTCGTGATCTGTTTCTTTCAGATGATGCACGGCAGCCACTTTGTACACGTGGAAACACAACTTCTTTTTCAGTATGTCCGAATCACGGCAAGGGCATAGGTTTACAAGTGGTTGGATTATCGGAATGTTGGAATCTGGTCATACGCAGAGTAATGTTGCCAGAGCCACTGGCCTGGTGGCAGGTGATATTTTCTAAGAAATACTTTTCTTTTAAAAACCAAGGAGATTATTACAATAGCATGCAATTTTCAAACGATATCGCACTGAAAATTGAAATAATGATATTATTAGATGAATGGAGTTTATCTAATTACACATTAAAGAAATAAGAGCTAGTATTCCGAGTTGCGTTTGAAGAAAGATCGATGTGCTTGTAAATTAGCTTTTGTTTCCATACGTGTGCTTATTTACCTGTTTTCCATTACGCATACAAGAAGTTAAGTAACGTGTTTTTTATGCACCAAACATTTCTTTTATGTACTAATATTAATATTTCCGAAAAATGGATTTCAAGAGATATTATTTTAAACTGTCTTTTGACACTAAAAGTAGCCCTACATAAGTCCGCAACGGATCGAATCATCCTTAGTAAAGTTGCATTTTTGCCCTTTAAAAACTTCCGAATCCGACTATTTTCTTTCTCTTTTTATTTTAAAAGGATCGATTATTCCGAAGCCAGTGCAGTGCATACTTAACGGAAAATTCTATTTTTCTTATATGGGAAGATTACTTAAGTTTAATGTTAGAAATAAATTTGAAAGTTCCACTTCTGCTATATGGCTTTCACTTTAATTTTTGTAAAGTAATGTACTTTTAATTATTTCTTCCAACTCTTGTGTTGTGAAATTATGAAAATGTACAGACACAATTAAACGCCTTTTAATAGGTTTAAATTAAGAGGATTGAGGTGTAGTCTTTTTTCTGAATTATTCTTAGGGAATGTTATAGAAAAAGCCGTCAATGTCTCTATTCGGGTGTTTAATCTATTGTTCGTTTCGAGACTGGAATAATTTTACTCCTTCAGTCCTCAGTAGTCCCGCTTGAAAATGATATTTTTGCGTATAAAGTAAGGTATTAAATTGTGAGATCGCAATTTGGACCATGAAATGCAGAACAAATTCTTCAAATAAAACAGATTGCTTAAACACAATGATTTCTATCAAGTATTGGAAATATTTAACAAATACGTTGTGCTAAAGAAAGACCTAAATAACCGCAAATACACCGTAATTCACCAGTAAATGTTTTTCATTTTTCTGAAGAATTTATCTCAGATATTTCCAATCAGCTCTTCTCAGTCATTTTTTTCCAGGAACGGAGTTGAAAAATAACGTCAACATCGTGACAATACTGCATCCGGATACACAAATTTGTGTGAAATAAAACTAAATGAGCGAAAAATAATCATAACTTACTACCTAAAAATGCTGTAACTGTATATGTTATATGGATTATGGTTAATATCATTTAACCAAATTTAAGACAGTTTTGTTAGTAAGGTCATAGTGTAGTTTTAAACAAGATCATCTTGCAACATGATGGCGGAGTTAACACGTATTTTCAGAAAACGTTACGAATTTCGGAATGATTGTCGCAGTTTATTGTTTTTAGTATAGTAAATGACGCCTCACACAGCTATGAAGAAAAAATATAGAAATATATCAAAGTAATATGTACTGTTGTCGGGAAAGCATTTTCAAGAGAAATCCAACGTGCTTTTGTGAGACATGTCTTCAAATTTTTAGTTCCGCACAACAAAAACCTTCAAACAGCCACATAAGCACTTTGTTTCCATTTGTCTACATGTATAATTAACACACACAATTGACGTGGGTTAGAAACATCAAACAGAAGTTCTCGCTCTTTCCACGTTTATAAGTGAGTCACGGAAACATTCTCTTTGGACGCCACCGGGAATCGAACCCAAGGTCTTCCAGTTACCCGCCGGACATGCTACCACTGCACCACAGCAGCCTAGAATTCTCCAGACTCCCATACGACTAACTGCCAAATCACTTGACAGGTTGCTTCTTGGAGCACCGCACAATGCTGGGGATTCATCAAAGATTTTAAGCAGCAAATGAACAACACAATTGACGTGGATTAGGAACATCAATTTAGAAGTCAATATTATGCTGACCGTCAATAGACACTCCACATTTCGCACGAAATGAGTTAAGTCCCCTTCAAATTCCGCTGCAATATCTTCATCGCTGTTAATATTATTAAAGAAATGCCGGGTTCGGTAGCGAGTGAAACACCCTGTATTAAGCGTACAAATGAGTTTTAAAGCGTTTCGTGTGTGACGTATATCGCTAATTTACATATCCGACAGTACCACGCATTGTTGTCATGTGACTGTAACTGGTTCCGAATATAAAATGTGACACAGAATTTTGTCCAACAGTCGAACGAACTTGCACATCAGTAGGTGAAAGATGGCAAGCGATACTGCTATTATTCGACACTGCATTTGTTACGAATTACATGAAGGAAAAAGTGCTGCAAATGCATGGCCATCGATCTGTTCTCTCTGGAGAGAGAATATTGTATTGAATAGAAAGTGTGAATTTGGGCATAGACGGTTTTAAGCAGAGGATTTTGATGTTAAGAATCGAGAACTTAGCGGCGCCCCGCAGAAGGTTGCACATGTAGCGTGCATTCCACTTACTCCAAACCACTGCCGTTTGCGACGTCAATGGTGTCACGCTAAGGCTCATTGGAGGACGGAGTGGAGATCTGTTGTGTTTTCTATTGATAGCCGGTTCTTCCTGGGTGCCAGTGATGGCCGTGTGTTGGTCAGAAGGAGACCAGGTGAGCGCCTGCATCCAACCTGTCTGCGGCCGAGGCACACTGGACCTACACCTGGAGTTATGGTCTGCGGAGCAATTTCCTATGACAGCAGGAGCACTCTCGTGGTTATCCCACGCAACCTGACGGCACAGTTGTACGTCGGTCTGGTGATTCAACCTGTTGTGCTGCCATTCATGAACAGCATTCCAGGGGTTGTTTTCCAACAGGATAACGCTCGCCCGCATACCGCTGTTGTAACACAACATGCTCTACAGAGAGTCGACATGTTGCCGTGGCCTGCTAGATCACCAGATCTTTCACCAATCCAGCACGTATGGGACATCATTGGACGACAACTCCAGCGTTACCCCCAACCAGCATTAACCGTCCCTGTATTGACCGACCAAGTGCAACAGGCATGGGACTCCATCCCACAAACTGACATCCACCACCTGTACGACATAATGCATGAACGTTTGGGTGCTTGCATTTAACATTCTGTCGGTTACACCGGTTATTAATGTACCAGCATTTCACATTTAAAATGGCTGTTCTCGCGCTTACGTTAAGCTGTGATCTTGAAACCTTAATCGATTAAATATGTTACCTATACAAATGTATTGCCGCCATTTCATTCCTCTACAGCTATTTTTTCGTGGTGTTGGGATTTTTTTCCGTCAGTGTATAATCTTATTTTCAAAAAGTCGGTAACAGTAAGGAATGTAAGGAAATGCACGTTTTGCCTCTTAAATCATCAGAAGTATTTTTCTTCGTTATGAAAAAACAAGTTCAAATCCTCTTTCCTGTTTGTTTCGGTTTGAAGAAAACCCAATTTTACTTTTTTTCGGGAAGGGTATGTACATCACGTGAAATAGTTTCACAACATGCATGTGATGATCGTCGATAAGAGACTCCCATATAGTACTATAGAGTTAATTGTCCTCTTTAACTTACATAGCAGTTGGATGTAGTATTCGCGTAACACCATAATAATTTTTGTGTGACAACAAATTTACTTTTGTATTTTGTCCGATTCTATAAAGAAAGGGAATAACAGGTGTTGTAACCATTTTCTTTGGGAAACCATTTTTATTTTCATTTGTTCAACAAAAAAACTTTATTTTTATTGTTATTACATCATCACTAAAGGTGTCAACATAAAACTGATAATCACGTCTTCACAGTATTCGTCTTTAAAAAACAACACTTTCCTGCACCCTTCAATCAAAAAGCAGCAGGAATATTTCAATCAGAAATCTCACTAATGCAAAATTAAATACAATGATTCCTTAACATACATATTTATATAAATACATTACTGAATACTTATGTAATAATGGGTCTTAAAAAACGTATATGCACATTTTGCCTTCCAAACACAATCATTTCTTTTTCTGTTACATGACACTATACTCGGGAACTGACATCCCACCGGAACAGAAAACTGGACTTCTTCAAATGTACGTTTCGAAAACAATAATAAAAGGTTAGGCATTTTCCAAGAAGTGTAATAAAAGAATTTCGCTGTAAAATCACATGATTATTTAGAAATAAAAAGTAGGAACAATTAAGGTTACAGACAGAAAATTTACAAAAAAGCGAAATTACTTTTTTGCCATTATTCTTATTGTGATGTATTTTTTAATTTCAAGGTATGCTGCTTATAACTTTTACCAAAGTTTTATTTTTCATTATAATTTTCAGTACACATATATTAAATTCAACGTTTGTCATATTACCACTTACTTTACTACGGGTGGTAAAATTTCTTATACATGATGAAACAGAAACTTGAATTTAACGCTCAGACTTATGATTGGAAACTGTACTGCTTTGATTTGAAATATCTATTTCTTTTCGCAAATCACTCTTACATTTCATGAGCTTAAATTCTAACTTGATTCCCTCGAAACCAGTAGTGTCATTACGGTATGTACATCACGTGAAATAGTTTCCGATACGTGCAAAATGGTTAAATTTCAAAATGAAAAAGGAAGCTAATTGTACTTCTTTATTTGGAGGGAGAACTGAACATTTTGCCATTTGATTCATTAAAGTTATTCTGGGTAATATAAATTGCCTCATTGATTTAGTTCTTGAATAAGCATGTTAAGGGTAATGTCAATAAATAATAACTAACAACATAACCCAAGTTTCTTTCTCTTTTACTAGATATAGTCCTTTTAATTAATAAATAATTGTACTTTACCAAAAGAATGAAGTCAAAGGTAAATATTTAGATTCATATTACAGTTCATGGTATTCTCAGATTTATAATAACAATGTTTAGAGAGCTTTCAATTTGAAATTTTAACAATGTGCATCTGAAAGCCAAAATTCATTTTAACAAAACTGATTCAAAATGTATCCCTTACTGAAAACATTTCTGTTAACAAGATGTGTACCTACTCCATTCGTCAAAACTAGCAAATGCTAAATGCGTTAGCTGAAAGTTTATAATGATCTTTCATAATGAAAAAGAAATTTTGATGTTGGAAAAACATGTTCTGTGAAATCATAAAACCAAAACGTTAAGATCCTATGGTATACTTTTGTTCGAATCCTTTATACACCCTGAAAAGTCCTTATTAAAACGAACAAACTCTGAACTGAAAAAAAAAACAGAAGCATAAATTAAGCTACAAACTTTTTTGTGTTAGCAGAAACACCGGTTTTTATGTGAAACAAAAATATCAGAATACCAACCGAGTAGCCATTATATTATGACTAATGACCTAGTAAGCTGTAGATCATCTACAGCCCGCACAAAAGCGGCTATTCGAAGAATCACCGATTCGATGAAGTGGCGATAGGTATCCTATCGTATTTAGTACATTAATATCAACAGCAGGTCCTCCAGTTCCCGTACATTTCAGGTGGTGGTGATTTAGCGCACAACCGCTTTTCCGAGTCGTACCACACTTGCTCCATTCGGTTTATACAAGGTGAATTTTGAGTCCAGGGCTTTAAGAGAAAGTCACCAGCATGTTCCTTCAACCACACATTGGCGATTCCGGCAGTATGGCTTTTGGGATAACGTGGCATAAAGTGTCCCACGAAAACATTGCCCACAGGGAAACGCCGCCTCCTCAGTCATTTTCCGCACAACTTTGCATTCAGATGCCATAGTCTCTGTTGGTAATCAGGGTATCTGCGTTCAGAAATCTTGATTCGTAAGACCAGGCCTATTTTTTCAATCATCGACGGTCCAATCTCTATTATCTTAGGCCCATTTCATGCGTTGCTGGGGAAACCGTGCAGTGAACGTGGGGACCCGGCTGGTTCTTTGGCTACGCAGGCCCATGTGCAAAAGGCTGCGATGAACTGTGTACTCTGACACATTGCCGTAATACTTCTGCTGTAGCTGCGGGAGATTTGTTGCACTGTGGCCCTACGTTCACTGGGAACAATGCGCGACAGTCTGCACACGCTTTTGGCATCATTGAGCTGCGGACGACACACGGCAAGACGACGGTTTGTCGTTTGGGGGGTTTAACGACCGTCGTTTGGCCATCTCTGCCGCACATTTGGTACGTACTCACTACAGCGGCACGTGAACAACTCGCAAAACCGTTTCCGAGATGGTAGGTCCGAGGCCCTGTGCTATCAAAATTTGTCCTTTATCAAACTCCGATAAATTGCCAGCTTTCACCATTCTGACTCCGAACACTCTACTAACCGAAAACTGGTCCTCAGATTGTATATATATTGTTCCGTGAACTTCACCTGAGTCACCGTTCGGTATCCAGGCGCGCTCATTTCTTTAGACTTCAGGTGGTCATAATGTAATAGCTCATCGGTGTAGTTTTAACAAACAAATACGTGAACTTTATTTTCCAAAACACTGCATCCAGTCCACATGCAGAAAAATAAAATAAAATTAAAAATGTTATGAGCGCACCAGAGACAAAAAGTTCAGATCTTTTCTTATGCTATGATGCCATACTCTACTATTGAACGAGCATATTTGTTTTCGTATGCATACAATAGCTCGGAGTCATTAATTTGAAAACCTTGTAGGAAATAAAAGAGTCTTAATTTTATTTGTTGTGAGAAAGGCCTTTAGGCGTCTGGTAAGCGAATTAAAATAAGCTTGTCAATCTGAGAAGATTACAGCTCAAACATTAGACATTTAGCGTTTACCTTGTTCAACTTCTTGTTTTTCTTTCATCGTTTATTCTGAGGTTAGTCTTTTTGTGTTATATAGTTTTAGAAATGAAAATGGTTTAAATTTGATGTCTTTCTGCAAAAAGGTTGTTTGTGAGACCCGTTTGGATGATTGATCTAAATTACAAGTGGGAAAAAAAGAAAAGCAACTTCTGAGTTATCTCAGTGGAGTACATTATCTTTCTCTTCCGCTGTTCTCTCTTGATATCGGATCTCAAAAGGGCGATTAGGTCATAACTATCTGATCTGAAACAGTCGTAGATAAAACTCAAACTGATTGGCTTCTAAAAAATTTTAAAAGGCAATATCTGAGTCCCTTTTTCTTATTAACGTATTGAAACTTTTAAACTTAACATTTTGTCAAAAGTGAGAAAAATATGAAACGGAGTGCACAAGGGCACTTTCGAAAGACCAGCAATCAAAACGCAACGGTATTCCTATTTAATCGGGAAATTTCAAAAAATCTGCATGCTTCAATTATGCAAACTTCCATATTCTAATTATTTTCTGCTTTTCTAAAGGAATTGAGATATCGCGCTTCATTCAGCACACAATTGTAAGGAACATGTGGGACATTTCTTCTTTTGAAAAATGCTAATTTACGAAACCTCTTATCATACTGAAACGTCAACCGTTATATTGGGGCTTAAACTTTCATTTAAAAGAATGAAAATTAGGGCGATTAGAGAAGCAACCCTTTGAGCACAAATTATGGATTCCAGGTTCTTGACAGGTCCCTGCCCTAAAACTCTCTTCCCTTGGTTTAGAATCGCACTGGGCGTGTCGAGCCGTTTGATTCTCAAAATAACAATGAAAGCGTTACAAACATACAAACTGTTTCACGAAAAATCATGTAAGCAGCACCTAATGCGGCCAAACCGCTTTCGGAGTCAGTAGGGAGGGAAAGAGTGACGCCTATTTGGACAGTGGGACCTTGAACGTGCGGAGAGCGTTCAAACCGGTCAGAGAGTTAAAAATCAAAGCAGGTCCTTGATTAGGAAATGTTATGTATGTAGTGAAGGTTTTTCAATGAGAGTGTTAAACATTTGGCGCGAAATACAAATTTTAGGAAAAATCAAATGGCAACATTGTACATAACAGATGGTCTTAATTCAATGTTCGGCCGGATATCAGTAGTGCATTATTCTAGGGCTGAAGCGAAAAATCTTGCATGATGCACTTCAAACAGATAAATAATTATTATTGAGAGATTTCATGGATATAGTGATATGATTAGTGATCATGTATAGACCCCCCCCCCCCAAAAAAAAAACATTTATCGTTTATTCCCTCTTTGATTGCACAAAATGATCTTTAATAATGTCTGCTGAGCTAGTGGGGTATTTCTGGAAACATTTGCTGAAGAAGCACTGTTGAAATTTATGAAGATAGATTGCTGAATTTAATTACGTTTTTATCAGATTTCGAAAAAAGATTTTCAACCCCCTCAACGAATGAAGAGTTTCGATAAAGTGCGTTTTTTTAGTGTGGTCGTTACATCTATGAAATGTTGAAATAACGTCAGATATTTGATTTCATATATCTGAATATTTCTTATCCTTTAATAACAGGCATACTTCCGGGATTTAATCAAGGGAAACTCAGAATCCTGTACGTATTCGTATTGCATACAAAGTCTTTCTGTTCTTAAGTTAGCGAATAAGTTCTTAACCAAATTCTAACGTTTTCCCGCCGTTTGTTGGTCAGTATACATTTTGCAGGGCATTCGTTTTCAAATAAATTGCCGTCATCTGACTTAATGTGAGACATGACCAAATGTTGCGATGATTCCCCATGCACACCCCTATTACGTACTTTGCTGATCTCTTGTGGGGTCACACGTATAAACCTTTCCTTGCTATGTTGCGGTTAGGTAAATGTGGCGCACTGCTTTAGGCCCGGTTATACAGATACACATAAACATTTTCTAGATTCTTCAGGTCAAACGGTGCATTTGAGGATACAGAAAACCCCATATTTTTTTATCAACCTACGGCTACCTTTAAAAGGCACTGAAAGCATTTTGGGCGTTACATAATTAAGAACACTGAGGGTTTTTTTATTAAATACGAACGGTTTTAATGTTAAACTAATGAAGCCTGATTTTTCCTAGATGTTTTTATGCATATCTGCTCGATATATGACTATCCCTCATACGATTAAGTGGAAGAGCGCGCAAAAGTCTAGCAGTGTACAGAGAAGGGATTCCTGGATGAACATGCATTTGTAAATCTCTGCGAAAACAGTTTATTAGATACTCCTGCCGCCATTGTTATTATAAATCTATCACTGGATTACGAAATGTGGTAAGTAATCGCCGCGTGCCATGTAATTCAGACAGATCTTGTCGTCGCGGTTCAGTTACCGTTCGATTAATTTCCGGAATCAGCCAAAATAATGATTTGAGCTCATTGGAACGTGGGGTTATGCATAATTGACTCCAGATGTAGCGGTTTATACATCTCTCAAACATGGGCCATCCTGTGATTTTCTGGCACAACAGTTTTAAGGTTATAATATGCTAGTGTGGCATTCAAAATAATTCGGTCAGTCGTCAACCCTTCGGAAGCAAATGAATAGTGTATTGTAGGAGTGAAAGCATCTACCCGCATGGTTGTCCGATGTTGTAGTCCGTTCGCGGCATTGTCCGACACGCAGTGCTATTAGAGGCTCGGGTCGGTACACCTCTGTTCAATTCGCCATTGATTTGATGGGGTTGCGTCTTCTTTTTTAGTTTTCACGGTCCTAGTTATTATCCCTTTCACTCCTCTGATCTGTCACCAGTTTTTCTCAACAGGAAAGAAGATTCACGCAACTATTTTTCTTACTACGCCATTCACTGTAAAACCTTACTACGGTTATGCGTAAATATCACAGTATGACGATCGCTTGCAATACTTTCGCAAACCATATCTACCGATAACTATCTTGCCATGTTGAATTGATTGAAATCATTCGTTTTTCTTATTTCTGTCATTAGTGGATCGCTATCTAATGCTCGATGGGATGTTTAGTCTGAACTGTACTGCACCTCATAGTAAAGGGCCAGCTCACGTGTTGGAATGAGTCAAATTTTAGACGCGTCAGGGTTTACTGAATTAACTAGCATATCAGAAAATACTGTACATAAATATGTCCATAGTAAGTATTTAGTTGATTTTAAACTTAGTGGATGTGTTGCTTTCTATATTATTTAATTTCGTTTAATTTTCATTTACCTTTGAAGAATGTGCACGGTAGCATTATTTTCTGGTTTGTGTGCTTTTCCTTATAATCGTCTGGGTGAAAAAATCTGGTTCTAGTTTTACAATTAACATTTAAGTAGCCTTATTATGCAGTGGCGCGTAGGCGTGGAATTACTGCATAGCTTAAATAATTCTGCAGAACTTTCCAATCAGGTTTGTATTTCAGAATTTACAAGAAGTGGATAATCATCTTGACATTTGTTACAAGCTGCTCATCACTTTGGGAAAAGTCATTGATACTTACAAAACCGTGCGAAAAACTCCTTTCATTTGGTGTAAACTAATATGCAAGTATAAACATGCAAGCTTTCACCGCCAGTGGGGTGGTCTCATAAGGCAAATAGTTCAGTCTGAAATAATCAGAGGTTCTAAATAAATTTAAAAACATAAATTATGGAAACGTGTTAGTTCCTAGGGATAGAACCTCGTGACGGTTATATCACTCTTAATCAAACGTGCAAGACACCCAGGAGCGTGCGCCATATAACAGGAATATCAAAGGAACACTCCTGGTTGGAAACATTTGAGCTGGATAGGAACTCATTAGTCACCTTATATGCAATGTATGTCGCGTTTGTGCATGAAGGCATCTTCTTTATCTCATCCCATTTAGGGATAGCAGCGTGATTTCGAACTTGAAACACTAAATCTGCCTCTACCCTGCCGTGTTTTACATCACCATTGTGCACAAGAAGTCTCAACATAAAAACCGCTTGGTCATACCAAATTAATGCTGTAGAAAGCCATCAGGGTAACTCAAGGGGATAGGGTACGCAGCGGCATCCGAAAATTGTGTGGCACGTTTACAATTATATTTATTATTAAACAGCCGAAAAGATTTTCAGCAAGTTGATCTTCAGTAATTTCCGCATATATTAAGTTATATTAATAATGACGCAATAAACCATTTGCTGTCGTGTTCTTGTATCCCATTTCTTTTGAGGCATGTACAACGTCCCTAAAAGTGAGAAACTTGTAATTGGATGGGTCATCAGAATGACGCTTAAGAGAAGAATCGCTTAAAATCCAATCTATGTTTTTCCAAAAGCGAATAGAAATTCCGTAATAGTTTCATTTCAGTTTTAAGGATTTCCTCTGCAGAATTATTTATTGCAATTAAAAAAAGCCATTGTTTTCTTTAAGTTCAAGAGAAAAAGTTGCAACGGGAAAGAACAGATTGAGCAGCTCTTGTAAGGATCGCATATAAGTTACTCTTAGTACAAGTTTTGAGAAACTAGATGTCACGGCGCCCTCTGTATTTAGAAGTGTTGTGGCGATAACCAAGAAAAGTAATGGATATTTATAAAATTTAATGCCAATATAAAAATACTGTAGACGACAAATATGGAATTTAGGCAAAAATGAGAATTTGGAAGATGGGTAGGTGAATTTCCAAACAACAGTGCTTATGTAGTGACTATATTCTTGTTACTGTGAATTGGCAATTGTGTATGTGAAAATAAACCAAATACAAGAATCAAGCAAATCAATTATGTTTTGAGCATATCTTCTAAAGTTATAACGTATTTGTAAGTGCACCAAAAAATAAATAAATAAACAGAAATCCTTGAGGTTTTCACTTGTAAGTGTGCTTGTGTGTTCACATACACAATTTTATTTTCACCACTTGTAATATTTCCATATGCTACGACATCACACTGTATTCGTGTTACATGTGTATCAATGTGTCAACTCTGGAAAAATCAGTATGTTTGGAACTCGTGTATATAAGCCTAAAAATGGTCGTGTAATCATCACGTCAATGTATTAAATAGACATTGGTATATATTGTGTCAATAAACCTGATTCTCGTCTTAGGCCAACGTCAAAGCGTTGGTTGATAAATGCGATGGCTTAGAATTTATGAGACACACCTAGTAATCGAATGCCAACTTATGCCAAAATTTGGTTTTTGAAAGGCTAATGCCTGTATTTATTTTTACAACACAACATGATAAACCAACAAAGGTATTAATATTGCTATGAGAGCATTACTACATTTACAATAGACAATTTAGCACTTCGCTAAGTCTTCACTGGTCCACTCATATTTAGAGATCAACAACTCAAATAATCAAATTAATATAGCCATGGTGGAGTCCAGATGAACACAGGTAGTTGTTAACACAGTGTTTATGTTAATTGACATTGGTGGCTTGCTTAAATGTTATGAAAACAAATTTTATCTTCTCTGACCAAATATCAAAACTCCAACTTCACTATTTATGTATATATATATATATAAGCAGCATATATATATATATATATATATATATATGGGATGTAAGGTCAGGTGATGCGTAACATCACAGCCTCTCCTTGGCAAATGTCAACCCCGCCTTCTCGTGGTGCATCCTGTTCCCACTCAAAGGGGCTCTGACGACCACCAATAGCGGTATAACTATACCATCGGGATTAGAGGAAATTCTATCCCACACTCACCAACCCGCATGGCCAGCGTGGTGAGTTATGGCCAAACCCCTCCAAAATGATTCCACAACTTAAATCTTGGCCCTCAGTCTCCGGCAGCTGGAATGTACCTGGCCAAGGCAGCGGCCAGTGCGACATGAAGGCAGAGGGTGCTAAGAATCCCCGGAGGACCGGACTAGGCTGCCATCTGATGCTGACCTTGGCTACGTACAATGGACGCTCCCTATCTTCTGATTCAAGGCTTCTTGAATTGGAAGAGGAACTACAAAGGATCAAGTGGGACATCGTGGGGCTAAGTGAGGTAAGGAGAAAAGGAGAAGATCTCATTGAACTGAAAAGTGGACATCTCTTCTACTATCGTGGGACAGATACTGGCATAACTAGTGGTGTTGGACTTATAATAAACAAGAAACTGAAGGATAAAGTTGTAAAAGTTGAAAGTTCCTCTGACAGAGCTGCACGACTTGTTATCCAACTCTCGAAAAGATACCAGGCTCAGATTATTCAAACTTATGCACCCACCACAAGTCATCCTGAAGAAGAAATTGAAGAATTTTATGAGGAAATCTGTCATCTAAATAATAAAGGTAAGCAGCACTTGAAAATAATTATGGGAGATTTCAATGCAAAAATAGGGCAACAGCAACAGAATGAAACTTCAGTAGGTAAATTCGGTCAGGGCAACAGAAACCAGCGTGGAAATACTCTCGTTGAGTTTGCAGAGGCAAAAGGGTTTTTCATCTTGAACTCCTTCTTCAAGAAAAAGCCACACAGGAAATGGACATGGAGACATCCAAATGGGACGACAAGTGAAATTGATTTTATTATGTGTAACAAAAAATTCGTCATAGAAGACTGCAGTGTGCTAAACAAGTTCAACCCAGGTAGTGACCATAGATTGGTGAGATGTAAGATGCACCTCAACACTAAACTTGAACGTGGCAAGCTCATAAGACAAACAAAATCTATTGACATAACCAACCTTAAAAAACACCATAATACCTTCAAGTTGGAACTGAAGAACAGGTTCTCTGCTTTAGAAGGCCTAACATCGGAAGAAGTGGACATCTCTGAAGTTAACAGAAAAGTAACCAAAGCTCTTATGGAAACAGCAACAAAATTAGCTGGGTCTAAGAACAAGTTGCATGTAAATAAATTATCAGGAAAAACGAAAATGTTGATGCAAAAAAGAAGAGAGATGAGGACAACTAAAGAAGATGTGACTTCCAAAGTGGAATATATAGAGCTATGCAAGACAGTAAGAAAAACTATCACTGAAGACGTAAGAAAATTCAACTGTGAACTAGTGAGGAAAGCAATTAAAAAACAACCAAAGCCTAAAGATAGCAAAGGGACATCTCAGTAAGGGAAGAAAACAGATTATGGCACTGAGAAAAGAAGATGGTTCTGTAACAAGAAATAGAGGCGAAATTTTGACAAGAGTGAAAGATTTCTACTCCAAATTATATGAAAGAGATGATACATGTACTCCAGACATCATGAAAGATACCAGTATCAGAGTTCCTCCAGTCCTTCCAGCAGAAGTTGCACATGCAATCAAGAACATGAAGCGGGGAAAAGCTCCAGGAAAAGATGGAATTACTGTAGACATCATACAAGAAGCAAGTGGAGAAATCGAAACAGTACTCGCCCAAATTTTCACTCGATGCCTTAATGAAGCAAAGATTCCTGAGGATTGGAACACCGCTACAATGATCCTGCTACATAAAAAAGGTGACATTGAGGATCTCGGAAACTACAGACCTATCAGCCTCCTATCAGTAGTTTATAAAATCTTCACTAAAGTTCTTTCACACCGCTTGAAGGTAACACTGGACATGGCTCAACCGAGAGAACAAGCTGGATTCAGGAATGGCTACAGCACAATAGATCATATCTACGTGCTGAGAGAACTAATTGAAAGAGCGAGGGAATATGAACTTCCATTGTGCATGGCTTTTATCGATTATGAAAAAGCCTTTGATTCGGTGAAACCATCAGCAGTTACAATGGCTCTGAAAACCTGCGGTATTGAAGATGCATACATAAATATTATTAATAACATCTATGAAAATGCAAGTGCAAAGATTAGGCTGTTTGAAAATACAACACACGTAAAAATTGGAAAGGGAGTGAGACAAGGTGACACCATATCTCCGAAGCTCTTTAATGCCACATTGGAGGGTGTTTTTCAGTCGCCGAGCTGGGAAAACAAGGGGATAAAGATTAATGGAGATTATCTAACCCACCTTCGTTTTGCTGATGACGTAGTCATTTTTGCAACTACCCCATCAGAGCTTCAGAGTATGATCCAGGAACTTGCTGACATGAGTAAAGAAGTGGGATTAAAAATAAATATTCAGAAGACAAAAGTGATGTTCAAAGCTTTTACAAGAAATGAAGATTTATCGATTGATGGAGAAAAGCTGGAGATAACAGACACGTACGTTTATCTTGGACAGCAGATATCAAGTGAGGGTCACATTGATGAAGAAATTAATCGGCGTACAAAACTTGCCTGGAGAGCTTTTGGAGGAAACAGCATAATTTTCAAGAGCAATATGCCATTATGTCTTAAAAGAAAAGTGTTTGATCAATGCATCCTTCCAGTGCTTACGTATGGTGCAGAGACTTGGACCTTAACTAAAAGAGACATACAAAGGCTGCAGACAACTCAAAGAGACATGGAGAGGTGCATACTTGGTGTAACCAGGAGAGATAAGAAGAGGAACTCGTGGATCCGAAAAATGACAAGAGTGGAAGACATCATGATCAGAGTTAAATCCCTGAAATGGCAATGGGCTGGACATACTGCCAGAAGGACAGATCATCGATGGACAGCCGAAATTTTAGATTGGATTCCAAGGGACAGGAAGAGACCCAGAAGAAGACCACATGGGAGATGGGTGGATGAAATTCGAAAGTATGCAGGGGTGACATGGAGGAGACTGGCACAAGACAGACCTTTGTGGAGGAAACTTGGGGAGACCTTCGTCCAGCAGTGGATTGATAATGGTTGACAATGATGATGATGATGATGATGATATATATATATATATATATATATATATATATATATATATATATATATATATATATATATATATATGGGATGTAAGGTCAGGTGATGCGTAACATCACAGCCTCTCCTTGACAAATGTCAACCCCGCCTTCTCGTGGTGCATCCTGTTCCCACTAAAGGGGCTCTGACGACCGCCAATAGCGGTATAACTATACCATCGGGATCAGAGGAAATGCTATCCCACACTCACCAACCCGCTTGGCCAGCGTAGTGAGTTATGGCCAAACACCTCCAAAATGACTCTACAACTTAAATCTTGGCCCTCAGTCTCCGGCAGCTGGAATGTACCTGGCCAAGGCAGCGGCCAGTGCGACATGAAGGCAGAGGGTGCTAAGAATCCCCGGAGGACCGGACTAGGCTGCCATTTGATGCTGACCTTGGCTACCTATAACGGACGCTCCCTATCTTCTGATTCAAGGCTTCTTGAATTGGAAGAGGAACTACAAAGGATCAAGTGGGACATCGTCGGGCTAAGTGAGGTAAGGAGAAAAGGAGAAGATCTCATTGAACTGAAAAGTGGACATCTCTTCTATTATCGTGGGACAGATACTGGCAGAACTAGTGGTGTTGGATTTATAATAATCAAGAAACTGAAGGATAAAGTGGTAGAAGTTGAAAGTTCCTCTGACAGAGCTGCACGACTCGTTATCCAACTATCGAGAAGATACCAGGCTCAGATTATTCAAACTTATGCACCCACCACAAGTCATCCTGAAGAAGAAATTGAAGAATTTTATGAGGAAATTCGTCATCTAAATAATAAAGGTAAGCAGCACTTGAAGATAATTATGGGAGATTTCAATGCAAAAATAGGGCAACGGCAACAGAATGAAACTTCAGTAGGTAAATTCGGTCACGGCAACAGAAACCAGCGTGGAAATACTCTCGTTGAGTTTGCAGAGGCAGAAGGATTTTTCATCTTGAACTCCTTTTTCAAGAAAAAGCCACACAGGAAATGGACATGGAGACATCCAATTGGGACGACAAGTGAAATTGATTTTATTATGTGTAACAAAAAATTCGTCATCGAAGACTGCAGTGTGCTGAACAAGTTCAACACAGGTAGTGACCATAGATTGGTGAGATGTAAGATGCACCTCAACACTAAACTGGAACGTGGCAAGCTCATAAGACAAACAAAATGTATTGACATAACCAACCTTAAAAAACACCATAATACTTTCAAGTTGGAACTGAAGAACATATTCTCTGCTTTAGAAGGCCTAACATCGGAAGAAGTGGATATTTCGGAAGTTAACAGAAAAGTAACCAAAGCTCTAATGGAAACAGCAACAAAATTAGCTGGGTCTAAGAACAAGTTGCATGTGAACAAATTATCAGGAAAAACCAAAATGTTGATGCAAAAAAGAAGAGAGATGAGGACAACTAAAGAAGATGTGACTTCCAAAGTGGAATATATAGAGCTATGCAAGACAACACGAAAAAGTATCACTGAAGACGTAAGGAAATTCAACTGTGAGCTAGTGAGGAAAGCAATTGAAAACAACCAAAGCCTAAAGATAGCAAAGGGACATCTCAGTAAGGGAAGAAAACAGATTATGGCTCTGAGAAAAGAAGATGGTTCTATAACAAGAAATAGAGGCGAAATTTTGACAAGAGTGAAAGATTTCTACTCCAAATTATATGAAAGGGATGATACATGTACTCCAGACATCATGAAAGGTACCACAGTTCTTCCAGTCCTCCCAGCAGAAGTTGCTCATGCAATCAAGAACATGAAGCGGGGGAAAGCTCCAGGAGAAGATGGAATTACTATAGACATCATACAAGAAGCAAGTGGAGAAATTGAAACAGTACTCGCCCAAATTTTCACTCGATGCCTTAATGAAGGGAAGATTCCTGAGGATTGGAACAATGCTACAATGATCCTGCTACATAAAAAAGGTGACATCGAGGATCTCAGGAACTACAGACCTATCAGCCTCCTATCAGTGGTTTATAAAATCTTCACTAAAGTTCTTTCACACCGCTTGAAGGTAACACTGGACATGGCTCAACCGAGAGAACAAGCTGGATTCAGGAGTGGCTACAGCACAATAGATCATATCCACGTACTGAGAGAACTAATTGAAAGAGCGAGGGAATATGAACTTCCATTGTGCATGGCTTTTATCGATTATGAAAAAGCCTTTGATTCGGTGAAACCATCAGCAGTTACCACGGCTCTGAAATCCTGCGGTATTGAAGATGCATACATTAATATTATTAATAACATCTATGAAAATGCAAGTGCAAAGATTCGGCTGTTTGAAAATACAACGCACATAAAAATTGGAAAGGGAGTGAGACAAGGTGACACCATATCTCCGAAGCTCTTTAATGCCACATTGGAAAATGTCTTTCAATCACTGAACTGGGAAAACAAAGGGATAAAGATTAATGGAGATTATCTAACCCACCTTCGTTTTGCTGATGACGTAGTCATTTTTGCAACTACCCCATCAGAGCTGCAGAGTATGATCCAGGAACTTGCTGACAAGAGTAAAGAAGTGGGATTAAAAATGAACTTTCAGAAGACAAAAGTGATGTTCAATGCTTTTACAAGAAATGAAGATTTATCGATTGATGGAGAAAAAGTGGAGATAACAGATACGTATGTTTATCTTGGACAGCAGATATCAAATGAGGGTCACATTGATGAAGAAATTAATCGGCGTACAAAACTTGCCTGGAGAGCTTTTGGAAGAAACAGCATAATTTTCAAGAGCAATATGCCATTATGTCTTAAAAGAAAAGTGTTTGATCAATGCATCCTTCCAGTGCTTACGTATGGTGCAGAGACGTGGACCTTAACTAAAAGAGACATACAAAGGCTGCAGACAACTCAAAGAAGCATGGAGAGGTGCATGCTTGGTATAACCAGGAGAGATAAGAAGAGGAACTCGTGGATCCGAAAAATGACGAGAGTGGAAGACATCATGATCAGAGTTAAATCTCTGAAATGGCAATGGGCTGGACATACTGCCAGAAGGACAGACCGTAGATGGACAGCCGAAATTTTAGATTGGATTCCAAGGGACAGGAAAAGACCCAGAAAAAGACCACATGGGAGATGGGTGGATGAAATTCGTAAATATGCGGGAGTGACATGGAGGAGACTGGCACAAGACAGACCGTTGTGGAGGAAACTTGGGGAGACCTTCGTCCAGCAGTGGATTGATAATGGTTGACAATGATGATGATGATGATATATATATATATGTATATATAGGTGTAGATTAAGATTACTTATATCTTCCTCTCAATCAACCAAAATCAAATTAATTTTCTTAAGACAGGCATGCACCTGCGAACTGAAGTGTTGACATTTTAACATGGAAGTTCCCGCCTTGAAGAGGCGAGTAAACTATCACGATTAACAACATTTGCGAGAGCAATGTTGCGTACAGTTCCCTCTTTCTTTCCTGGTGAGTCTTAACAGGGTAACCGCCGACATGCAGGCGGAAGGTTCTCTCTGTATATTTTTTCAAGAATGAAATAGGGGTGCTGATGAGCCGACTGAGGCGCGGAAAAAATATTTTTAGTGCATAACACTTACCCCTCGATGGGGATGATGTCGATGATGAATTTTACCAGCAGGCAGGTAAATCATGTAGTAATCTTATCACCCACCGGAACCTTTTTGTACTTACTCTGTTCCCACAGAGTTCAAAGGCTGAGCCCTGGTGAAAGCGGAATGGCTGCTCACTGGCTTTTTTAGATAGTTGCGGTGGTCTTAAATCAAGGTGGATTTTGGTGGCCCGCTTGGCTCGGGAAGGTTTTCTATCGCTTGTTACTGCGGAGCTGCTGAGGAAACACCCGGTCCCACGCCCCTGACGTATGAGAATTTCTCTCATTGATCTCCTGGTCCGGCGTCTTTAACGGTTCGTCCTCATCAAAGCTGGATTTTTCTTCTTCCACGCTGGACTAAACTTCGCTCGGGTGAGGAGGTGGATATCCACAATACCTCGCTTGATGGTGGCCAAAAGCTAACGTTCCTTCATTTTGGAAAGGCCAAAGTTATCAGCCTCGTGTCGACCAACCTGCCAACAACGAGATAGAGAACAAATCTTCTTTTCACCCCCAGACTCAAAAAGGCGCTCTCTCACATCTCTCTGGCAGAGGAACAAAGAGAGCCAATCAGCGTCGTCACATGGGACAATTAGCTCCCCATTGGTCAGTCGGCCACAAACATGCCGGGATAGCCTGTTGTCCACGTGTTCTCCATGTCCTAGCGAGGAAGAGAGGGGTAATGGGAGAAGCGCGGGGAAAACCCACGGCAACCGGCACATGGGTAATGTGATATGGGCCGTTCTTGTTTTTGGACGTAAACACATAAATGTTTTCTTGTGCACCTGCCGTCCTGCTGTTTAGCTTGACAGCAAGCACCTATAAATTTTCAGAGTTAAGCCCCTTTTCTCAGCTAACAAACCCAGCCTGGGATTAACGGTGTAGTGTTTCAGTTTAGAGAAATTTACCACGGCGTTGGTGAGAGCGAAATGCGTTCCTGTGGAAATAATGGCGCATTTTGGGTGGCCTTCAGTTAGGGATAATTCTCAGAAAGCGACATTCTAACAATTTCAAACTGTACTCCCCTTTTCTTGGAAGGAGATCGAAAAAGTGACCGTTGGACGAAGAAAGGAACTGCATTTGGCTTACAGATAATATAAATACATACATCACATACCATAAAAAGAACTACATTTTTTCCATTACCTATTTTGAGCAAAGACCAGCTTTCTTTTTCTTGCATTCCTTTTATCACTTAACCCAGAAAAAGTATAATACATTAAGTCACTTGCCCCGGCGAAATATTATTCTATTTTTTTATTCTGATGATTATATTTATTTTTTGTTTTAAGGCCTACTTATCAAGTCTACCACAGCCTTACCTCACCAACCTCATAATTTCAAAGTTAAAATTATAATACATCCTATTAACTCCTGAATCGTCCTACTCATAGCTTAGATATTGGATAATACGAATGTTACATTATGTTCATATACAACGAGAAAAACATATATTTACCCACTTTGATTCTACTGAGTATGCGTTTCCTTTCCCTCCTGCTGTTTTTCCTCTTGAATAAGTAGCGCATTTCTCGTACGCCCCACAAAATAAAGGAGAGGAAAAAAAAGAAATGAGAAACAGAATTTCATTGACTTTTTATTGGCTTTTTCCCTGCACCTAAAGATCGAAAACCCAGGAGGCAAAATCTGAGTTTCGAAAAATTAAACAGAAATCCAGGGAAGAATCGTCACCCCTGCCTGAACTGATCACCATTCCTTTTTCCATTTGCTCCTCACGAAACGTTTGTATAATGTTGATTAAAATCTGAAAAACGTTGATCAGGTGTCTACAAATTTTCAGCAACATATCAGAAGGAAATTCGATGATTTACACCTTAAACAATTTAGTATTGTACCAAATGTAAATATCAGTATAACATATGGAAATATATTTTCCAATAAAAAACGAATTGCAAAAAATCAAATGTAAATGATCAGTAGAACATGATAGAAAAAGCTCCGTAACAGTGTCTAACTTTTCTTCTGAGAAACAGGTAGTAATAGGAAATAATACACTCACGCAAAATGAAATTTACGCACCTAGAAGAAAACATGCTGCAACCACGAAACTCTGCAAATAGCTAGAGATCATGGTGGTATGCAAATGATCCACGTTTGGTGCGATTGCGCATGACAAAACACACTGTGGTGGTGCTGCAACCACGAACCGGCAGCCTTATATACCGGCGTGTGTCGATGCCTCATGAAAGCGAAAAGCACCGGCCGACGTACGCAAAAGTACAGAGTGACAAGAATGCCGGGTAGACGCCAGAGACGTCGATTTACGCAACTTACGGTCTTCGAGAGAGTCCTTAACAACGGGCCCAAAACCGCAGGGTGGTCGGCGCGTCCTGTAGCCCGCCACGTGTGTCGTTCTGAACATACCGTCCGACTGTGTTGGGTGCAGTGGACACGTGACGGCACTGTCACACTGCGGAGCGGCTCAAAACTGACCAGGAGAACTACCGGTAGAGAGCATCGACGGATCGTGCGCCAGGGACTAACGGATCCCACGGTCGCCCGGTCCACTATACAAGCAGATGTAGCGGCTCCTGTGTACCCACGACGCATTTTCCGATGTCTCGCGGAAGCGAATTTGCGATCCCAGCGCTCCCTATGTGTGCTGCTATTAACACCGGAATATCGCCGGTTCCGTGTGTAGTGGCGACAGGTTAGAGCGACGTGGAGCGCCACACACTGGTGACGTGTGGTGTTTAGCAATAAGTGCAGCTTCGTTTTGGGAACAGATGATCATCGTGCCCGGGTGTGGAGGTCCCTTGGTCAACAGCAAAATCCTAACTGTGATATCGAGCGCCACATCTCCCCTACTGCAGGCATTATGGTCTAAGGAGCCGTAGCCTACGATAGCCGAACAGCTCTAGTAGTGGCATGTGGATCATTGACGGGCCACCAGTATATGAATGTGATCCTATTGCCCCACGTGCTCCCATTTCTGGCCGGGATTCCAGATGCGCTATACTAGATGAATAACGCCGGCCGCACACGGCTCGGGTTGCCAGGAATTCCTACGTCATGACCAAACACTTTCTATTCCCTGTCCTCTTCCCGAACATGTCCCCAATCGAGCATGTGTGTGACCGGTTGAAACGCTGGCTGACGCCGTGTCGCAGTATCCGGGATTTGGAGCACACCGTCCAACACGTGTGGGCTAGTCTTCGGCAGGACGACATCAGATGTCTGTTCGCCTCCATACCGGACCGTATTGCTGCATGTATCATCGCACGAGGCGATTCGACGCGCTACTGAAAATCACCGGAATGCGTTCCACAGATGCCTCTGTATTTGTCCTGCAGCTCTGTTTCTGCCATCATGTGTATCATTCATCTGTATCACTACGTCCAGAAAATTTCAATTCAATTCGATGCTTCCTTCTTGGTGCGCAGGTTCGATTGTCCGTGAGTGTATTTTGAATTTAATCAACATGATAGAAATCAGAACGATAATTTTTTCCAACATTATTTGGTGGAACTCACACAAAAAACGAGATTCCCTCGACTTCAGAAATAGACAATGCACATTACATTCTAATACCATGCTAATATCAATAAGTACTTGCATTTTGAATAAATATTATAATTGTAGGCTTGCAATAAATGCTTTTCGCATGTTCGTATGTACTAAATAGCTAGAATTTGGATATTCCGTATACGTTTTTGAATTTTTTTCTTTGAATCATGTTATTTACATTCCTGAAAAAGAAAAGAAAAAAAAAATTCAGTCGTGCTTTTTAATGTCATAACTCAGCCAACAAGTAAATACTTTTAATACATATTTCAGTTTTAAGGAGATTTTTGTTAATGAGAAATTGTAACATCTTACATATGTGTTGTTTAAATATACAGATAAACAGTACAGAATACTAAGATATCAAGGAATATAAACTTTTTAGCAAATTGAATTCTAAATCGGATTTAATGGTGCAGAATAATAAAGCACACAGACAGCATACTTTCACCACTCACAGGTGGCTTCATCAGACATAACTGTGATAAACACCGTGAACAACAGGAAGTTAAGAAATTTTGAGTAATTCAAACTTAAATTTAAATGTATAAGCAACGTTTATTGACGTTTATATCATGTTTCGTATCAAACATGGTTGATACGTCTAATGCAGAACTCGTAAGCTACAATGATTACTTTGGTGTAATCTACTCGATTCTTATTACTTTGCATTTTAGTAAATTGTTGATTAAATAATTTATAAAATTGATGAAGTGTGATCAGTTCACATTCGTAATTTTATTTTAACATGCGTCGGAGAAAATTACCTTGCAATTCGTTTCTTTGTTGCCCAAATGCGCAGTTCGGTGTGTGCTTTTAAAATCTTGCTTCATATTACGCGTCGTGCACCTTTTCTTCTTCAGCCTCTATTAGAAGGTATGCTGTGACTATCATCACTATTAGGATATATGTGCAGAGCATGAAGGCAAAAGAAAACTTCGATATAGTAATTATGTGATATATTCTTTTATGTGGTTGATGTTTTGTCATCGTTTGTCCTTTAAGAAGAGTTATTGTGCTTTTGTTATCTTCATCAATTACTGATTTCTTGTTGTTATAAATTCCAAATATCCCCAAAACAGGTTTTCCACCGTTGAATTTTGAAGAAATTCAGAGTGAAAATATACCGCACAGCGTCTTGTTTCAGCTTTAGTTCTTTTCTTCAATTGTACTGAATAATGATATTATATGGCTCTGAATAATGATATGTGCTCAAAGCACGAGAATTAATACAGGAAAGGAGGGTGGAAGTTATACGGAGCTTAGTTAGACTGTGCTACATCTATACAGAACCATGCTGCCTGCATGACTTAAGGTACTTTTCTAGCATATATGTATATTGTATGTCTTTCAAAGTGCTTCAGTTTTGTAACTTCCACCCTCATTTCTTGTGTTAATTCTTGTGCTTTGGGTTACCGCCATTAAAACAGAACTTTGCACCTCACGTGTAAAAAAATGTGCATAGAGTAACTGTATGAATAATACATCTGATTTACTTAACAGTTTCAGAACATTACAATTGACCATATTATCATGGTTATAAAAGTTCTTCGATAACTTTTAAACGTGATCTGGTGGCAGCTGCTGTCTTAGATCTATAATTTCAAAAAGATTCCTTCTGGAGTTTTTATAGGTATTTCGCTGAAGTCCAATGTTTTGCATGAATTCAAGAAGCTGCGACTACGGCTATGTCACGGGGAGCACAAATTGCAATTCCTCATGAATTGCCGTAACTTGGATCTTATGCAAAAATAACTAAGAAGAGTTAATCAAGCCATGAGCCGTAAAGATAACGATATCTTAAAAACACGTGAGATTAAAAGGTTGACTTCCCAAATTAAAACTCAGCATTCTTTCATTTTCGGCCTTAATAAAAAGTGCCTAGATGCCTCCAAATGCCTGATTCAAAGAAGTATTACTTCAACCAAGAATATCCTGAATAACAACTTTGAACCATTAAGTAAGATTTTTATTTCCTAAATAAAAAAACAAGAGTAAATAACTTTTAAATTTCATGACAAATTGGAGTGACTATTGGCGAGTCCGGCCTTCTTGATGACCCTGAGCAATCTGCTCGCACAACTGGTTTGATTAATTTGTGGGCATTTGAGACAAAAGATAACCAATTAACTGTTATCAATAGAGAGATAAAATTTGTCCCTCCATAACACCTACTAAAGTCTAAAAATTATTTGCCATTGTTGTTGGCGATGACAATATATCCTATATACAGTATATATATTGGGATATAATTGATATTTGTCCCATATATATCAATTATATCACATTGTTGTTGGCGATTATTTGATAAAGAACGGTTTATGCCCCCTGGTGGCCAAACAGTTTTTATCAAAAATTTGAATGTATTAGATATAACACTTCCCATCAGAGCAGGAATAATTTCTCAAATCGGAGTTTTAGAAGCAGAAATATCAGGGAAAAAGCAATTTACCTTAACGCCCCCTAACGGAAATTATATGAGTTACTTCAAAATTTTAAATTTATATGAAAATCATTACGCACCGGAATTGCTATAAAAGAAGGAATTTTTTAAAACCAGAATCTTAGAAGTAGAGATATTGACGAAAATAAGATATTTGTTTACGCTGCCTGGCGGAGAAATCATGCATTACTTTAAGAAGAAAATATTCCGAAAATGTTTGTCGTCGTGAGTAGTATTGTTCCAGAAACAATTTTTTTTATATAAATATTTCAAAAGCTCAGATTTTGCTGCAAATACATCAAAGGCGGGATGTAAGGTCAGGTGATGCGTAACATCACAGCCTCTCCTTGACAAATGTCAACCCCGCCTTCTCGTGGTGCATCCTGTTCCCACTAAAGGGGCTCTGACGACCGCCAATAGCGGTATAACTGTACCATCGGGATTAGAGGAAATGCTATCCCACACTCACCAACCCGCTTGGCCAGCGTGGTGAGTTATGGCCAAACCCCTCCAAAATGACTCCACAACCTAAATCTTGGCCCTCAGTCTCCGGCAGCTGGAATGTACCTGGCCAAGGCAGCGGCCAGTGCGACATGAAGGCAGAGGGTGCTAAGAATCCCCGGGGGACCGGACTAGGCTGCCATTCCATCTGATGCTGACCTTGGCTACGTATAACGGACGCTCCCTATCTTCTGATTCAAGGCTTCTTGAATTGAAAGAGGACATCGTCGGGCAAAGTGAGGTAAGGAGAAAAGGAGAAGATCTCATTGAACTGAAAAGTGGACATCTCTTCTACTATCGTGGGACAGATACTGGCAGAACTAGTGGTGTTGGATTTATAATAAACAAGAAACTGAAGGATAAAGTTGTAGAAGTTGAAAGTTCCTCTGACAGAGCTGCACGACTCGTTATCCAACTCTCGAGAAGATACCAGGCTCAGATTATTCAAACAAATGCACCCACCACAAGTCATGCTGAAGAAGAAATTGAAGAATTTTATGAGGAAATTCGTGATCTAAATAATAAAGGTAAGCAGCACTTGAAGATAATTATAGGATATTTCAATGCAAAAATAGAGCAACGGCAACAGAATGAATCTTCAGTAGGTAAATTCGGTCACGGCAACAGAAACCAGCGTGGAAATACTCTCGTTGAGTTTGCAGAGGCAGAAGGGTTTTTCATCTTGAACTCCTTTTTCAAGAAAAAGCCACACAGGAAATGGACATGGAGACATCCAAATGGGACGACAAGTGAAATTGATTTTATTATGTGTAACAAAAAATTCGTCATAGAAGACTGCAGTGTGCTAAACAAGTTCAACACAGGCAGTGACCATAGATTGGTGAGATGTAAGATGCACCTCAACACTAAACTCGAACGTAGCAAGCTCATAAGACAAACAAAATGTATTGACATAACCAACCTTAAAAAAACCATAATACCTTCAAATTGGAACTGAAGAACAAATTCTCAGCTTTAGAAGGCCTAACATCGGAAGAAGTGGATATTTCTGAAGTTAACAGAAAAGTTACCAAAGCTCTTATGGAAACAGCAACAAAATTAGCTGGGTCTAAGAACAAATTGCATGTGAACAAATTATCAGGAAAAACCAAAATGTTGATGCAAAAAAGAAGAGTGATGAGGACAACTAAAGGAGATGTGACTTCCAAAGTGGAATATATAGAGCTATGCAAGACAGTACGAAAAATTATCACTGAAGACGTAAGGAAATTCAACTGTGAACTAGTAAGGAAAGCAATTGAAAACAACCAAAGCCTAATGATAGCAAAGCGACATCTCAGTAAGGGGGAAAAAACAGATTATGGCACTGAGAAAAGAAGATGGTTCTGTAACAAGAAATAGAGGCGAAATTTTGACAAGAGTGAAAGATTTCTACTCCAAATTATATGAAAGGGATGATATATGCACTCCAGATATAATGAAAGATACCAGTACCAGAGTTCCTCCAGTCCTTCCAGCAGAAGTTGCACATGCAATCAAGAACATGAAGCGAGGAAAAGCTCCAGGAGAAGATGGAATTACTGTAGACATCATACAAGAAGCAAGTGGAGAAATCGAAACAGTACTCGCCCAAATTTTCACTCGATGCCTTACTGAAGGGAAAATTGCTGAGGATTGGAACAACGCTACAATGATCTCGCTACATAAAAAAGGTGACATTGAGGATCTCAGGAACTACAGACCTATCAGCCTCCTATCAGTGGTTTATAAAATCTTCACTAAAGTTCTTTCACACCGCTTGAAGGTGACACTGGACATAGCTCAACCAAGAGAACAAGCTGGATTCAGGAGTGGCTACAGGACAATAGATCATATCCACGTACTGAGAGAACTAATTGAAAAAGCGAGGGAATATGAACTTCAATTGTGCATGGCTTTTATCGATTATGAAAAAGCCTTTGATTCGGTGAAACCATCAGCAGGTACAATGGCTCTGAAATCCTGCGGTATTGAAGATGCATACATTAATATTATTAATAACATCTATGAAAATGCAAGTGCAAAGATTAGGCTGTTTGAAAATACAACACACATAAAAATTGGAAAAGGAGTGAGACAAGGTGACACCATATCTCTGAAGCTCTTTAATGCCACATTGGAAAATGTCTTTCAATCACTGAACTGGGAAAACAAAGGGATAAAGATTAATGGAGATTATCTAACCCACCTTCGTTTTGCTGATGACATAGTCATTTTTGCAACTACCCTATCAGAGCTACAGAGTATGATCCAGGAACTTGCTGACAAGAGTAAAGAAGTGGGATTAAAAATGAACTTTCAGAAGACAAAGTGATGTACAATGCTTTTACAAGAAATGAAGATTTATCGATTGATGGAAAAAAGCTGGAGATAACAGACCCGTACGTTTATCTTGGACAGCAGATATCAAGTGAGGGTCACATTGGTGAAGAAATTAATCGGCGTACAAAACTTGCCTGGAGAGCTTTTGGAAGAAACAGCATAATTTTCAAGAGCAATATGCCATTATGTCTTAAAAGAAAAGTGTTTGATCAATGCATCCTTCCAGTGCTTACGTATGGTGCAGAGACGTGGACCTTAGCTAAAAGAGACATACAAAGGCTGCAGACAACTCAAAGCAGCATGGAGAGGTGCATGCTTGGTGTAACCAGGAGAGATAAGAAGAGGAACATGTGGATCCGAAAAATGACAAGAGTGGAAGACATCATGATCAGAGTTAAATCCCTGAAATGGCAATGGGCTGGACATACTGCCAGAAGAACAGACCATCGATGGACAGCCGAAATTTTAGATTGGATTCCAAGGGACAGGAAAAGACCCAGAAGAAGACCACATGGAAGATGGGTGGATGAAATTCGAAAGTATGTGGGAGTGACATGGAGGAGACTGGCACAAGACAGACCGTTGTGGAGGAAACTTGGGAAGACCTTCGTCCAGCAGTGGATTGATAATGGTTGACAATGATGATGATGATGACATCAAAGGCAAAAATACGCTCTCTCTCGTTGGCCGAACTGTTTTTTATTACCGAAAATTAGAAATGATATGCAAAAGCTTTCCTACCATGAGCTGTATCTGCCGCGGAAATAATTTTTCAAATCGGAATTTTAGAAACAGAAATATCGGAGGGTAACCTAATTTATCTACCGTTACATCTCTTAGCGGAAATTCTATAAATTACTTGAAAATTAAAAAAATTATATGAAACAGATTTCGCATCGAAAACCCAATCCAATAAAGCTAATGAGTCATAATCCTCCTTCGTCCAAACATGGTATCTGCAGAGTTTAATTGAACTCTCTCGGCACATTTATCGGCGGTAAACGGTGCGGCAATAATCACGATCATGTGTCCGCAGATTCGGACACACAGACAGGTGGTGGGAACTGGAACTTGCAATGATCATATGTGCGAACTTGCAACGATGATATGTGCGAACGTGCAATGATGATACGCTGTACCATATTTCTTGGGCCTGGAGGAATTTGTTAAATGGACTACCATTACCTTTATAATTACTATTTTGTGTTTATTTTTGCAGAGGGCGTCACGAACGGATTTTAGTGGTGTATGTCATTGCTGTAACGTCAGGCGGCATTTCATGATTTCTTTACCATCACCTTAAGACTACTTAAGCACTCTGTTTCCATATGCTGTATGTCACCCGATGATGCGGTAACTACTATTGCGAAATATCTTGTGCTTTTAAACTTTTGTATATAGTTTTTCAAGATGATGTAATAAATATAGTAGAGTGCAATACTTGAGGATATTTTTACAAGGAATTAGATCGTGCAATGACTTAGGTCTGTGTTTTTATACGTTACGCATAGCACGAAATGATGTTATAATAATCACACCTCACGGTCGTGATAGAAAGGTGCCAACAGCAACGAAGGTGGTAAAGTGCGGTCGCAGGTGGAAGTCTCCCAGATGTTTTAGATTTGCTATTTCTGCGCTATTTGGATGCAGTTCAGAGAGGGGTAATTGTATGCTTGTGTAAAGCTGGCTGGACTAGACGCCGTATCGCCGTACATGTTCTACTGAATGCACGAAATGTTTGACGCTGCTGGCACCAGTGGCTACAGGAAGGTTTTTGGGTGCGTCGGAGCCGCAATTGTGCAGTACGACAGGCGTCATCACGTCTGGACCGTCGGATAGTTCGACAGGCTCGTTCGTCACTAGAAAACACTGCAGCTGGTATTCGACGCGCTGTGTCATTGGCCATGGATGTCGCTATACCGACCTGAATATAAACCAAAAGGTTATTGTTATGTTATGAATATATAACCGAAGTAACGGTTGCTTACTGCGCAGGTAACCGTTACTTTGACTGCCATTCACGGCCAGCCATCGGAGCCGTCGTCTGTCTCGGTGTAGACGTTTTGCGAACTGGGGTCACGAATGGACCACCGTGGTCTTCAGTGATGAATATCGTTTCTGTCTGGGTGCTGACCATCGACGGATCAGTGTCTGTTGAAACCCTGGTGGGCGGAAATATTCCAGTTTGGATCAGGACCGCCACACTGACCTTCAGGCAGGCATTAGGTATGGAGCGCTGTTGCGCATGACAGCAGGTCACCTCTTGTCCGCATCACGGGAGCACTGAGAGCAGCACGATATATGAGAGAGGTTCTGCAGTCCATTCTGACACTGTTCTTTAACGGCCTACAGCACCTCATTTTCCAGCAAGACAACGCCCGTGTACACACCGCATGGGTCTACAGACAACATTTGCAAAATGTTCAAACACTGACATGGCGAGCAAAATTGCCCGATCTATGTCCAATCAAAAAACCTGTGGGACTATATTCAACGTCGTCTGCAATTGAATCGGCCTGCGCAACATCCCAATGAATTATGGAAGCAACTCAATCGCGATTGGGATCCATTCCTCAGGACGATATCCGTCAACTGTATGACTCAGTGGCATGCTCTATAGGTGCCAGTGTTGTCGTTCGAGGCGGTGCAGCCAATTAATGGGACGTACCCAATGTTATGCATTTTCTCATCTGAAAAACACTGTATGTTGCTGAAAATAAAATCAATATAAACTCTTTTGTATTCCGATTTGCATACTCAATTTAACCCATTTATCCTCTCACCTGTGTGGGGTATAATTTCTTTGTCGAGCAGTGTATATCTACAAACAGTTTAAACAGTCACATGCGTTACTATATTGTAAAAATAGTATAAAAGAGAGCGAATTTAAGGTGCAATTTCCCTTCTTGTGATACGTTCCTAAAATATACAGTAAAGCTGTTTTAAAACTGCTATTGAATGCACGTGTTATCGAAGTTAATTGTAAATACTGAAAATAAACAAGAGTGCTATGGTATAGAAAAACGATCTCACTATGAAGTCTTATATATGATCAGATGTAATTGGTTAAACATCACGTAACCTTTATTGTGGACCAAATTTTTCAGCAATAATATTTTCGAGTGGGATGCTTCTGATCAACATACATGACCCGAGAAACACGTTAGGAAAATTTCCGTATTTCGTTAAGATAAAATTATTAAGCATTCAAATTTTACATTACGCGACTTGCTGAATCTATTTCAAGCGTAATGCATTTTCAAGAACGAATGTGTGTAAAATCCTGTTATTACAGCACAAGGAAAGTACGTTTGATATCACGGATAGGATAGGACGTTTCATATGACGTGCAAATGTACTTTTCCAGGTCTCCACAAGGAGATATGCAATGTAAATATCTTTTTGCTATTCGTTCACAGCAGGAAAATTTGTTTTGCGTGTCTTACGTGAGCCGGCTTTATTTACTACACCCAACACAAACAAAAAACAAAGAGGAACGAACCATTAACACGCTGATAACCACAAGTTGTTAAGACACTGTCGTGTAAATTATTTCCCAAGACTGCTTCAAAGGACATCTGTTTTGATTTCGATTGCACTTCTAGCAATACTTTGGAGATTGACCAGCGCGTACCGTCAATCGTGAGATACCTTTGAAAACCGCGTTATTACGAATTTCTTGAAAATCCACAATTCCTCGGATATGAGCGTGTTTCTTGTACGGAACAAACCATCTGTGTAGTGAACTGAATAAGTAGAGTGAAAAGGAAAATTCATAGGAAGAATGAAGTTATTACTCACTGTTTGGTCTTCAACTTAAGCGTGTAACACGATAGTTTTCTTTCAATGTGCTAAGCAAATAGGAATCGGCTTGGTTTTTTTAAGCAATACAGACCTTAAGCGTAAGTCGTTTATTAGAATGTCAGCTAAGGAGCAAATGACTCCATCTTCCTGATAACCTAGCAGGATAGGACATGATAGTGAATAAGACTTAATCTGTATGATCAAATTCTTCCTTCGATTTACGTCGGCGATCCACAAGTTGCAGACCAATACCTTTTATTGGTTTTACCCATATCGCCTTTGGATAAGATGAACTTTTGCATTCCTGAGCTTTGCCAGATTTGTTTCAATTTTACTTTTTTAGTATAGACGTTAACGTAATTTTTTTAACTAGACATATCCGTTGTTACATGTCACGTAATACATGGTGGGAGACGTTATGTTGCTTTTATTTTACAAATGAAATAAGCAATGTGTTGCATATTCTTCTTGATTTCCCAATATTTCGAAAAATAAGATATCGGGTGACCGTACGTTTTAATTTTTTTTTTTTTTTAGATATCGAGTGACCGTACGTTTTATGTATTTTTTTTTTCAGATATCGAGTTTTACGTTTGAAAATTATGTTGAACTTTTTCTCTCTTTATTCTGTTTGATAAAGATTTGCTGGATCACATTGCTTCTTCATCGTTTTACAAGAGATCGCTGTAGTTGTTCCCAACATTCAAATTTCTACCTGTAACCATCAGGAAGGAGTTAACACAGGGTTACGAAAATTATCAACTCGAATAAATATATTCGTTGTCAAAGTTGCAAGGCGCGGGCAGCTTAAGCCAGTAAATTTGCGCATCAGAAAGCGCTGCGTTCCCATTTAGATTTGTTTTGCAAAGTGAAAATTTCGTACCCAACGTTCCCATATTCTTCAGATATGTTCACTCCACGCAAAATGTTTGAATTTTTTTAACATAACACATAACGTTTTTCGTACGGACGTCAACTTAAGTTTATTCCTTCTCGTTTTTATTTAATACTCCAAAGTTTTCTTTATTTTAAAATATTATAGCTAATCTGACAGTGTTCACGATTTTTTACGCTTTCCAACCGTAGGTTGAAGAAGCGCATATGCTCCAGCTTTGTCCGTCTGTATGTCTGCCCGCACGATAACTCCCGTAAATATGGTTCGTTTTCGATGAAATTTTAGTATGTCGTAGGGGTCCAACTGGGGACGAACCATTTTGAAAATGGGTGAAGTGGGGTTAAAAGTCAGGACATAGGAGCGGGATCCCTTCCATTGCCCTTATGCGTCATACCTTGCGTAAATATGGTTCGATTTCGATGAAATTTTAGTATGTGGTAGAGGACTACCTGCGGACGAACCCTATTGTAAAAATTAACGAAATGGGGTTAAATGTCAGGACATAGGATCGGGATCCATTCCATCGCCCTTAATCCATACTATTAAAGGAGCAATTCTTGTATGTATGTAAATTTTATTTTCAAAACGGCTCTAAGGATTTTGATGAAAATCGTGAAACTACGATTTTCTGGTACTATAAATATTGATTTAGCTGGATCTCGACTTTAGAAAAATTCGTTTAGTGGGTTAAATAACCTCCCCGAATTACCACGTTTTTGGTGTCATGGCGTCGTTCCATTAGATGTCGTCGCGCGGTCACGCTATCTGTGTCATTACGTCACGCGTTGTGTGTGGATCCCATCAAAGTTTTATGACGTCACACTCTTGCGAGCAGATGGTCGCGATTCCCATCTGACTCATTACGTCACGCGCTGTGTGCGTATGTTCTTCCGCACGACAACTCGCGTAAAAATTGTTCGATTTCTTTAACATTTTAGTATGCGGTAGGGGATCACCTGGAAAAGAACCCTATTGAAAGTGAACGAAATGTGGTCAAAGGTAAGGACATAGGGGCGGGATCCTTTCCACTGCTCTTATGCGTCATAACTAACCTAAAAGAGGTTCGATTTCGATGAAATTTTAGTATCTTGTAGGGGACCACCTTGGGGCAAACCATATTAAAAAAGGGCGAAATGGGGTCAAACTTCAGGATATAGGAGTGGACTCACTTCCAACGCCATTATGCGTCATAACGTACGTAAAAATGCTTTGATTTAGATGAAATGTTGGTATGTTGTACGGGCCTTCCTTTGGACGAATCCTGATGAAATGGGCGAAATGGGATCAGGATCTATTCCATAGCCCTTATGCATCATAACTCATGTAAAAATGCTTCGATTTCGACAAAAGTTTATCGTGTTATTTCGGAGGTATTGTAGAATATCATCGAAATGGGATCAAACGTCAGGGCACAGGACAGAGATTTATTTCACAGCCATTATCCTCATAACATGAGTGATAACTTAAGTAATTACTTCTGGTATGTTGGAAAGCGTATCATAATAAATACATTGCATGATTTTACTAACTTGTTACTTTTGACGTGCATTTTGTGTTTTCGCTGTTATTTTCTATAAGAACGTTTTAAAATAAATCAGAGCTTTTTTTTTTTTTTTTGGAATTAATAATTTTTTATTTGTACGGAGGTTAATGAACCAGAAATTTGGCCACTACCTGAAAATAAAATAAATGTTATTAAAAAGCTTATAATGTGCTAACCTAAGAGAGGTTCTTGTTTTATTGTTTTAAATTATGAAACTTGTATTCAGGGATCCGGTTGTATCGCTTTTGTCAGGAAAGTTCGCAGTCCTGTTTTATATATCCATCTGAACTTCGGTCCAAAGCTTCGCGTCATGCATATGATATCCGATATTTAGCGCTGTCGCCAATGGTGAAGGAGCTCGTCACTACATTTCAAATGACGCCTTCTGAATTATCAAAAATAGCTGCGTGCTATAAGTTTTGTAATATTCAGAAAACTTCTCGTACACCAATAAAACACATCATCTGTGAATCAGAAACAATATTCATTGCCGAATGTATTGTTGGGTGATAAGTGATTGATCAGTGAATTGGTATAATCACATTTACATAAATATCAAAAGTGAAATTTGCATTCAAGAACTCCTATGACAATTTAAGGGGAAAATACTTTTCGCAAGGAAATTTCCTTCTCCGGAATATGTGAGCGTTGCGTTTCCGTATCTCTGGCATTCGAAACTATGACGTCTTCGAAAATGATTTTTGAATTGTAATGTTACGTTAAGACTCATGACATACATCGATGGTCCTTTCTGTTGCTTTGTTTAAAATTTAACAGTCGTTTCCTACCTTACTGACCTTTGTAACTTACAACTCTCAATGACATAGAAAATTTTCCATTGGAAAATCTTACAGAACAAAGACATGACATACTGACAAAATATGAAACTTACGTCACTTGCATAAATGCGAAGACTTTAAAGAAAGCGACACATACCTTGAACTTCCGAAAATGTCTCTCTTATTTTTGTCATTTACGGCATCGTTTCGTATAAAATAATATCAATAGTTATAATAATACACTTACGCATTTCCCCAGTTAATTACTTTCATCAAAAATTATTGAACTAATGCCAAAAAATGGAGCACCAGTAAATTATGACACTTTCCAAAATTACATATCAACAGGGTTAAAAAAATATTATATTTGTCCACCAGTCAGTATAAAATGTCGCTAGTGAGAAATTTCGGCATTTCCCTCCTCAGTTACAAGACTGATCTCCCTGTCAACTTCTTACATTCCAGAATATCCCATGACATTCCCCTTTCCAAAGTTCAAGTTTCACGTGGGCGCGTTTTGTTCGATATTCTAGAATTGGTCCCCACAGTTTCACGCCCGCCTCCACTTCCCCGGTACAGGTTTGGACGCGGGAGATCTGGCTGGCTGTCTTGGCACAAGTGTTAGTATTAGCAGAACAGAGCTCCCACAGTTATCCTTTGCCATTACCTTTAACAGTCTGGAACGAATATACTCGGCATTAGGAAAATGGGCTGAAATCAACTCCAACCAATATATTCACTTTCTAAAAAGAGACTGCAACCAGTGAACCTGCGCATCAGAAAACGCACCTTTCCGCTTAGTTTTTGTTGTTCACAGAAAATGGTCAATTACGGGAATAATTGACACTAATCCTTTTTTACTGATTACCTACTAAACCGACTATAACAATGGCAACGAACCTTCGAATGGCTAGAGATGTTTGAGTCTCTTGTTTTTTCCCAGTGGCATGATGTTCGTTTCAGAGAAACGATCCCTTCCCAATCACGGCTATGAATCAGTCCAGAGTTTTGAATGTCATACAATTTTTTATATAAACGAGCAAAATAAAAAGACATATAACTGCAGAATATAAATTAAAAACGCAAGGGGAAAATTCAATAAGAGATGTGATCGCCCTTTGATAGAAATAGAACATTTGCACTGATTATTCGTGGTGTTTATAAGATTTTGCGAAAACAAGTTCCGCTGCTTCTTACGTGTACTTGCTACTTCCTGATGGTCGTGTGAGTAGGCTGGAATTCCGAAATCCCTCCTACAAAAGCATTCCACACATGTTCAATCCGAATTAAATTAGGGGTGAAGGTAGGCCACCCCATTCTCTGGATATCCCCACTCTCCAAGCAGTCACAGAAATATCCGTTCTTTAGGGACGTGCATTATCGTCCATGAGAAGAATTCTTCACCGACATCTGTCCTGAAATGTTTCACATGTTGGTCCACAACTTAGCCTCTATGTGTTTCTCACCAGTTAGTAAACCTCCTTAAAAGGCATGCAAATATGTGCCTCCAATTAACCATGTGCCTCCACAAAACATGATTTCTCCTCCTTTAAATCTGTGTTATACTATGGTGCTTCTCAGGATATTTTTTGTCCTCGGCTTTCTCTAGATAATGAAATGCCTAGAATAGCTCTCTAAAGAAAATCGGGATTCATCGATGAAAAGAACTTGTCTTCAGCCAGTGAGATTCCAATAATGATGCTCTGTACAAAACTTCAAGTATTTGCACCTGGCAGTTGAAGTGAGAGGAACAGAATCCATCGGTCTTGTCGCATAAAGGCCCTTACTTTAATGTCTAGTACGTGCAGAAAAACCTGGTTATATTTGTCACTTACAGTGCAGCAAGCTCTCGGGTAATCTGTTGTATTGTTAACCTCCTGCTTCTTTCGCTGTTAAAAACCATTGATCGGTCCTGTTACTTGGTTGTGGCATGTGGAATGCCTTGTCGTTAGAATAATCCCCCTGTCGTACCAAACTTTTTCAATCACGACAAAACATTTTGCGGTATATTTTGGGCACGGTATATTTCTGACTGACACTCTAGTGTTTGCATTCTTCCAATCCATTTCCATTATATACAATCATTGAAATGCATTTTTCTTGCCATATTCGTAGGTGCACTAATCGGACTTTATCCTCACAAAATGATGAAGCGTTTAGAACCACAGGCATAAATGCTTCCACTCCATCCTTCTGATGCGCTATCCGCTAACGCGTCATTAATTTGCACATTTCTGTATTCAGGCAAACTTTAAACACTGCGATGGATTGATTACATAAGAAAGAACGTTTTCTCCAATTGGCCTTTCACTCCTAGTCAAACGCCTTTCACTCCTAGACAATTTGCATTTCACTCCTAGTCAAACGCGCGTGATGACTTACTTTACCTGACATCTTTTATTTTCTTCACACCAGTATATATTTTACTCAATATAATAATTTGTATTATTCCACGGTTGTTTTAAATACGGCTTACACCGCGATCACCATATTTTGCATCAATACCTATTCCAAAATAAAGGTGTACGGATTTATATACACATTTTGAACGCATAATATTACTGAAAACTTACACAGCGCGTATATTAAATAAAGAGAATGAATTTAAAAAAAGAATGGAAAATCAGGATGACTTACGTGGACACATTTTATTCGAAAACCATTTTCCCTCCGTTAATACAAGAAGTGGCACCATTAAGCAAACACAGGAAGGAATTTTAGAGGTCATCTTTGTGTACTGAGTGAAGAGATGATGTAACTGTTTCTTTTACGTCTTTTACACCTAATATGTTTTTGTTTTGAAGCCAGCTTTAATTCAGGGCATAGAAAGTTGTCACACGGTGACTAAACTGGAAACAGAGAGAAGGGTTGACTAGGTATGCTTGTGTTTTGTGCGAGAAATTGCTATACACGGACTTCTCGGTTTACGGGTACCTTATCTTGAAGAAGGAACCATTGCTCCTTTTTCTACTAATTCCTGTTTTACAATAGATTCAAAATGGATATTTAAGAATTGCAGGTACGATTGTACCTTAAGAAGTAAGCTCGTGATACGGAATACCCTTGCTGTTGTAAGAACACACAAGCACTGTATTGACTTTGAACTATTATAACCCGACTTTTCTTCTTTTTGTGTCTGTGGTTACATCCACTGAACACTCTGGCACTGCTTTTCAAGATCATTACGAAAACGACACTTCTCGTCACCTGCCACAGTGCTTTGAGCAAATTTTAAATAGTTTCTACAGCTTGCAAAATGATTTTTCATACTCCGCTGGTGCATGTTTCTTGCCGTCGGAAAAACATTAGCTACCAAACGACAGCATTATCCCCCTCCCTCCCAAATCATGTGCTCACATTTAAGTAATCGTGTCCTGATTAAAAACGAGCTAACATTTCACCATCCTAAAGGACACACAGTGATCATTTTTTATCCTATCGTGAACTTAATGAGTTCAGACTCGCGCTCGAAAATCAAGCGTCCTGAACTTAGACGGTGATAACAGCGTCTGCGTCCAGCAACCTGGACGCAGACGCTGTTATCACCGTATTGTTAATAAATGATATCCTGATTTGCGTTCAATTCCGGGAATTACAAAAACTGATAAGTGTCATTCCTTAACTGCAGCACTGTGTAGTTGCACTACATTTGCAATTATAACATTTACAATGAAGGAAGAATCCTCATTTTGCTTGCTGGGAATATCGAGAAGGAGCAGTCCTAGAATGCAGATGAGAAACTACTATGGAATATCGAGAAGGAACAGTCCTAGAATTACCATAAGAAACGTAAAATTCATAGAGAAGCTCTCGGTTTAAAAACGAATTTTGAACATTCGCTTCCAATATATTTTGTCATATACACAATGTGGCAAATAATTTTTAAAACTGGGTCTGTAAAAGGAAATAGAAACAAGAAATTATCATTTGTTTTGGTTTGTTATTCAAAATAAGTCCCTCCGGCTTCAATACACTTGTTACAGCTTTTTAATAATGATTCGAATACCTGCTCCAGTTCACTTTGCGGAATTGCCTCCAAAGCACCCGTCGAAGCTGTTTGTATGGTCAAAATATCATCAAAATAACACCCTTTTAAGGTCATTTTTAAGTTTTGGAAATAAAGAAAAGTCGCAAGGAGCTAAATCAGGCGAATACGGTGGATGATTCAACACACAGACGTTATTTTTCGCCAAACATTTACGAGCAAGAAGTGAGGTGTGACTGGGTGCATTATCGTGCATCAAACACCAACTGCTTTCATCCCGATATTCTGGACGAATGGGACGAATTCTACCCATCAAACGCCTCAAAACATTTAAATAAAACTCACCAGTAATTGTTTGTCCACTTGGAACAAATTCTTTGTGGATAATACCCTCACTATCGAAGAATATAATGAGCATTTGTTTGATTTTCGATGGAGCATTTTCTGTTTTTTTGGCTTGTGTTGAGTTTTTTGACTTCCATTCCGCACTTTGTCGCTTTGTTTTAGGATCATATTGAAAAAAACATGTTTCATCATTTGTAACAATCAATTTTAAGAAGTTTGGATCATTTTCAGCAGCTGAAATGATGTCTCTGCAATGTGCACTTCTCCTTGATTTTTGTTCATTGGTTAACGTGTGTGGAACAAATTTAGCAAAGACTTTTGTTTTGCCCAAATCTTCATGCAGGATGGTTCGAATCGTTTCTTTGTTGATGTTTAAAGACTCTTCCATCATTCTTAGTGACGCACATCGATTGTTTGCCACGAAATCACGCACTTTTTCAATAATCTCAGGTGTCCTAGATGAACTTGGTCTTCCGGTATGCTTATCATGTTCTAGCGTATCTCTTCCGTCCAAAAAACGTTTGTGCCACAGGAAAACATTTGATCTACTTAAGCAAAATTCACCATAAACTTATTTCATCATTTGGTACGTTTCCGAGGCACTTTTACCAAGTTTTGCGTTAAATTTTATTACAGCCCTTTGTTCCATATTAATAGTTCAACATGAAAAAAATTTTCACTTCTCTAATGAACGGCCGTTTCGTTTGAGTTACTTTAACAACTGCGCAGTACTTTTGGCAGAAAGCAAGCAGATGGTCACGGCTTATAAAACATTCGCGATTACACTGGTACCGCCATCGTAGGCTGAAATTTAGCGCCAGTTTAAAAAATTCCTTGACGCACTGTGTAAATATACTACGGGGCAAATATTGTAGTAGAATTTCCTGTATAAATCTTTTCCCTGAGAAATTTGTAATGAACTGAACCTGAACCTTGCCATGCGAATTAATATTTCTATTGCATTTTATGTTATTAGCGTATGATTTGTATAGGAACGAATGTCATTTAAAAAAGAATGTAAAATTTCGAAAGTTTATGTTTCATTGGGTAGAAATTGTGTGTACCCACAATTTTCAGTTATTTACGTCTTTCTATGATATTTAGATTTCTAGGTTTCAAGGAAATATTCATATATCACAGAATTACACAGTTTTTGGGGTTTTTGTGAGAAATTACGCCGATAACTGTTAGATATATGACAGTGTTTACTATGTATAAAATACATCCATACATATCAGGGGTGGCCAACCCGCGGCACGGGTGCCACAACGAGCACGCGGAGGCTTTCTAAGCGGCACACGCGCGCAAAGTCCCTTTTTGTAGTTATAATACTTTATTGAAGAAACATTAGCCAGCTGATTAACACTATTGTTGTTACTCGAACGCTCCTAGCCGTTTTACAGTTTTCACTCGAAAACACTCGTCGACCATCTCCAATTCCTTGCAAGGTCAAGACCATAGATTTCAGGTGAATGCAACGCTCACGGGTTATTTTTGTCTGTGTAGCCGCAAGACTGACAGTGAGATCCTTCTTTATTCACCTTTGGTTCTCATCCTCATGCTTTTCAGAACTGCAGTGTCAAAAAGTCTCCCTAAGAACTAAGCCGGGTTTGTCTAATTGTAGTGCCTGCTTTTTTGTGAATATGGCTCTGAGCAAGACGTGTGGTTCATAAAGTAAGTACGAAACTGATATTGCTGGGTGGGGGTTATATCATCAATATTTCAACGATACATGTCCTTGCGATATTGTTGGAGGTTCGGGCCGACATGCACATGTGAAAATACTTCTACCATGTTGGTGAAAAATATCATGCAGATCAGTATCGCTTTATTGCGCTTGTAACAAATGATTAAGAACTTGGAAATTTTTACATTTTAACACGTATAACCTAATAATTTATTATATTTCCGTTTTTGGTGAGAATCTACTGAAAGTCATACTTAAGATTTGGATATAAATGAAATGTTTTAAGATCAATTTCAGTTCGAACCATTCGGGAAGCTGATAAAAGAGAAAAAAATATGCGCGATTATAGTAAAAGCGCAAATAGGCCCGATACCTATCGACTTTTATGTATTTCATTTGATTTGTACAATGCTTTAACAGCTTGAACTTATACAGATTGGAATACTCCTAAACGGAATAAACAACGACGTTATTATTTGTTTTTTTTATTGTTCGAAAGACAAACCAAATACCAATACAAACCCCACCAAAAGTGATCTGCGAAGAAATGTATTCATATTGGGGAAAAGGTTAGAATATCCAGAATAAAAATAATTTATAAGGGCCCACTCGGATACAAATTCGGAACGAGAAGAAACAACATTTCACTTATTTTGTCTTTCCATCCTTAATATGATTCAAAATATTGACCTCTGTTTCTGTCCAGTGTTTAACAGCTACCATGACTAATTGTAATGATTAGCAGTCGCTAATAGCTCTTTTAGGTCCATGTCTTCAAAGAAAGCAGAGACCGCCTTAAAACAAAAAACACCGTGCATACCTCATCTGAGTATCGAACCAGCACTGTACATAGGTAAGCAGTCTGTTACCTTCGTTAATACACTGGTGTGAAAAAATTAAGGACTAAGAGGGAAAATGAGCATAACAGCGGAACGAGAAGGCAGAACAGACCGAAAGACCACTCAGGAGATAGACTAGGATCCGGTACTGTACGGAAATCGCATATATGCAGCATGACGTAGAGGGTGGGGGGAGGGTAGGAGTGTCGGAAAGGTATAAAGCACACGGGTGGTGTAAGCTCAGCAATTCGGTGAAAGCGATTGCACGGTGTACATCGGTTTGAACGACGTCGAGTTGCTGCCACCGTGTGATATGGCCACCAGGCAATCCAGTAGACGACATTTGGATGATTTTACAAGAGGTCGCGTCATTGGGAAGTTGGAAGAAGGTCGAAGTGGGACTAGTGTAACAGAGGAGTTCAAGATCGCTCACAGCATCGTTTCACAAGCTTGGAGAGCATTTCAAACGACAAGAACAGCTGTCCGAGAGTTTAGCAGTGGTCGTCCACGAGCAACCACGGCGGCAGACGACCGGTATAAGACGTGAAGAGACAGGCAGTAGACAGCGGGAGAAATTGCAAGGCACATGCAACAGGCAACGGGACGTCCGTTATCGGGTTATACCGGGGCCAGGAGGCCACACAAAGGTAGTCTATTTGCACGACGACCAGTACGTTGTGTGCCATTAACGCCTGCTCATCGGAGACGGCGGTTTCTGTGGTGCCAGGAACACAAGAACTCGACACATCAGCAATGGGGTCGAATTCTCTTTACGGATGAGAGCCGAATTAGTCTGACGAGCGATTCTGGACGAATTAGTCTGACGAGCGATTCTACTCAACTGGAGTGAGCAGGGAACACGTAATCACACCTCCAACATCATTGCAGTGACCAGTTTGAAGGTGGCGGAGTTTTTGTTTGGGGCGGTATCATGCTCGGTAGCCATACTGACCTCCAAATCTTCCAAGGAGGTTCAGTCACTGGTGTCGGCTATTGTACTCAGGTTTTCCTGCCTCACGTGCGTCCCTTAGGAGGTGGTGTGGGTCCTGAGTTCCTCTTCATGGACGACAACGCTACACCTCAACGTACAGTGGCTGTCGCAGAGCTGTTGGAGAGTGCAGATATTCAACGCATGGATTGGGCCGCAATGTCTCCGGACCTAAATCCAATCGAAAACGTGTGGGACTTTCTCGGGAGACGCTTGGCAGCACGTCACCAGACGCCAGCTACGATTCCGCAGCTGCGATTGACGCTACAAGATGAATGGGCCGCGATGCCTCAACAGCTCCTTAACAACCTCGTCCTCAGCATGGACAGACGTTGTAAATCCCTCAACGCAGTCAGGGTTGATCACATCCCCCACAAAAGGCTGGATTTTTCTTGGCAACCGCCTGTCACATGGGCGTTTCTGTCTTCTGTCCAGTTGTGCACGAAACTACCTTTTCAATAAAGTGCCTTTGTATTTTTTGGATTTCTTGTTTGGATGGTTTTGCTCACTTATCCCATATTCTTATATCTTGGGGATCTTATGATATGATTTGAGTCGATGTGGTGCACGTCTGCACGACATTACATTCGAAAAACCGTCTCGTGTTTACGTTTTGCACGATAGTGTTTATGTTGACAGGTCGTCCTTTGTATTTATTGCTTTTTGCTAAAATTTACTTTAGCGTAATTTCTTTTAAAGCATCTTTCTTGGATACAGGCAAAAGCGTGGCTGCCTTTGAAAAAGACTAGAGAGAGATCTTTCATAAAACTTTTGGTAACATAATTCAGTTGAGATAATTGCTACTACATATGATTCTTTTCCCTATAAACTTCATCTTCTACTTCATTTCTTTCTTTGTTTCTCAGCAAAATAAATAATGTTAGGGTTCATCATTTCCTTCGCCCGCTACTAAATTCGTAGCTTACTTATGCATTTAGAACCGCTGTGCATCTTCTTTTAGTTCGTTTTGTATATGCCAATAATATTAGGATGTTCTTATGGTTTTAGTAAATAGTACTAAAAAGTTTCGTGTAGAACAGAGTGCTTAAAACTAATCTGTGTTCAGAGAGATCCCGGATTCAAAAACAATTCGTTTGTTTGATATAATGGTGTTTCAAAGAAACCTTTATCGTTTTAAACGAACCAAATTTAGTTAAATCCCTGTACTTAATAGTTGCGTTGTTCTATTTTAAGAAAACAAACAAAAATAATTAAATGTGATTAGATACTAGGGAATTATAATAAAATGCGCAGCCTAGTGTCTTGAAATTTGTGAACTGAAATTGTGGCATAAGGATGAAATTACAAAAGAACAGGAGAATCCTTGCGGGCAACCGTAAGAATCTGGACAGAGAAGCAAACAGGGGGAGAGTATGTCAAATATACTACAATGGAGCAACTGCTCATTTCAACAGAGCCTGGCATATTTTGAATATGTGGTTGTTCGTTCATGTCGTTCGTCATATTTTAATTTAAAGACATTTTTTTACTTCATAGTTCGTAAACTGCAGGTAATTTATTAAAGGTTTTTATTCTTGAAATCTGTACATCGAGAAGAATATCACAGAATTACCCTGAAAATGCAAAGCAGCTGTAATAAAATAGGTGAGTCGAAAATGTTTATCTGCATTTTAACAAAATTGTAAGTTAAACGTCCTTTTCTGATGGCCACATAGTTAGTATTAAAACGTGTGATACAGTACATACTTCTATATATATTATGAAGTATATATTACACTAGTCCGGTCCTCCGGGGATTCTTAGCACCCTCTGCCTTCATGTCGCACTGGCCGCTGCCTTGGCCAGATACATTCCAGCTGCCGGAGACTGAGGGCCAAGATTTAAGTTGTGGAATCATTTTGGAGGGGTTTGGCCATAACTCACAACGCTGGCCAAGCGGGTTGGTGAGTGTGGGATAGAATTTCCTCTAATCCCGATGGTATAGTTATACCGCTATGGGCGGTCGTCAGAGCCCCTTTAGTGGGAACAGGATGCACCACGAGAAGGCGGGGTTGACATTTGTCAAGGAGAGGCTGTGATGTTACGCATCACCTGACCGGACTAGGCTGCCATCTGATGCTGACCTTGGCTACTTACAATGGACGCTCCCTATCTTCTGATTCAAGGCTTCTTGAATTGGAAGAGGAACTACAAAGGATCAAGTGGGACATCGTGGGGCTAAGTGAGGTAAGGAGAAAAGGAGAAGATCTCATCGAACTGAAAAGTGGACATCTCTTCTACTATCGTGGGACAGATACTGGCAGAACTAGTGGTGTTGGATTTATAATAAACAAGAAACTGAAGGATAAAGTTGTAGAAGTTGAAAGTTCCTCTGACAGAGCTGCACGACTTGTTATCCAACTCTCGAAAAGATACCAGGCTCAGATTATTCAAACTTATGCACCCACCACAAGTCATCCTGAAGAAGAAATTGAAGAATTTTATGAGGAAATTTGTCATCTAAATAATAAAGGTAAGCAGCACTTGAAAATAATTATGGGAGATTTCAATGCAAAAATAGGGCAACGGCAACAGAATGAAACTTCAGTAGGTAAATTCGGTCATGGCAACAGAAACCAGCGTGGAAATACTCTCGTTGAGTTTGCAGAGGCAGAAGGGTTTTTCATCTTGAACTCCTTCTTCAAGAAAAAGCCACACAGGAAATGGACATGGAGACATCCAAATGGGACGACAAGTGAAATTGATTTTATTATGTGTAACAAAAAATTCGTCATAGAAGACTGCAGTGTGCTAAACACGTTCAACACAGGTAGTGACCATAGATTGGTGAGATGTAAGATGCACCTCAACACTAAACTTGAACGTGGCAAGCTCATAAGACAAACAAAATCTATTGACATAACCAACCTTAAAAAACACCATAATACCTTCAAGTTAGAACTGAAGAACAGGTTCTCTGCTTTAGAAGGCCTAACATCGGAAGAAGTGGACATCTCTGAAGTTAACAGAAAAGTAACCAAAGCTCTTATGGAAACAGCAACAAAATTAGCTGGGTCTAAGAACAAGTTGCATGTGAACAAATTATCAGGAAAAACCAAAATGTTGATGCAAAAAAGAAGAGAGATGAGGACAACTAAAGAAGATGTGACTTCCAAAGTGGAATATATAGAGCTATGCAAGACAGTAAGAAAAAGTATCACTGAAGACGTAAGGAAATTCAACTGTGAACTAGTGAGGAAAGCAATTGAAAACAACCAAAGCCTAAAGATAGCAAAGGGACATCTCAGTAAGGGAAGAAAACAGATTATGGCACTGAGAAAAGAAGATGGTTCTGTAACAAGAAATAGAGGCGAAATTTTGACAAGAGTGAAAGATTTCTACTCCAAATTATATGAAAGGGATGATATATGCACTCCAGACATCATGAAAGATACCAGTACCAGATTTCCTCCAGTCCTCCCAACAGAAGTTGCACATGCAATCAAGAACATGAAGCGGGGAAAAGCTCCAGGAGAAGATGGAATTACTGTAGACATCATACAAGAAGCAAGTGGAGAAATCGAAACAGTACTCGCCCAAATTTTCACTCGATGCCTTAATGAAGGAAAGATTCCTGAGGATTGGAACACCGCTACAATGATCCTGCTACATAAGAAAGGTGACATTGAGGATCTCGGAAACTACAGACCTATCAGCCTCCTATCAGTAGTTTATAAAATCTTCACTAAAGTTCTTTCACACCGCTTAAAGGTAACACTGGACATGGCTCAACCGAGAGAACAAGCTGGATTCAGGAGTGGCTACAGCACAATAGATCATATCCACGTGCTGAGAGAACTAATTGAAAGAGCGAGGGAATATGAACTTCCATTGTGCATGGCTTTTATCGATTATGAAAAAGCCTTTGATTCGGTGAAACCATCAGCAGTTACAATTCAGGAACATTAATCGAAAACCATCAGCAGTTACAATTCAGGAACATTAATCGAATTTCTGTACGACGATTGCAGAGAGAGACACCGATTATATGGAATCGAAATGTTGCCTAAAGGGAAACAGGAGCTGACAATTCCTGGAAATCTTTTCACTGCCACTTTGCCTTGTATGTGGTCGTTTCATTGATTGCTCTTCTTGTTTCATGTGTTTAGTGAAACAGAGGTCAGACCTACATGATCGCCAAACTGGAAAACGGTTATTTTTTGGGTAATGAATAATCTAAAAGAAAAGTATAATTGGTAAACGACCAAGAATTATCATTAGGGAGATAGAAGATGGTGAAAAACGTACAGCAGTGCGTAAAAAGTATGTATTATCACTTTTTCTTATTCCACACTGTTTAAAATTAAGAAAATTTTGACCAAGCTTTTGAGCCCAGAGTTACTGATAGTAAAATATGCAAGGGAGGTTATTTGGGGACGAGTTATTGAAATCGTTCATAATTCATGGAAACTCCGGTTTACCCGTATATTCACCAATAATGAAATAATTTCGTAACACATAATTAGCGGGTAGGTATATATATATATAAACACTGGCGTGCAAAAATTAAGTACGAGACGGTTTTTCGAATGTAACGTAGTGCAGAAGTGCTCCACATCTACTCAATTCATACCATAAGATCCCCAAGATGTAAGAATATGGGACAATTGAGCAAAACCGTCCAAACAAGGAATCCAAAGGATACAAAGGCACTTTATTGAAAAGGAAGCTTCGAGCACAACTAGACAGAAGACAGAAACGTCCATGTGACAGGGGGCTGCCCAGAAAAATCCAGTCTTTAGTAGAGGATTTGATCATTTCTGACTAAATTGCAGGATTTACAACATCTGTCCGTGCTGAGGACGAGGTTGTCAAGGAGCTGGTGAGGCACCGCGGCCCTTTCATCTTGTAGCGCCAATTGCAACTGCTGAATCGTTGCTAGCGGCTGGTGACGGGCTGCTAAGCGTCACCCGAAAAGTTACCACACGTGTTCGATTGGATTTAGGTCCGTGGACCTTGCGGGCCAATCCATGCGTTTAACATCTTCGCTCTCCAACAGCTTTGTGACAGCCACTGTACAATGAGGTGTAGCGTTGTCGTCCATTAAAAGGAACTCGGGACACACAGAACCTCTAAATAGACGCACGTGAGGCAGGAGAACCTCGGTAAAATAATGGACACCAGTGGCTGAACCTCCTTGGAAGATTTGGAGGTCAGTATCGCTACCAAGCATGATACCGCCCCAAACGAGAACTCCGCCACCTCCAAACCGGTCCTTTTCGATGATGTTGGAGGTGTGATTGCGTGTTCCCTGCTCTCTCCAGATGTGTATACGTCCAGAATCGCTCGTCAGAATAAATTGGCTCTCATCCGTAAAGAGAACTCTGATGTGCTGATGTGCCAAGTTCTTTTATTCCTAGCACCACAGAACCGCCATCTCCGATGAGTAGGCGTTAATGGCACACAGTGTACTAGTTGTCTTGCAAATAAACCACCTTTGTGCAGCCTCTTCGGCACGGTAAAACGCGATAACGGACGTCCAGTTGTCTGTTGCATGTACCTTGAGATTTCTCCCGCTGTCTGCCGGCTGTCTCCTCTTGCCTGTATGAAAATATACCAGGCGTCTGCCGCCGTGGTTGCTCATGTACGACCACTGCTAAACTCTTGGATAGCTGTTCCTGTCGTTTTAAATGCTCTCCAAGCTCGTTAAACGATGCTGTGAGCGATCACGAACTCCTCGGCCACACTAGTCACACTTCGACCTTCTTCCAAGTTCCCAATGATGAGACCTCGGGTAAAGTCATCCATATGTCGTCTACTGGATTGCCTGTTAGCCATATCACACGGTCGCAGCAACTCGACGTCGTTCAAACCAATGTGCACCGTGCAATAATTTACATCGAATTGCCGAGCGTACAACACCCGTGTTCTTTATACCCTTCCGACACTCAACCCCTACGTCCTGCTGCATATATGCGCATGCCTTACCGTACCGGACCCTAGTCTATCTCCTGAGTAGTCTTTCGGTCCGTTCTGCCGGCTCGTTCCGCTGTTATGCTCATTTCTCATCGTCGTCCTTAATTTTTTGCACACCAGTGTATATATATTCCAATGGATATCTTCAATGCCGCAAAACATGACAAAATATCGGTTTCAAATATAGTACAGAATCAGTGATTATCAAAGAAACGTCAACTTTATCAGTGATTATGAAAGAAACGTCAACGTGGTCGTATACAGTATGATACAGGATATCCTGAAAAACTACATTAACGCAATTTCAATCTTGTCGTCTAGACCAGATTTATACTGCTAATGAAGTGAATGTGTTTGGTAATAAGACCTTAATCAGACAATGGAATTTAAGTGTAAGAAATATCCAAAGACAGAATCTAAAATTTCTTTTAACTATGCTAGTTTGCGTCAATATGTCTGGCAATGGAAAAAGATATTAAGAGGCATAGGAATTTTTGCAAATCCTTGTGTTTGGAATATTCAGCGTCGTGATTTTTCCTAAAAAGCCTAAATGAACACATTGATCAAATCGAATGTTTTCAGTTATTTTACGGAGTTTGACGATAACTTCAAAAGCAAATCCATCAAATGTTACTTGCTGAAGATTACCATTCAGCGCAATCACGCATTTTGTCACTAACATCGAGCTTCTCTTCTTTCCCTAATTTCCAAGGATATCACATTCCATTGATCAATGATTTATTCGAAATTTTATTTGTTATATACACACTTACATGTATACATCTGTTGCACAATTTTAAATGAGAAGTCGAATTCGGAATAAGTGTGTTTTGTAATGTATTCAAAAGAATAACTACATGTATTTAAAGCATTATTTACATTTATTAAACTGAAACTTCAGTCATTTCTTTATCAAGAAACCTTTCACGGGTGCCAAGTTGAAAGGTTTTAGTAAATCTATGAGTTTTTGAATAATATATATTTTTTGAAATTTATTTATACTATTCATCGTCATTTTCAACCATTACCAAATCCAATGGTGGAGGAAGTTATCTCAAAGTTAATTCTACAACTATAGGTGTCTTGAGCCTGTCTCATCAAGGTTACTTCGAATGCTTTCGCTTTAGTTATGAACTATCTATATCTTTATCAATATGTGGACTTCTGGGGTTTTTTTTCTGTTCTTTGAAATCCAGCCAAAATTTCAATTGTCCATCCGTAGTCCGTCCTTCTCGCAATATGTCCAGCCCTTTGCCATATCAGGGGAATTACCCTGATAATGATGTCTTCTACTCTTGCCATTTTTTTCATCCAAGAGTTGTTTTTCTTTTCTCTTTTGGCTACACCAAGTATATATCACTTCACGCATAGTCCAATTGCCTGCAGGCTTTGTATATGTTTTTAAGGTAAGGTCCATGTCTCTGCCCCATATGGAAGAAATGGAAGGATAAATTGACTAAACATATTACTTTTAAGGCATAATGACACAAAATGAAATCTAACTGAACGTTTCTTGGTTTAAATGTTAGGCCACCTTCAAGAGAGAGAGAGAGAGAGAGAGAGAGAGAGAGAGAGAGAGAACTCTGGATTGTATTGTTTCATTTAACCAGTCTCCACGGATTTTCTAATTCCCTGAGATTCTAATTGGTAAAATTGTCTGTTATCCTAAAATGGGAGACGTTTGTGTCCCGCATCTAATGGTGTTTTCACCAGCTCTCCTATGTAGAGCTCCTTCCCTTCACACAAGTATCAGACAAAGTTTTCTCGGTGAAACAAACTGATTTTGTGTGTGCCGGTGTAATTACCTGCACTTTCAAAACTGCTCCGCATAACTACATGTTGGAAATCTGAGGTTTATCATTTATTATTATTGTCATCTTCAGTTAAGGATCATTTCAGAGAAGCATTAGTACCGACATTATTTTAAGGGCATTGTTTTGTTCGAGATTCAGCAAAGTCTAATGTAGATTATGCTTGATTATTCTCTGAGACAGGATTTTAGAACTGGTTTTTCAACTGCATTGCCACAACGAAAAATAACTAATGTGAAATATTTTGTGTACTATTTTAAGTAGCTATTTTTTGTTCAGAAGAAGTGGCACAGCAGTTTAAAAGCCTAGACAGCCAGAGACATATATAGATGATTACTAGGTGTGGGGGTTGCTCCCCCGCAAAAGTTTTCATTTCTTAGCTAAAATGCGACTTACATTAGAAAATATGTTTAGTTTAATATAAATGCATCAACTTACAATAGAAAGCAATGTTTTAATATTTTCTTCTACTTTTTGTAACTTTTATTTTGTCTTGTTGGATTTTAAATATTTCCATTTTTAATCTGGCCACCGGAAAAAAATTATATATAATCCCCTGTCGCCAGCTAAATTCTAAAGTGTGTGGCATCTTTTCACGAGTTTGAAACCTTACGTTTATAAATCTAAGGCTTAAAAAAATAAAATTCGTTTAAAAGTCACAGGCCACCCCGAATTCCAGGAGGGGCAAAAAATGTGAACGAATCTTGTGTAGAACAGTTACGGTGGAATCGAAAGTGAAATCTTTGAACGAGGAAATAACCGATTTTGAAAACATGTTTTGAAACCCTTTTTATCCTGTGTTTTAAAACATTTTGAATACAGTAACCGACTATGAAAACATTTTGAGACCCCTTTTTATCCAGTTCATTTCTAAAAATCACTAACAGTGGGAAACAATTTAATAATTTCCTGTGTTTCACTAGACTTTATATGAGTTAAAGTTCCCCAGTTTCCAAAATAAAGCGATTCAGCAGTAAAATCCATTACTCGGTAGCACTTGGTAAACAATATTTACTAAAAGTAAAAGCAGCAATAAAACGTCACTGTTTTTCTGTAGCATTTAGCATTGTGCGATTCGCCTTGCAGTCCTTAAAAGCGAAATCTATGGACTGAGTGATAGTGATTAACAATGCAATAAGATACACTGACAAATATTTGAAATCCATTTATTAATTTTGTCGTACAGAAGATCACGTATGCATCTTTTGTAAAAGTTTTGACGTTACTGCAAATGACACCCTGATTATTTAATCGCTGGATTTTCTACTTCTAGACCAAAGAGTTCCATTTGTACTGAAATGGCAAGTTTTTGTGTTTCACGGAATTTAACGTTGATGTTTCACTTACAAGTTTGATTTATTTGTAACAATTTTAAACTGTTATTAAAACAAGATCAAAAACCATTACCTATCATTAAATCACTCATCTTCTAGGGCAAAATTATGATTCTATTTATGCTGTAATAACAGTGACAAACGCATTTTGGGCACTACAGCGTTTCTAAGTGCATTTCGTATCAACGCACGTTTGGCAAAGGAAAAGCCTTAGCAGAGGAAAACTTTATTTCCCTGGATTTCACTCATCTGAATAAGACCATTGGGAACCACATTTCTTTAGGTAAGGGTTTCAAAGCAGACCAAGAAGGAAAACGGCATTAAGAATTTGTGATTAATGCTTTGCGGCTGCAAGGCTGTTTATATATACATGTCTGAAACTACATCCGGATCCAATGAAAATATTCCTCTAAATGCTTTCCCTAATTTCTTGTGTTTAATACCAAGCTACGTTACTTTATTCAACTCAAAAAGGGTAAGGACTCTAATGTATTGGCCATAGTGAACACTTGGTACTTTGTGGAATGACAACAGTAATTAAATAATACTTAACAATATTCACACGCGACTAATTCCGTCATTCTAACCCTAACGGACAACTTCGGTATATCGCCGTTTTAGCAAGTATCCCACGGAGTACGAAACTGAGGGAAGTGCGGAGAAATTGGGATGAGGTATGGATTATGATAGTGGAGTCCATGCCTCAAAGTGTAGCTGCCGTCATTAGCTCAAGATATTGCCCAACGCATTACTAGGCAGATACAATCTGTCATTCAAATTGCTGTTATGTGTTGCTCTTGATGTATATTACGGTACATGTTCAAATTTAGACATTGCGTCTGTGGATTGCAAATATATTACATTTCGAATTAATTCTATTTAGATAACACGAGGAAAAGTAATTAACACATGTATGAACACTTCCCCTTTTTTAGTCCAATGGACTAAAAAAGTGGAAATAAATGCAATTTAATTCCTAAAATGAAAGGATGTAAAGTAAAATTTAATTCTTCATTCCATGTGAAAAAGTTTATTCGTCAATTCGCTTGAATAACAAAATAACACGAAACGGAGAATCCACAACATTGATTTCCTAAGCAAAGAGAAACGGAACTTTGTTTGCAATTCTAGATGACAGATGGCGACATGTCCGTTTCCCATCATTGTTTGTTGCTGTGTTAGTGGCAAAGTTTTGAACAAGCGATAATCCAACATCTGATTTCCTCATTTTGTGACCGTTGGAAAAAAAATTATCCTGTCATTCTCGACTTTAACTTCACCTGTGGTATATGAAAACTTCATTATGATGTCTTGAAATTCAATTAGTTGAACGCTAAAATGCGCAGTTCAAATGTACTGATAATAGCGAAAGTACATAAACATCTCATGAGAAATTAAATATTATGACTAATATCTAACCTAGACAGTTCGTCCCTTCCCCCAGCAACTAATGAAAGAATATGGGACCAGTGAGCAAAACCTTCAAAACAAGGACTTAAAGTATACAAAGGCACTTTACTGAAAAGGAAGCTTCGAGCGCAATTGGGCAGAAGACAGCAACGTCCATGTGACAGGCGGCTGCCAAGAAACATCCAGTCTTTAGTAGAGGATATCTCTCTATCTTCTGATTCAAGGCTTCTTGAATTGAAAGAGGAACTACAAAGGGTCAAGTGGGACATCGTGGGGCTAAGTGAAGTTAGGAGAAAAGGAGAAGATCTCATCGAACTGAAAAGTGGACATCTCTTCTACTATCGTGGGACAGATACTGGCAGAACTAGTGGTGTTGGATTTATAATAAACAAGAAACTGAAGGATAAAGTTGTAGAAGTTGAAAGTTCCTCTGACAGAGCTGCACGACTTGTTATCCAACTCTCGAAAAGATACCAGGCTCAGATTATTCAAACTTATGCACCCACCACAAGTCATCCTGAAGAAGAAATTGAAGAATTTTAAGAGGAAATTTGTCATCTAAATAATAAAGTTAAGCAGCACTTGAAAATAATTATGGGAGATTTCAATGCAAAAATAGGGCAACGGCAACAGAATGAAACTTCAGTAGGTAAATTCGGTCACGGCAACAGAAACCAGCGTGGAAATACTCTCGTTGAGTTTGCAGAGGCAGAAGGGTTTTTCATCTTGAACTCCTTCTTCAAGAAAAAGCCACACAGGAAATGGACATGGAGACATCCAAATGGGACGACAAGTGAAATTGATTTTATTATGTGTAACAAAAAATTCGTCATAGAAGACTGCAGTGTGCTAAACAAGTTCAACACAGGTAGTGACCATAGATTGGTGAGATGTAAGATGCACCTCAACACTAAACTTGAACGTGGCAAGCTCATAAGACAAACAAAATCTATTGACATAACCAACCTTAAAAAACACCATAATACCTTCAAGTTAGAACTGAAGAACAGGTTCTCTGCTTTAGAAGGCCTAACATCGGAAGAAGTGGACATCTCTGAAGTTAACAGAAAAGTAACCAAAGCTCTTATGGAAACAGCAACAAAATTAGCTGGGTCTAAGAACAAGTTGCATGTGAACAAATTATCAGGAAAAACCAAAATGTGGATGCAAAAAAGAAGAGAGATGAGGACAACTAAAGAAGATGTGACTTCCAAAGTGGAATATATAGAGCTATGCAAGACAGTAAGAAAAAGTATCACTGAAGACGTAAGGAAATTCAACTGTGAACTAGTGAGGAAAGCAATTGAAAACAACCATAGCCTAAAGATAGCAAAGGGACATCTCAGTAAGGGAAGAAAACAGATTATGGCACTGAGAAAAGAAGATGGTTCTGTAACAAGAAATAGAGGCGAAATTTTGACAAGAGTGAAAGATTTCTACTCCAAATTATATGAAAGGGATGATATATGCACTCCAGATATAATGAAAGATACCAGTACCAGAGTTCCTCCAGTCCTTCCAGCAGAAGTTGCACATGCAATCAAGAACATGAAGCGAGGAAAAGCTCCAGGAGAAGATGGAATTACTGTAGACATCATACAAGAAGCAAGTGGAGAAATCGAAACAGTACTCGCCCAAATTTTCACTCGATGCCTTAATGAAGGAAAGATTCCTGAGGATTGGAACACCGCTACAATGATCCTGCTACATAAGAAAGGTGACATTGAGGATCTCGGAAACTACAGACCTATCAGCCTCCTATCAGTAGTTTATAAAATCTTCACTAAAGTTCTTTCACACCGCTTGAAGGTAACACTGGACCTGGCTCAACCGAGAGAACAAGCTGGATTCATTAGTGGCTACAGCACAATAGATCATATCCACGTGCTGAGAGAACTAATTGAAAGAGCGAGGGAATATGAACTTCCATTGTGCATGGCTTTTATCGATTATGAAAAAGCCTTTGATTCGGTGAAACCATCAGCAGTTACAATGGCTCTGAAAACCTGCGGTATTGAAGATGCATACATTAATATTATTAATAACATCTATGAAAATGCAAGTGCAAAGATTAGGCTGTTTGAAAATACAACACACGTAAAAATTGGAAAGGGAGTGAGACAAGGTGACACCATATCTCCGAAGCTCCTTAATGCCACATTGGAGGCTGTTTTTCAGTCGCTGAGCTGGGAAAACAAAGGGATAAAGATTAATGGAGATTATCTAACCCACCTTCGCTTTGCTGATGAAGTAGTCATTTTTGCAACTACCCCATCAGAGCTGCAGAGTATGATTTAGGAACTTGCTGACAAGAGTAAAGAAGTGGGATTAAAAATGAACTTTCAGAAGACAAAAGTGATGTTCAATGCTTTTACAAGAAATGAAGATTTATCGATTGATGGAGAAAAACTGGAGATAACAGACACGTACGTTTATCTTGGACAGCAGATATCAAGTGAGGGTCACATTGATGAAGAAATTAATCGGCTTACAAAACTTGCCTGGAGAGCTTTTGGAAGAAACAGCATAATTTTCAAGAGCAATATGCCATTATGTCTTAAAAGAAAAGTGTTTGATCAATGCATCCTTCCAGTGCTTACGTATGGTGCAGAGACGTGGACCTTAACTAAAAGAGACATACAAAGGCTGCAGACAACTCAAAGCAGCATGGAGAGGTGCATACGTGGTGTAACCAGGAGAGATAAGAAGAGGAACTCGTGGATCCGAAAAATGACAAGAGTGGAAGACATCATGATCAGAGTTAAATCCCTGAAATGGCAATGGGCTGGACATACTGCCAGAAGGACAAATCATCGATGGACAGCCGAAATTTTAGATTGGATTCCAAGGGACAGGAAAAGACTCAGAAGAAGACCACATGGGAGATGGGTGGATGAAATTCGAAAGTATGCAGGGGTGACATGGAGGAGACTGGCACAAGACAGACTGTTGTGGAGGAAACTTGGGGAGACCTTCGTCCAGCAGTGGATTGATAATGGTTGACAATGATGATGATGATGATGATGATCACCTCTAACTGCGTTGCTGGATTTACAACGTCTGTCCATGCTGAGGACGAGGTTGTCAAAGAGCTGTTGAAGCATCGTGGCCCATTCCTCTTCTAGCGCCAATCCCAGATGCGGAATCGTTGTTGGCTGCTATTGACGTGCTGTCCATCTTCTCCCGAGAAGGTCCCAAACGTGTCCGATTGGATTTAGGTCCGAGAACCTTGCTGGCCAAGCCATGCACTAACTATCATCACTCTCCAACAGCTCTGCGACAGCCACTGTACGACGTGGTGTAGGGTTGTCATCCATGAAGAGGAACTCTGGACCCACAGCACCTTTAAACAAACGCACGTAATGCACGAGAACCTCGGTACAATAGAGGACACCAGTGACTGAACCACATTGGAAGATGTGCTGGTCAGTACGGCTACCAAGCATAATTACGCCCCAAACGAGAACTCCGCCATCTCCAAACCGGTCACTTTCGGGGATGTTGGAGGTGTGATTGCGTGTTCCCTGCTCTCTCCAGATGTGTATACGTCCAGAATCGCTCGTCATACTAAATCGGTTCTGATCCGTAAGGAGAACTCGACCCCGTTGCTGATGTGTCCAGTTCTTGTGTTCCTGGAACCGCAGAAACCGTCGTCTCCGATGAGCAGGCGTTAATGGCACACACCGTACTGGTCGTAGTGCAAATAGACTACCTTTGTGCGGCGTCCTGGCCCCGGTAGAACCCGATAACGGACGTCCCATTGCCTGTTGCATGTGCCTTGCAATTTCTCCCGCTGTTTCCATTCTGTCTCCTCTTGCCTGTAGGACATTATACCGGTCGTCCGCCGCTGTGGTTGCTTGTGGACGACCACTGCTAAACCCTCGGATAGCTGTTCCTGTCGTTTGAATTGCTCTCCAAGCTCGTGAAACGATGCTGTGAGCGATCCTGAACTCCTCGGACGCACTAGTCACATTTCGAGCTTCTTCCAACTCATCAATGACGCGACCTCGGATAAAGTCACCCATATGTCGATGGCAGCAACTCGACGTCGTTTAATCTGATGTACACCGTACAATAGCTATCACCGAATTGCTGAGCGAACACCGCCCCTGTGCTTTATACCCGTCAGATAATCCCCCCCACGTTATGCTGCATATATGCGCATGCCCTACCGTACCGGACCCTAGACTATATTTTGAGTGACATTTCGGTCCGTTCTGCCTGCTCGTTCCGCTGTTCTGCTAATTTCTCCTCTTCGTCCTTAATTTTTGCACACTAGTGTATATCATAGCAAATATAATTTTTGTTAGAACGTAACCGTAATTGTAAAAATAACCTATCGTTTTTTTCATTCGTAATGTTAAAGCCTGCTAATAGATGGCGCGACAAATACTTCAATCAGGTCAGTGGACTAACAAATGTTTGATTACTCGATTAAGAATTAGAGATCAGTACCAACAATACTGAAGATCTATTTTCACTAATTTTATTAATTCTCGAAATGGAAGCAAAATTTGAGTCTCTCCATACGATAGTCCGGAACGTTTATTATAATTTAAGGCAATTAGATTAAATTTTTTGACAATAATTTAGCTGAAAATCGCAACAGAATTGCAGATACTGCTTATTTCTAATTCCCAAATAAGCCATGAAACACTTTTTGTCGAATGTTCTTATCGAAGTACATGTCGCGCCATGTCTTTACAATTATCAACATTATTTAATGGAAAATATTATGTTTTTATTGAAATTATTGTAAAGTTTTATAAAAGTTTAAGTATCTTATGCAATAATTTAGAATTGTATTTATCGATGTACAAATTTTATCTTTCGATATATATTGGTAGTTAAGAAAATTGTACAGAAGGTTTTACCATTTAAAACACATGGCGAAATTTTTAGGTGAGACCAGCTTGACACCAGTTTTTTTTTTCTTTTGCCATAAATGCATTTTTTAATGAAGATGCTTTTTACAAATTTAGAAATAAGTCTGAAAATCCTGCGATGATCAATTATGCATCTGTTCGATAGATATTAAGGTCTGTTGAGAGCAAATAACCATCTTTCTGACAGCTGATATTTTTGTCATAAGAGGAGGCAAACGAAGATAAGTCCGTGGAAGACTGGAGAGCCACAGGCCCACTTTTCGCGAAACAAAGCAGGCATTTTTGCCAAACTAGTGTACGATATCTACCTGTACAACAAGCTCTCGTCACGAAAATTTAAGATATTCTCAGTGACTGTTAGGATGCTTATACAAAAGAACGAAGATTCAATGAATTGGATCATTACATGATATTAATACACAGTCGAGTTACATTATTGTGACAGCCTCCTACTTTTGAGGTAAACAGCGCGTAGCCAATGAAGGAAGGCCAGTGTCCAGAGCTGGCTTAGAGGGTATATAAAGTGTGCTGTAGGCATTCAGAAAGCATATCACTCGTTGCTCTCATGGATAAAAGGAGCGATTTTTCAGATTTGCAGAAGGAGATGATTATCGGCTTTTGGGCCAAGGATGGTAGTATTCCTGAAACAGCGCAGTTTGTGAAATGTTCGAGTGCTGATGTGGTTAAAGTGTATCCTGCTTGAAGTAGTGGCACCATTGAGAATAAGCGACGTGGAAACTGTGGAACACCACTTGCCATTGATGCGAGAGATGAAGGTCGGCTGCGAAGGTGCGTAAAGGCCGATCAACACGCTACAGTGGACCAACTCACTGGCCGAATGAACTGGGGTTTAACCGGAGTGTAAAACAATAGTTCCACGAACTCTGCTGCGTACGGGGCTTCGATGCAGACGGATGATCACTGCACCTATGCTAACGAAGGTGCGTCAGCAGAAACGGCTTACATTTGCACGGCAGTATGAGACTCGGACATCTGATGATTTGCGAAGGATTGGCTTCTCCGATGAGTCACGTTTTCTGGTTTATCGAACGGATGGGCGTTGGCGTATAAGGCGAAGAACATCAAAGAACAAACACTGTACAACTATTGCCGGAAGAACACAAGCTTGTGGGGGCAGTGTTGTGCTCTGAGGAACGTTTTCGTTTCATTCGTTGGGTTAACTCTTACCTGTGGAAGGCACTATAGACCGAATTCCTTATGAATCCATCGTTGCAGACCACGAACACCCGTACATACTGATTCACTTCCCTGGGGCTGATGGTATCTTCCAGAACGTCAATGCGGCGTGTCACACATCTATAGATGTCCGAAAGTGGTTGGAACAGCACGACGAAGACTCCAAAGTACTTTCTTGAACCCCTAAGACTTAATCCCAGTTCAGCATCTGTGGGGTTACCTCGATCGTGTTCTTTGCTCTACGATACTCCACCGTGCATACTCCAGCAGCTGTCAGATGCATAACAGTCAGCATGGCTCCACATACCTGTTAACATCATCCGGTACTTTATTGAGTCACTCACAGCTCGTCTAGCTGCTATCCGCCTTGCGCCCTACGGTTACTCAGGATATTAGCTGGTGGCCACAATAATGTGACTCGACCGTGTATATGATCATAGTCACACTGATTTACTTTAATGTTGGAATTTACATTCAAACCAAATGTCCACAGCTAGCTAGGGTCACAATATATGTTACCTAAATACCCATCGCAATTGAGGGAATAATGGAACATTTGTTACTCCCGGGAGGATGTGCGAGTAAAGAAACTAATTCAAAGCCTCAGATTAAAGACAGTTTTTGTGCGTTATGATAAATTAGAATTATGAAACTTTTGCTCATAATAATTTGGACTTTTCTACACGATAATCCCCAAACTCATTTTCTCTTCATTTTATTCAGGACTAGCATTTTGTACAAACGTGCGGAATTAGCGTTACTACAAAAGAAGGAATGTTAACAATATTTTTTCCGATGCGCATGAGTTCGTCGTTATATGCTGAACAGGATCATAAAATGACTGCTGCTAACAAATGCATTTACAGAATTCATACGATTTCCGTGATACCTAATATCACTAAGGTGGACCGTTAGAGACAAATGGCACCTTTAGGAAAAGATTTATTGAATTTTGGAATGAATGACTTTTAGCGTAACCACCATTCTTTGCTTTCCTCGACAATGTCAATTTTAGTATCTAATTCCAGCTATAATACACCTTCCTTTAAGCGCAGGAGATGCTCTCCCAACTAAGTTAAGACCTCAGACATGGGTACAATAATAATACAAATTTAAAATAACAAATGAAGCGTTGTAAATCAAATTAATTGATATACAACTATCGACGTATCTATTAATTCAAAACAGAAGAAAAGGAACTCCGTCAGTCAACAGAGCAGTGTCCTGCTTTCTTTTCCGTTTTCTGGTATTTCTCAAGAAGCCTCCCCTCCCCCCCAAAAAAACTTCAAAAAAGATTGTTGCCGCGTTCAGCAATATTAATAATGATTTTGTTAAAATAACGATAATATAAACTCGAGAGGAATACAATCATCACCAAAAAAATAGTTGCTCCCAGAAGGAAGTAACAGTGGGCAGGTTTCACATCATGAGACATGCAAATGATAGCCCGGCCGCGCATGTGACATAAGCAAGGAGGGGTCGTAGCGCTGTGTCTGACCGGCTATATACGGTCGTCCTTTTGCGCGTGCTTGCCATTCTAACTCCTACTGTTGTGTTGGTTGCATTCTTTGCAAGTGAAGTATGCCTCGGAGAAAAGTTCGAAAGTAATTCGAGCATTTGGAGGAGTACGAGAGTGACCGCATCGTCGGGCTCCGTGAAGTGGGACTGTCTTATCGCCGTACTACGCACCATACCGGTGGTGCGTATATTACTATAGAACGCTATTTTTGGCAATGGATAGAAGGCACGCAGAAGCGACAGGAGAGGTCTGGGAGACCTAGACGAACCATGGAGAGAGAGGACCGACAGGTTGTCTGACATACGCAGAGTGACCCAACAGCCACGATTGTGGACATACCGCGAGCAGTGGTGCCCTCCATGCTTCGTCCGGCTGGTGCCAGTGCCATTCGGATACGTGTGCAGGACGTAAGACTACACGCACGCAGACCGTTACGACGACTGCACTTAACAACTTTGCATGGTCGCCAAAAACTTCAATGGCGTCGTGCCAGATTGTCATGGAGCCACTCACAACGGCCGCGAGTGATCTTCAGTGACGAGCCCCGCTGTTGCTACGGAGAAGGTAACCACAGAATCCGTGTGGGGGAAACTTGGAACGACTTGTTTTTGAGCGTCACACGTCCAGAAGGCATGTTGTCATGCTGTGGAGTGCAGTTACCTACAAAGTAAGTTAATCTTTGATGTTCATTACAAGAACTTTGACAGCACAACGTAACGTGAATGAGGCGCTGAATCCAGTTGTTAATTCTCACTCCTTTGCGATTGTTTAACACGACAACGCTCGTCCGCATACAGCTGCTGTCTCGAGAACTTGCCTCTGATGCACTGACACCTTGCGATGACCATACCTTTCGCCGACTGAAAATATGTGAGATGCTATTGGACGCGCTATCCACACCCTTACCGCACAGTCTGCAGGAACTGAGTGAGGAGGTTCAAGCTGCATGGAATGGCTTATCGCAGGACATCGTTAGGAATCGGCATAACTCCATGTCGAGACGTCTGACTTCGTGGGTGAGCAAACATGGCCGCCTGACTCCATACTCAGATACTTAACTTATTGGCGTGTAGCTCAATTAATATTGCCCATATCAGTCTTAATGTGTAATAATTTATTGTTCCTGGTAACCTTTACCTTCCTCCCGAATAACATTGCGATCCGACACGTACTTCTGGGTGAGACTATTTGTTTTATGATGAGTGTATGTAATTGCTCTTACATGTACATGAATCCTGCGGTATCTCCGTTACTCATGTCTTTTATAAAACGTATATCGGTTAATGCATTCATTTGTCTGCCAGTGTCAGTGTAAAAAATCTGAAACAACGCTTTCGGACAAGGGAAGTGTTCATAATGTAATCTGTAGTCATTTCAGAACAGCAAAAGTAAATCAATTCCGCACACAGATATGCTTGAGTCACAGCAATATTTTTACATAAATGTGTACATAAAATATCTGCGTGTATGAAAGGAAAGCTATATAATTTATCTCTAAACTCCGTGACTTTCGGGATGTGTTACGACATACTTTGGAATCTATATCATCCTAAGATGCAGAACTACGCCGTTTTTGAAAGTATTTTTGATAAGGGAAATGGAAAGGTTTGCTTCAGATTCTCAAATATTCTTTCGGAAAGAAACAAGTATTTTGAAGAAACAAATTAAATTATTATAATCATTTTTAGCATCAATTTTAGTTTTTGAAACTTGTGCATGTGTAAACATGTTCATACACTATAGTCGAATTAATGTATATTTAAACTCACGAGACATTAAGAAAATAAATGAATTTAATTATTATTAGGCGAGCAATTTGATTTCTGATGCTTGTGCAGCAGCAACCATGTAAAAATGGGGTGAAAAGATATAGAGAATTACACTATAGTCGCATTTTTCATAAAAGTTACTGTAGAATTACAGTAAGAGAAAAACTGCCTCCATAATAGTACACAGAAGTGTGATTTAAGGATGTCGAAATAACGTCTCGTTTAATTAATTACTAAGTGCGTTAACTGATACGGTTAAAATTGGAACTACCAAAAATTCACCAGCTTTCCCATTAAAACCGCAGAAAAAGAAGGACTATTTTGACATAAACAGGTTAAGTTCAACTTTACTCAGTGTCATTTTTAATTAGTTCATATTCCACCAAGGGCTACGTTTTAAAAAAAGATGCAAATAGTAAATAAATAAGTGATGTTCCAAACCACAGTATGGTATCTCTTATTGCCCATACTGTCCGAAGGCATCATATTCAGATAACGGGAGGAGGCGAACGTGTCTTAGTTTACCTTTGAAGAAACTCAGCTTCTGTAAAAGGGGATATCAAAAAGATATGTTGCCCAGTGATATTCATCTCACCCCACCGGGCAATACCTATTCCCTTTCTGCTTACACGACTGTTTAATAGGATCATAAATCAGTGGTACGCAGATTTTCTTGAAAATCCAGAAAGAAGCAGAGTATTTTAGTGCACAGAACTAAAACTATTTTAGTTTTAATTGCAATTAAGCTATGAAAAAAATGAAACTAAGAAAGGAACTAACTGCAGATTAGATAAAATAAGCCAATACTTCGTACAACCGACGTAATAGTGTACTCAGTAAAGTGACAGTTTCCAATATCTTTTATTGTAAATTCAAAGTTCTCATTGCAAAGCAAAGCTCTTACAAATCTAAAGGTCCAGAATATAAGTAAAAATAAGAATTCAATGTAAATTATATATACAGGAGTGGCAACAATTGTGGGAAACTTTTGGAAATAGTGTATTTTTGAGGTTTGATGGCTCATAACACCACTTTGTTTTTTAGTAATACCATAAAAGTATATATCAATGGAAAAATAATTTCATCAAGAATGTAATGCAATAACTTTTATGAAGAATTTTGTATTAGCTCAGCAGTTATAAAGAAGAAAAGTGAAACACATAGAAAAAATGAGATATACAAACATTCTCACGATGTCAGTTAATACTTAGTTGGGTAACTTTTAGCGTTAATTACGGCCTTACAACGCCTTCCCATGGAGTGAACCAAGTTTTGTAGTTCTGCAGCTTTTATAATGTGAAACCAAGATTGAATTACTGATTCTATTAATTGAGTTTTATTTCTGGGTTGCTTCTGACTAACAAGTTTCTTTAGTCGGATCCATAGATTTTCTATGGGGTTAAGCTCTGGGCTATTCCCAGGCCATTCCAGCAGTGTAATATGATTATCTTGAAATCACATTTTGCACACACCAGCAGTATGGCATGGAGCTGAATCCTGTTGTAATGTAAAGGCTTCGGTATCTTGGAAAAGATCACGTGAGTATTTCATTAATCTATTTTTGGCCATTTATATTCCCATTAATCACGCAAATTCTGCCCACGACTTTTGATGTCATACAACCCCAGATCATAACACTAACTGGGTGTTTCACGGTACATGCAATGCAATCAGGATGTAAATCTGCTCCGATTCTTCTCCTTACGTATTTTATGCTTTCACTACCAAACAGGAAGATTTTGGTCTCATCACTCCAAATAACACTGTCCCATTGTTCCTCTGTCCAGTTAGCACGTGTTTTAGCTCAGTTTTACCTTTTCAACCGTTGTATGAGAGATAAAAATGGTTTTTTTCGTGGAATTGTGGATTTTAGACAAATTCCTGCAGTCTGCGCGGAACAGTCCTCAAGCTCAACTTCACATTGCATTGAGCCATTTCATCTTGTATACACCCAGATGATTTTCTTCTGTCACCTAGGCACAGTCTCTTAATTTTTCTATCATTACTTGCTGTTGTGCCCCTTTTACTGCCTTTACCAGTCTGATTTTGTAGTGACTGAATCTCTTTATACCTCTTCAAAAATTTAAAAATGTCACCTTCGGTTAAGTTTCCACCAACCTCCCTCCTAAGTGCTTCATATCTAAAGTCTTGTTCACTTAATTGTACTTTTTACATCGCTTTCTGGGGGACAGTCAACTCTTTGTTCCATTTCTTAAATTTTATTTCGTGTTACAAGCTCACTAAATGTAAGAACACACACACACACAAAAAAAGCTTGATAGCAATCACATAACACACTGACAAATGTCCTCTGAGCTCCAATACATGACATCAATAGCTGAATCCTACTGTGACCTGAGTGGCTCTTTGCCAAAAAAGATGACACATGATTGTCTCTCTACATACTCCTGCTCATTAGCTACATTCAAATGGAGAAAAGCTACTTCATATCAACCTAAGCAAGTTGTGCTTCCTTTTTCTGGTTATTTGGCTATAACTTTTCTTAGAATACAGATAATTGAACATACGTTGTTGAATTACATTCTTGATGAAATTATTTTTCCATTAAATTATAATTTTATGGTATTACTCCAAACAGCAAGTGGCGATATGAGCCATCAAACCTCAAAAATACACTTTTTCCAAAAGGCTTTCACAATTTTGGCCACTACTGGATATTGATTTAAGGAAAGTAGACATTACATTCACGCTGCAAAGCAGAACAAAAATAAACGTTTTAACTTGGCACAACTCTAGTTTGGATAAATGGAATTAGTGGCAGTAAACGTTTAAATGTAACAAATATTTATTTTCATTAATTGCAAATTTTCTGAAGGAATGCACCGTGAAAAGTATGTATCAGAAAATCTTCCGCTTTAAGTCTATGTTTTAGTGATATAAATAAAATATAGTTTCTCTTTTTTTCTTTCCCTTTCAAAAAAAAATTGTAAGGTCTGAAAGAAATAATTTTTAAACCATACTTCTTTGATGTCGATTGGATGACGGTATTATATTCAGAAGATAAATTATACCTAAAATTAAAAGTTTGTTTTCATTTATCTATCAAAAGTTTATTTTGTTAATGTATCGCAAATTGGGTGGAAGCAATGTTTTCACCTAATTGAAATTTTTCAAAAACAACTTTAGTATTTTCTATTACGTCTAGGTTACACTGTTCTTGTTCACTTGATTCTTCTGTTTGCTAAGTTTGCTTATGATTTTTTTGTATACTTATGAGAATTTGTCCTCTCCGTTTTCGTGTGGAATATTTTAAATGCGTTCAAGGCTAGCAAATCCTGATTTTTCTTATTTCGATATCGTCCAGTTCAAGATATAGTCACCGTCTGTCGTGACGAAGAAGTACTTCAAAGTTAAAGAAAATGCTTTTCTTATTTTCAACAATTAAAATGTGAGATTGTTTTTCCTCTTAGTCGAAAGAAAATAAACTTGGAATACCTTTAACCAAACATATATCAGAAAGATTTATATATAACAGTTACTTTATCACATTACATTGTATACAATGCGTTTTCGAAGTACAACAGAATAGATTGTTATTGAATTATTTGCAAATCAAAACTGCGAACATTTGAAACAGTACAATTTCCGGGAAATTTAGAAACAGCATTTCAAAAGTAATCTCAATATTAGGTTACTTAGGTAAACATTTGATACAGTACAATTTGAGTTTACTTCGGCAAACAGTACAATGTGAGTTTAATTATAAACAGTAAAATGTGAGTTTAGTTAGGCGAACATTTGAAACAGTACTATTTCTGGGAAATTTAAAAACAGCATTTCAAAATAAATCTCAATGTGAGTTTACTTAGGTATTCAAAGAATAAAACTAAAATGCAATTTGGTAAAGCTCTTAAATATTTAGTTTTGCTCTTTACCGGATACATTTTATAGTTCGGGTCGCAAACTTTGTTTTTAAGGAGAGAATTTTATTGATTCAACGGAGGTAGGCAAATGCTTTATTTGTTCCCGATGCCTACCAATCTGCAAGTGGTTGTACACTTTTTGTTCGGAGACAGGGACATAGCCAGAAATAATTTTCTGGGAGGATTTCTGAATTTGAAATGAATTTTCACCCTACATTATACATATGTTGAATTTTTTCAGTCACATTTTGTGGACATAAAATTATTTTATGTAATTCTCCCCATTTTTCAAATACGAACATTCTATACTACTTACACAAGTAAGAGGGCTGTGTCGAAAGTAATGCAAAAGTGGGCATGTCTTTTTTATTAACAAACAGGGTCGTTCAAATTGCGCATTTTGGTCGAGTGACGCTTTTTGTATACAAAGGTACTACTGTTATTAGGTTGTATTACGAGCGATGGTTTTACACCATGTACGAACCCAATTCCCGAATCCTCTTTTAGAAAATTCAGGTGTGTACTGTTGTACCAAATTCTTCATAGGCACTTTCACCTCGTATGAGTCATCAACTCCTTGTCCCTGCAAAGTGTCTTTCATTCAACTCAACAGGTGGAAGTCAGAGGATGCCAGATCTAGGCTGTACGGTGGATGGATAATCACCGACCAGACAAATTTCCTGATAATCCGATTTGTTGCCAAAGGTGTGTAAGGTCGTATTGTTATGGTTAAAGTGTATACTTTTCAGATTCTTGTTCGGTCTCTTCCTCCTCATGGCTTCTCTCAGCTTCTTGAGTGTCTTAGCGTATCACTCGCTTTTCACGGTACGGCCACGTTCCAGAGAATCAAGAAAATGACACCTCTGTCAACAAAAAAACATTCACCATGACTTTCTGTGCAGACCACTAGCTCTTGAACTTGTTATGCTTTGATGAAGAGATGCGACGCTATTCCATCGATTGATTCCCTCGTTTCTGGATCGTAAAAATAGCCCACGTTTCATCTCTGATCGAAAAAAGTGTCTTCATTGGCTTCAAACCTTTCCAGCAGTTCAGAGCAGACTTCCACCCTTCTCTCCTTCAAATCGGGTGTCAACTGACTAGGTACCAAATTTGCACACACTTTCCGATACCGTGAGTCTTCCACCATCTTCTGTATTGCATTGTGACCAGTGTCCATTTGTGCAAAAAGCTCACGGATTGTGAGTTGTCTTTCCGCGCGAATCAATTCATCCACTCAGTGACGATTCGTACCAGTGATCGCAAATGCTGCCCTTCCACTGCGTGATTTGTCTTCAATGCTGCTTTACCCTTCTTTAAACTTCTCCGATCTGCGCACATTGTTCTTGTCAATGGTGTCATCTCCGTAAACATTCTGTAGCCTTTTAAGGATGTCGGTCAGCCTGCACCGTTCCTTCGTGAAGACCTCAATAACGGCACGTTGCTTCTGCTTGGAACCCATTATTTACCTGCAATGAAGAAAACGAGTTACTGTAGCGGAAGTGTTACTCTACCAACATGCGCAATTTGAACGACCTCTATCAGTTAATAAAACACTTATGCCCACTTTTGCATTACTTTCGGAACAACCCTCTAATATGGATCTGTCTACCCACCTTTTTATTCAAGTACGGCGTATGCCACAGTATTTTTTTTTTATTAAACTGATATGTGCATAAAGTAAAGAATTATAAGATTATGTACATCAAATTATTTCTGTTGTTCTTTATTTGCACGCAATACAACTGCTTGTCATTAAGTGCAGTAGCATGAAGTTCAAATTAGTACATTCCTGTCCGCCTATACCACAAAGGCTAGCCGTCGTTCATTTTCTAAACAATCCATTGCACCTATCTTCGGAACTGATGTATATTTCCCTATGAATTCTCATGAGACCAAAGACAGTTAACCTCTCTTTCCCTGTAAAGTTTCGTAAGCATGTTTTCAAACGTTTGATTGATAAAAAGGTTCATTTCGGAGTACTGATTAAACAGAAAGATAATGAACACGTTTAATAGGAATTGAACATTCGGAAAAAAGATGTTTGTTACAATGAAACAATGATTCAATGGCTGTATTGGAACTTTCATTTCTCAGTATGTGTTCCATTTTCTTTTCCATAAATTCATCTCTGTCGTGACAGAATCATTATCCATGAAAATCATTATCAGGGGACGCCGGTGGTATTGGTGATCAGAACAATTATGGTTTTAATTAAACTTGGCGGATAACTGTCTCTACTATAACAATTTAGAACGTTCTTTTATAACTTCCATCCGTTTTTCTAAAGATAAAATTTCAATATTTTATTTTTTCTTCCATTGTGTAATTTACGAATCATGCACGTTGTTTCAAATTGTGAGTCTAAACACATGTGCTCCCGGAGGAATTGAATAGTAAAAAACCGAACAAAATACCAGTACTACTTTAAAGGTGAGCTGAAGAAAATGATCTCAACCTCCTTTCGTTAGTTTTCTTCTTTCAAGGGTATGATGTGTTATTTTGCCATCTGGAGAAAACGATAAGCCTGTTCAAGCAAAACGGTCGCTACGTGAGAATGCTTTGTACGTCAGTATGAAGGGAAGAACTGCTCCATGTGCTTCACGATCTATTTTAAGACAATTAATCATCCACCGTGTGTACCCTAGTTAACAGAAAACCCTTCCGTGCGCTAACGAAAGGCTAAGAACTTGACAGACTGACTCCAAGGACCACACACCATTCACTATATCGTGCTGAGTGATGATAGAGAGAGAAAGAGAAACAGGTGTTTCATAATTTTAAGCTCAAGGTTTCTTCATTACATTTTGTAACTTTTGAAACGAGATTTTCCCATAAGTTCCGCGTGTTCGCAACGGCGAAATGCAGGTATATTCTTATATGTATACGCTTGGAAAATGGCTCCCCGTGGCCTTCAAAATAATGCTCTCTTACGCATTGTTTTTGTGGCTGACAGCATCCGTGTGGGGCAGGACTGACCGTTTTAGCAGATAACAACAGATTACGGGTGACAGCCGTCACAGGTTTCACTGTGTTTGGGTTCACAAAACTAATCATCTCGAATATTCTGTTGCTACTTACATGCTCGGTTACATTTAATATTTGTCAATGAATAGAAGAGAAAAAATATTGGAGTCAAGAGCACTCAAAATTTGATGGAACATCGTAATGTGAAATTACTTGTGCCCTTCAGAATTTTATTAAATCCAGAGAAAGAATCTAATTTTCATGATGCGAAAAACTCTGTTTACATATTTGTTTAACACTAAATAATAGTGTGCCACTTAGCTTTTGGCAATTTATGAAGAAAATGTATTATAATTACTGAAATGAAAATTATTTATATATCAATATTTGTTCATTTGTTCTTTTTTAAGGTGAGTAGTTGCTCAATTGCAGGTTAACATGGAAAGTAGTTTTTTAGTGAAAATTTCATTATTCTTCAATCTAGCAGTAGTGATATATCATGTTTACTGCAATTTTCTGGACGCGAGTGTACTCGTATTAAACACATTGATCTTCCTAGAAATGTCTATAATACAAGTATATGTGATGCCATGGACTGAATGCAATGACCTTTAAAGTGAATGTTATACAAAAAAAAGGCTTTTCATCGCTAGGTGCAGTACCTTCACGATCGCTATATAGTATTGGGACGTTGGAGAATTTGTTAATAAAGCGAACGTTAATTTATTTATAAGTACATTTTTACAGGCATCAGTATCATCTTCCAAAAGCTGTAGTGTGTGAATACTCGTATACGAATGGTGGTAGAGACGTAATACGCGTTTGGGCATTGCACCCAGGCAGGTACACGAATCTGTGGGATTCAAGATTAGTCATTTGTAGTCACTTGTTTGTCATATGCCATGTATTTCATCACGTGACTCAATAACGTTTTTGTTGTTTCTGTTGGCGTTTAATATTAAGAAGAAAATATTAATTCCCGCCACGTATGAAGTAAGATCTGGGAATCAATTTCTCAGTGACAAAGATACGCGCCGATGTGAGGGAGTTAATCAATTATCGTCAAATTATGGAAGTTTATAGGGTGATGATATTATGGATGAATGAATAGCGCCGCGATGGTGCGTAAATTTTAAACCGGGGCGGCAGGACTTCCTCGATTAGGAACGGACCGAGCTCCCGTCTGTCACGACAGATCATGCATTATGTCAACGGATTCAACAAGCACGATCGGTGTCGGACACTTAACGAAATTCTTGAAAATGTTGGACATGTTTCTCGCACCATAATACAAGAAATTGGTACCGAAGACTCGTGTGCAAAAAAATATGTACAAAGTAGGTTCCACGCAAGCTTACTAAACAACATAGAACAAACCGTGTAGGTGCTGCGTTGTCCTTTTGGACCAGAACTCAATTAAACAAGATTAGTTCCTGATGAGTTTTATATATGGAATGGGACACATTGCGACAGGTGATGGAACTTGGGTTTCCTACCCTACTCTCCAGAACAAACTTCAATCGATGGAATGGCACCGTCCACGTTCACCAACCAAACGGAAAAAGTTCATGCAGGTAAACTCAAATAGGAAAGGCATGGCATCTCTCTTCTGTGACCGAAAAAGGCAATCCGTTTTCAGGGCATATCCCAAGGAACCACAATAAACGCTGGCGCGTATCGTGCACCACTGAAGCGAATGCAATATTCAATTAAGGATCGCAGGATAGACCGGTAGTGTAAATCTTCTCCAGGACAATGCCCGACACCACTTCGACAAGAAAACAAAACAGTTCCTTGAAAATTTCAAATGAGAAGTTTTTGAGCGTCATTTTTGAAAATTTTGGACATGTTTCTCCCACCATAATCCAAGAAATTGGTACCGAAGACTCGTGTGCAGAAAAATATGTACAAAGTAGGTTCCACGCAAGCTTACTAAACAACATAGAACAAACCGTATAGGTGCTGCGTTGTCCTTTTGGACCAGAACTCAATTAAACAAGATTAGTTCCTGATGAGTTTGATATATAGAATGGGACACATTGTGACAGGTGATGAAACTTGGGTTTCCTACCCTAATCTCCAGAACAAACTTCAATCGATGGAATGGCACCTTCCACGTTCACCAACCAAACGGAAAAAGTTCATGCAGGTAAACTCAAATAGGAAAGGCATGGCATCTCTCATCTGTGACCGAAAAAGGCAATCCGTTTTCAGGGCATATCCCAAGGAACCACAATAAACGCTGACGCGTATCGTGCAGCACTGAAGCAAATGCAATATTCAATTAAGGATCGCAGGAGAGACCGGTTGTCTAGTAGTGTGAATCTCCTCCAGGACAATGCCCGACACCACTTCGCCAAGAAAGCAAACCAGTTCCTTGAGAGTTTCGAATGAGAAGTTTTTGAGCGTAAAGCCTTGGCCACTAGGGAATTCCATATTTTCCCGAAACTAAAAGATTTTGGGCAGAAAACGCTCTACGTGTACTGAAACACTAATGATAGCAGTAACAACATTTCTGAATGGACTGGCGACGGAGGTGTATGGTGAAAGAATGTAAAACTTTCACGCGGTAAGATAAGTGCTGAAATCACAGTGATGTTTACTTGGTAAAATAACATAAGATATGTAGATATCAAATAAAAGTTTTGTTCTGAAATCTTTATTGGTATTGTTTATTTCCAAAACGGGTATTACTTTCCGACCGCCCTTCTTATGTGTGTGGGCGCAGTTACTACGAAACACAAGTTTGTAGGCTTATTGGAACGTCAGAATATGCAGTTCTGAAAATTGAAAGAAACTTTACTTCTCAAAGGAAATATACTTGTTCTAATAATATTTAACCTTTACTATCGAAACTGTGCAATCGTATTACAAGCCATTCAATATAATGCATTAGATAAATTGGATAACGGTGGAAAGTAAAACACAAGCAAGATAAATCAATATTCGGTATTGACATCTGGAAATAACTGTTGTAAACTCCCCTCTCCTTCAAGAGCTCTGTATACCTTCTCACATCATCTGTTACTATTATTCTTGTTGAAATATTGATTATAAGAGTAATAATGCAACTTTAGTGGTTTTGACATCAAAGAAAATATGCGTCTCCTACAATACAAGTAGGAGACCTGTGTTATTGGTAGTAAGAAAATTAGGTCCAGAAGAAAACAATTAATTATGTTACATCTTGCTGCCTGTTTTCCAGTGTAACGTTTCACTTAATAGAGAAACTGGTGTACTGTCAGATGTACCCAGCGGATAGGTCCGACGATCAATGTACATTTGTGTGAAAATTGCGGACAGGTTTCAAATTTATGGAAACATGTTAAATTGTTTTTGTTTTCTGGGTGGAGGATTTTACCTAGTGTTTCAGTGGTGTACTACCTCATGTGTTGAATGTCGGATCCTGGCAGGAGTACCCGCAACACCATCATTTTTAATATCGAGAGGGTTTGTTTATCATCAGCTAGTCTTTACCTCATGTGTTACACGTAATATACAAGGAAGAGAACGTAAAGCCTGATTTCAGATGTTAAAGTTTTCTATTGAGTTCATATCGTATATTGAACATTCACTGTGTTATACACCGATGTCTCCACATTCAATTTAGTTTGCTTGCAAAACAGTGAATTCAGTATTAAAATGTTCCTCTTCCTGTGCATTCTTCATTAACAAATGGGAATATTATGTTCGCCCATCCTTCGAGCCGTATGATGTGAACACCTTTCTATCAGGGAAGAAAAAGCAAGTGTTGTTAATGACGAATATAGAAATAGTTTAAAGACAAGTACTAAACAGCCTGAAAAAAATACCTCGGAAATTACTTCCGAACGTAAAATAAATCCCTTAATTATTAACTTATCTTGAGCATTGAAATGAAATTACTAAAACAGAACAATGTGCAATCCATGATGTTCCTCTTCCGCAAAAATGAAAGTTTGGAATGATGTAATCTTGACATTACGCCACATACAGATATACTTTCTATTATTACATCTTTTTTTACTATGGTGTCGCTTACGAAAGTATTTTAAAATGGAATACAAAGTTTGCGTATAAATTTCTCCCACCAAAAGAAAAGTATGACATTCAAAAGAGGGTTTCAGAAGTCGTACACAGTTGCCAATTGTAATCACAAATTTCTAGAAACATGCTTGCATTTTGATGCAGTAGATATAATCAGCACCTGCTGACGGATAGTTTTCAAAGATTATGCCATAGTTTTTAATTATGTTACCGCGCAGCTTATAATTCCACTTTGGTTTGAATTTTCCACCCAAATTGTTACCGTCTGATCTCGGAAAGTTGGCTTTATACTTCATTCAACTAAGAAAGAACTAACTTTTTATATCTCAGAACTGTAGTTGTGGCACAAATCAAAACGAAAATAGATATACACTGCTGGCCACCCAAAATGCAACACCAAGAAGGACACGAGATAGCAAAGCCAGATTTACTGGACACATAACAAGAGATACAAAGATGAAACGATTGAACATACTGGCCTGTGAAACTTGCGGAACACGCAGACATCAATAGTTCGTGGGGGCCCCATGGCTAGCAATAATGGCCGCTACACGCCGCGGCATCGAACGCAAGAGGCTTTGGATGTGGGGTTGGGGTATGTCGGTCCAGGCTGCTTCTACACCTTGCCACAGTTCATCAGGAGTAGCCGCGGGTGGTGCTTGCTGCGCCACTATGTTGCCGATCAGCGACCAGACGTGTTCGATGGGCAACATATCGGGAGAATAGGTGGGCCACGGCAGCAGTGATACCTGGTGGGCCGTGAAGAATTGTTGCACGATGCGTGCCACGTGCGGGCGCGCATTGTCCTGTTGAAACGTGGCCGCTGGAAGGTTCTGCAGGTAAGGGAGGACTTCAGGCTCCAAAACGTCGGAGATGTAGCGGTGGCTGTGGAGTGTACCAAAGATGCGTACCAGAGGGGTGCAGGTGTCATATCCAATTGCACCCCAAACCATACCACCAGGCGACGGAACGGTATGGCGATGCATAATGCAGGCGTTATACAGTCTCTCGCCGCGGTGCCGCCACACGCGGATCCGACCATCGTGGTGTTGCAGACAGAAGCGGGATTCGTCGGAGAAGACAATATTGTGCCATTCTGTAATCGAGGTGCGGCGTTCAACGGCCCACTTCCGCAGCACTCGCCGATGGTGTAACGTCAATGGTAATCGGAGCAATGGCCGCCGTGCGACAAGTCCCCGCTCCTGCAGACGACGTCGAACGGTGCGTGCTGACACACCCTAATTCCTGCGCTAACCTTCGTAATGTGGCGGTGCGGGCCGTCAATGCCAGCCGCACAACATGCCGTTCCTCCCGTTCGGTGGTGTGCTGCAGCTGCGGCAATCGCTCGCGTCGGTCCGTACGTCCCTCTTGCACCCACCGAATCCATACTCGCCTAACTGTGGCTTGATGACCTCCCACATGGGTGCCGATGTCTCAGTACGATAAACCGCTGTCGCGATAAGCCCCTAATCGTCCTCTGTCGAACTCCGAAACGTGCTGGAATGACTGCCGCATCCCACGCACAGGTCCGGCAGCACAACACACTTCCACTACTTGCCTTCTGTGCACCCTTCTTACAGTGCTTCTCGGTGGCGTGCCGGTCGCACATGATTTGCATATGCCCTGAAATGCTAATCTTTTGCATGTCTTCTCGCAAGCGACGCATGCTGCGAATTTCAGGCCAATCGGATGCTTCCTTCTTGGTGTTGCATTTTGGGTCGCCAGTAGTTCATATAAGTACACTATTTAGAGATACTTTACTGTCAGCTAAATTAATCGTTCGAACACAGTTTTAAATTTAAAGATTTTTATTTCCAAAGAAATTATAATTTAAATATACATATTTTGAGATGAAATTTAAGTACTAATAGTAGTATAATAGAGTAGAACACTTTTTATTTGCTCTTACGTATATTTGGTTTCCGTCAACGTTCACAGATTTCAAACAACCAAGAAAAAAATCGCTAAAGGTTTACCTATTTTTCTACCGAAGGAATCACACTATTTGCTGTTTTGTATGAAATCTTAAAGTTCAAAAATGTCCCATCCACAAATACACAGTTCTCAATAAACATACTTAAGGAGAGGTTTACCTCCAAATGAACATACGCGAACATCTCGAAAATTGTACTTGAAATAATCTGAAAGCACATACCACTATACTTCTTACATTAGGTATTTTCCATTTATACGTTAAACAAAGGTAACAATCCTAAGGCCTATAGTGTTCTGTAAATTTTTGCTAGCCAGTAGATTAAACTGATTGAAATATGTAAATTCCAACCGGAAATTTTGTCAACCATTCAAATGAAGTGACTTTTAAATGTCTCGCCATGAACTTGTCATCGAGTTCGTGTAGTACGCAATTATTTTGCAAGCAAAACATATCCTTGAATAACAAATTGAACAAACGATTTCCTTTGCTTCGGTAATTCAAAATCAGTACGTCTCTCACATGTGAAAAAATTCGTTTTGAATGGTGCAGGGGTGAATTTGTGTACTGAATAAAATGTAAATTGATTATAAATTTATTTAGACCTTCTGCAACTAGTAAGATATTAAATATACGGCAATTATGTTACAGACAGTTCCTTTGTGAGTCTCAGAAAGAATGTGTTATTATTCCGAAATTTGCAGGTGTGGAAGAATTTTTCTCGAAAATCATGCATTAAGCACAGCTTTTGTTACGCCATACATAAGAATACAACATACACGAGAAGAATACAACATACACAAGCAGAATTATTGAGAGGCCAGAAGATTTCTCTCCTCGAGGTTAGCTGAAGATGTGCTGGGTCCCCTTGAAAAGGTAATCCTGAGTGAATTCTCACCGAAACCATTGACATGGCTGAAATGCGCTGATGATATACTTCTTAGCCAATTCCCTTTGGAAAACTTTGCCATAGAACAAAGAGATGTACGACTATTCCTTTGCTTAAAAGTTACTGCGGACTGCTGTGTGTAACCCGAAATTGCACACACTTAAGACCAGGAAATGGTGATTCGAGTTTTTTCAATGTAGATCCTTCTAGACTTGATGAAAACTTTGGAGCACATTGTATCATATATTATCATCTTTAAATTTGATGCCCCATTAATTTCATTTTGAATGTTCTTTGTCAATATTCTGTTCTTGCTTAAACGCTATTATCATAAATATAGACTGCTACCATCTAGGGTTAGTAGCTGTCTATTTTATGATAATAGTTTTCCGCAATATAATGCGTAACATTGTCTACTACGACGATTCACCGGGCGATGTTCGAATGAGGGTGTGGTTGGACGTATTGTCCTTTTAAAGTCGGCGATGTTTTCAACATCAAAGTGCAGGATTTCTGCCATGGCGTTTGCAAAATGCAGCGAGATCTCGACTTTTCCTGCAAATTATAAATACATGCCCTGCCATGTTCTACAAGCCTGGATACTGTTTGTTGTCACCTGTTTTGAATATTTTTCAATTTCTTATTTCAGTATCACTCAGCTTGTCATGAAACTCTAACCGAAATCTCGGGAATTGCGCTTGTTTTATTCAGAAAGAACCCAAAGGTGATTCTTTCACTTTCTCTCTGAAAGAGTAAAGCTAAAATCATTCCCGTGCCATCTTACGTGCGATTAGTGCCAAGGAGACAGATACAGTCTTTTACCTGGAAAGTATTGGAGTCAGTGGGAAGTATGGGAATCAGAAAGTACCGTAGGACCAAAACAAGCCGGTGGAAGAAGTGAAATGCTTTGAGAAACATTCTGCTGCAGAACACTGTGTCCAGTAATTAACGTGAAGGACATAATACGTCTATAAACCTAGGTAAACATCATTACAGCCTAGTTACATACTTTAGAAGCTACGGTTTTTCCTCCTAGCAGTACCTTCTTTCAATAGTATGATGTTCAACGATGCACCCTGCCTCCAAATGTCTCCCACTAACTCAAGAACGCACTAAAAAGATGAAATTCAGTATCAGAATGAGGTTTCCTGCATAATTGTATTACAAGACAAGAAATAAATATGTAGTGATAATTCAACACTTTTCAAGGAGGCGGGTGTTTACGTCATTCTTCTTTAACGTCAGGATGGGTCCAAACGATGCTACATGGAGACGACCAATAGGTCACTTAGAATTAGGATCAGCAAGCATGGAAGCGGCACAAAGATTGGTAAAGTAACCACGACTCTATCCCTGGAAATCCAGTTCAAATTCAGCGTCCTGATGTGGGTTTATATAAAGAAATTAACTTCCTAGTGCAAAACAAAATCTATAGCCATTCGAGAAAACTTGGAGATCACTACACTAGCGGCGCTTCACAATGATGGCGTCTATCGAAATTTGCCGTTAGTTCGGAACCAGTACTTCAATTAATGTCTTTCACCCTCCAAGATAGCAAACGTCCAACCAACATGTTGTCTCCCATCTTTCAATGGAAATTACATTGGTGTTTATTCTTTTAGTGTTTAGTCAAGTCCTCGCTTTCAAATTGCTGGTGCTCTGTTATTTAGTTTATTGAAAAAGTTCTCTGGTTGGAGACTGAAAGATCGGAGGCGTGGATATCTTTTTTTTACGCCAGTAATAAAATATAACATAAGGTTACTAATATAGTTTTACCGTTTCACTTATGCTTGCATCATGGGTGTAATCGATAGTTTATATTAAATCCTTTCTTTCCTTCACTTTCTCACACCATCTTGAACCGAATTGCGTTCATTAGCCTTTGATTTGTCCGGAATTGTTCATATCCAATTTCAGAATATTTTGTATGTATTTAAATAGGTGGTGGAAGACACGCACAAATCATTTTCATCGGGAGAGAAAGCTTTCATTTTAATAAAGAAAAAGAAGTGCTATTAACATTTATAATCACTATAGTCCAATTATTAAATATTGTCATATTCTCAAATCTGAGGAAAATGTAACTGTCCGTTGTTAGGAGGCAGATTTCGGCGAAACAATCTACAAAATCCAACGACCACAGTAATACCACGAATTGCATTTGGGTGAGTTAGAGCTCACATCAGGTAAATGAAATAGCCCATTGGAAACTACAATTGATTTTATTTCATTTATTTGCTTAATTTTTTTAATAAAATATTGCATGTTTCAGCAGCATGCTTGCTTGTTTTTGGTATTCTTCAAGAAATAATTTTTCAGGGCATGAGCTCGAAAGTATTTTTAATTAAAATAAGATCACTTTAAAAAGGGAAAAATAATTGATAAACCTGAGCCAAAACTTCAGCCTTCGGCACGTCAGGAATTCCTGGAAAACGAAGTTTATTCCTTTAAACAGAATTCAAATCCTTGTCATGTTGCTAATCCATGTTAATAGTGGTTTTGGGAAATTCATGTTGCACGTCTGGAATGGCCTTGACCTTGATTCAACAGCACATTTGTGGCACGGCTGCTTTAATGGCCCTGACCTGGATTCAACAGGAGATTTGTGGAGACAGTTAAAGAAACGTTTTAATCAGAAACAAAAAAGAAACAAAATACAATTAATAGAAGCAATCACACAGTCTTGATTTCACATTATAACATCCGATGAACCAAAATGCTAGGATCACTCCACGAGAAGCCATCGTAAAGCTACAATTGCGGCAATAGGCCTCCGACTAGGTGTGTAATAGAAATAAGGAGAAGAAATGAAATACGCTTTACCTTGTTTTACTGTGTATAACTTCTTTTAAAATGTTATTTTTTAATTACTGAATACTCAATTACCTTACACATTAAATTATATTTCTAATGGTTTTTTGATTCTACAGAATTAAAGAAAACAAGTAATAAGTAATCAAACCACGTCTTTAGATATATAAGTAATTTTTCCAAAATATATTACAGAAGTTTGGTCACTAGTGTATTTCAGCTCATATGAGATTCGTGCTACAGCATATATCTGGTGCAGTGTATTTGGCGTTTAATGTTGTAAGTTGTTATGCTTATTACAATATTGTAATCAAATATTTTGTATTCAAACTAGTGTTCGATCTCCATTTTATCGCCAGAAAAAGTCCGGAATACATTTTCTTAAAAAAAGACTTCAATTTCAAATTCACGTGTGTAAAATTATCATACAAAGTAACGTCCTAATATATACCCTCCGACGTCGGAAATTTTGCTATCAAAACATTAGATATATAAGTAATTTTTCCAAAATATATTACAGAAGTTTGTTTTTTTTGGAAAAATTACTTATATATCTAATGTTTTGATAGCAAAATTTCCGACGTCGGAGGGTATATATTAGGACGTTACTTTGTATGATAATTTTACACACGTGAATTTGAAATTGAAGTCTTTTTTTAAGAAAATGTATTCCGGACTTTTTTTTGGCGATAAAATTGAGATCGAACACTAGTTTGAATACAAAATATTTGACTTTTTGTTTTGAAATTTTTATAAAATTACAATATTGTAATAAGCATAACAACTTACAACATTAAACGCCAAATACACTGCACCAGATATATGCTGTAGCACGAATCTCATATGAGCTGAAATACACTAGTGACCAAACTTCTGTAATATATTTTGGAAAAATTACTTATATATATATCTAATGTTTTGATAGCAAAATTTCCGACGTCGGAGGGTATATATTAGGACGTTACTTTGTATGATAATTTTACAAACGTGAATTTGAAATTGAAGTCTTTTTTTAAGAAAATGTATTCCGGACTTTTTTCTGGCGATAAAATGGAGTTCGAACACTAGTTTGAATACAAACAAAATATATTACAGAAGTTAGAGCCGCGGATGGCTTAGTGGTTAGTGTTTCAGACTATCGATGCTGGGTCCCCAGGTTCAAGCCTGGGCTGATCTTTCAGAGATGGTGTGATTTACTAGCAATCGCTGAATATCCGCCGTGCATCGGACGAGCACGTAAAGTGACGGCCCCCAGGCTGGACCCACTGGTTAAAAGGGTATCCTTTCCTATGTCCTCCCTGAAATTCTCTCACCCATCTATGTGCAATATCGTACTTGTACGGTGGCGCCATCTACTGTGCTCTAATCTCACTACAAACTGTTCTGTCAAAGTCGCTAGACTTGCTCTCATTCCTTCCGTTTCTGTGTCCTGCCCAAAAGGCGATCTCGCTGTAGGTGGCAGGGACCTAAACTCTACTACCTGTGGACGGAAGTCCTACAAGAAAATGACGCTGACCCAAGATTATTACAGAAGTTTGGTCACTAGTGTATTTCAGCTCATATGAGATTCGTGCTACAGCATATATCTGGTGCAGTGTATTTGGCGTTTAATGTTGTAAGTTGTTATGCTTATTACAATATTGTAATTTTATAAAAATTTCAAAACAAAAAGTCAAATATTTTGTATTCAAACTAGTGTTCGAACTCCATTTTATCGCCAGAAAAAAGTCCGGAATACATTTTCTTGAAAAAAGACTTCAATTTCAAATTCACGTTTGTAAAATTATCATACAAAGTAACGTCCTAACATATACCCTCCGACGTCGGAAATTTTGCTATCAAAACATTACCTGCAGGTCTTTTAACTCTTGTCAATTACGTGGTTGCGTCGCCGCAGATCGAAAGTGTCCTTCGTACATAATTCACAAATGCTGGATTGGATTGATGTCTGGTTAATTTTGGAGGCCAGAGCAACAATCGGAATTTCCGCTTATGCTCCGCAAACGATTCGTGAAAAATTTCAGCAGTGTGACAAGGCTCATTATTTTACTGAGAGAAAGCACTGTTAAAGTGGAATACCGTTGCCGTGAAATGGTAAATGGTCTGCTGTGGTATTTAAATAGGTTTTAGGCGTAGGCCCGTAGCTAGCGGTGGGGGACAGGGAGGGCATCGCTCACACTGGGTCGGCAGTTTGCTCAACTTCGCATTTTCGGCGGAGAAAAGGCAGCCGCGCACCAGTATACTATATACCAGACATAATTGACCATCCTGAAGAAATAGCGGCCCACCTACGTACATCTGGAATCCTGACTACGGGCCTGCTTAAGTGTAATAGTTTCCTGCATATCAATGTCCGAAATCCAGGTTTCCAAGCATAAACATTGTTCAAAGTATTACATTTCCTCAACTGGATAGTATTTATTTGGCACATTTTCTCCACTGCGACATGGTGCCAAAACTTTCGAGGTTAAACTATACTTGCGTACACAGCATTCCACATGGTTAAAAATAAGGCAACATCCTTTGGTCCAGACGCCTTGCTACCAGTCAATCAATGTCTAGTTTAAAAGTCAGTTGCGCCTTTTATGCGATTTCGATTTTGAATGAAATATACCATGAGCACTCGGAGTGACCTGAGGCTACGCTTCCCCATAATCAGCAGGGTTATGTATCCTGTGTATTGTGATGCTTTAAGCTCTTCACCAGCATATAATAAACGGTAGAACTATGAGATTGGATTACACACAATTAAACAGGACTACTGGGCTGAGGTGTTACGATATACACTGCAGAATGTGAAAAAAGTATGCAAAAAATTCAGCTGCATGTATGAGATTAATGTCGTAGCGACAACTTGTTAAGAAAAGCAAGTGATACAGGTGTGAAATGATTTAATGTTTATTTTACTTTTTAATGCGTGTTACAGCGTACAGAAAGCACATTTTAATAAGGTGTTGCACCTCTTCCAGCTGCAATTCAAGCTTTCAATCTGGCATGCAATCTATAGTACAAATGCAGGACATCACGCTGATGGATAGCATTGCGCATTCAAATTGGATAGCGCTGCTCATTCAAATTGAATGCGCAATTCAGAGATGGTCGCTGCCTTCCGGGGTCAGCGGATCTGGTCTTTGTCCGATCCAGTCCCAGATTGGCTGGATTGCAGATAAGTCAGGAGAGCGTGCTAGACAAAGGATGAGAAATGCTGATTTCCCTGTGCGTAGTGTGGGCGGGCGTTCTCCCGATGGAATATCGCATCGAGGATCGGACTCAAACATGGGAAGACGACCAGCTGCACGATGTCGCTGTCGTACGTACTGATGCTCGGAGTGGGTCATGTACTTTTTTGGCGGATGAACGACGGCTAAAGTCCCTGATCCAGTCGCCTTTGGACGAGTACTCAACCTTCAGATGCTCTCAAGCAGAATGGGATTTAATCACTGAAAACCACAGACCTCTATTCTTCCCTCCAATGAACTCTTTCTTAACACCAACACAAACGTGCTGCACAGTGACCAGGGGCCAGAGGGAAACGTGCCAGCGCCACACCTGACCGTAGTCCTGGTTTCAATACACGATTCCATATTGCTTTGTTAGACATTCTTGGAATGACAGAGGATCGAATTTGTGACACAATTAACGCCCACTCTGCAAACACCGCCCTCCTGATACGCTGAACATATCGTGTGTCCGTAACTCTGTGTTGGCTGGAACTATATCTGCGAGTGTGGAAATGCTCCTCTGACGCTCGACGCCTCCATCTTACCACACTGCTGATACCTCTCGTTGCCGCCTCGGTGGCGCAGTGGTCTAACCGATGGCCTCTGATCATTCGTCCGTAAGAGGTCCGGTTTCGAATCTCGGGGAGGCATGGATGTTGTGTTTGTCTTACGGCACTGGATCTCTTCATTCCCTGGAACCAGTGACCCTAAATTAAGGACGGGCGACTGCTTATAGCCCATTGAGTTGCTCACGGTGGTCGTTAAACTTTCAATCAAACAAAAAAAATACTTCTCGTCCCAATCGGTCCACAACTTAACGGAAGTACTAATCTCCTTCCCGCAGACCCACTATACCAGTGGTGGCCAACCCGCGGCACACGTGTCGTTTAGTAGCATGCGGAAACCTTCAAAATTTGTGTACAATATTTAAAAATAAAACAGAGAAAAAGAAAACTTAATTATTAAATCAACGGGCGAAAATACACAAATCAGGGTTTCCTTTACAAGTGTGTCTTGTTTGCTTGCGTGCGCGCGTCAGAAAGCAAAACTGGTACCTCTGCCTGTTACTATTGCCCGGGGCATGAAACCATCAGCCTAATTCCATTGTCACTGTTATGGAGGTTGTAAATCAGCGACATCTTGTCTTCAGTGAAGACACAGCCGAAGTTAAAGCAAAACAGAAAAATTGAACGTTTTGTACCGAGTACAGACCTGCAGGTCACACAAGCTCGGGAGCTCCCCGTCTGTTGACGTCATTCCCTGACACCATTCGTTGACGTAGTCACGTAGTGCTAGCAAGCAATAAGGTAGTGATTATCTCTTTTGACGCGGTGTCTTTCGAACCGCGATAGTAAATGGCAAGGCTTAAATCCTTTGTAATGTGAACGGTTGGCGCCACATTGTGCTTTAATTTTGGAAATATCTGTTAGTTAGCCATTGACCTAAAAAGGAAATATGAAGAAGACATTGCAGTACGTGCACTCAACATTGATTGGTAAGCAAAGTTTTTGTTTAGTAATCAAGGTGCTGGCAAACAAGTTTGCTTCAATTGCGGATCTTGTGTTGCGGTACCGAAAAAGTTGAACTTAGAGCAATATTTCAAGCAAAAACATTCTGATATTATTTCTAAGTATCCTGTGGGCTCAACATTACAAACGGACTTTATTAACAAAAAAATCACTAATTTGTCAACAATTGCTTTTCCAGAAAATGAGTGAAGAACTGACATCAATGGTGAAGGCTTCCCACGAAATTTCTCTTCTGTTGGCACGAAAGAAGACACCATACTCTGATAGCGAAGAAATAGTCAAGTTCAGCCTACAAATATTTGCTATCCATTACAGAGATCCAAAAACTACAGAATTGGTCAGCGCAATTTCGCATTCTCGGAATACAGTGATGCGCCGTATAGACGACACGGCTACTAACGTTAACATTCAAACTGTGTCTTCGATTCACTCTTGTAAGTCTTTTTCCTTGGCTATAGATGAGAGCTGTGATGTTTCTTACACTGCCCAGTTAAGTATTTTTGTACGTGCTATCAACGACAACTTTTGCCGCCCCGGTGGCGCAGTGGTCTAAGCGATGGCCTTTGATCATTCGTCCAAAAGGGGTCCGGGTTCAAATCCCGGTGAGGCATGGATGTTGTCTTTGTCTTGCAGCACTGGCTCTCTCCCTTCCCTATAACCAGTGACCCTAAATTAGGGTCGGGCGACTGCTTATAGCCCATTGAGTTGCTCACGGTGGTCGTTAAACCTCCAATAAAAAAAAAACAAAAAAAAACGACAACTTTGTTTTAATTGAAGAACTCTTAGTTTTGCGTGAATTAATGACAACTATAGGTGAAGAAGTTTTTGACGAGCTGAAAAATGTTATTGGAAACAATAAGTTAGAGAGGGAGAAATTAGACAGCATCTGCACAGACGGGGCTCCAGCAATGATTAGTACGAAAAATGGTGTGTAGCTTTACTTGATGATTATGTGGAGAAGAAGATATTCAAGTACTACTGCATCATACATCAAGAGGCTCTTTGCGCAAATTACTTGGGATTAACTTCTGTTCTATATTCAGTAGTGTGTTGTATTAAGAAAATTCGAGCCCGTGCCCTTAATCTTTGGGAATTTCGCAGTTTGATTCCGGAAGGGCTGGAAGAAATGGGTAAATTAATTCTTCAATGTAACGTGCGTTGGCTTTCAAAGGGAAAGGCGTTGGATAGATGTTGAAACCTGCGACATAGGGTTTTAAAATGTTCTGAAGATAATGGTTTACTCACAAGTGAGTGCTCACTTCTCAACGATGAAGCCTAGCTGTGGGATCTAACATTTCTTACGGATATAATGGGACATCTGAACAGTTTAAATATAAGTTTACAAGGAAAAGACTACCTTTTTAGAACATTGATGACTTCAGCATCATCTTTCATGACTAAACGTTTGGTGTTTTTAAATGATTTTCCTCAAAACAAATTATCTCAATTCGCTCGAATGCAAGAACAAGAAAAAGCATCTGAAAATGCCCAAAATTATGAGAAGTACAAAAACTTAATATCTGTTTTACATGACCCCTTTGCAACAAGAGTTTTTTATTTCTAGAAAGAGAAGAAAACAGTGAACTTTTTACAAACCCTTTCCCAGTTGCTATTGGAGATTTAAATCATTATCCTCCAGACATACGGATAGAAATTATTGACCTTCAGCATGATATTGCACTTAAAGGTAAATAAAATGAGGTTATTTGTACTTCAACCAATTCAAATTATGTTGAATTCTGAAAATTTCTTCCAGTTCCCGATTTTACACGAATTTGCACTGACGTACTCTTTTAAGTTTGACTCAACCTAAGTTTGAGAACAATCTTTTTCAGTAATAAATACGATTAAACCTAAATATCATTCAAAATTAAATAACGCTCTCCTAAATAATTGATTCTTGCTTGCTTAATCACAGGTAAATCCAAACATCAGGGGATTTTAAGAAACATGCAAATTCAAAAGCCAGATCAAATTTCATAAATCCATTGTCATTGTGAGTTGCAAACGTGTTGTTTAATTTAACGTGCACTGATAAACGATAGAATGATAATAAACCTTATGAAACTGAAAATAATTGTGTTTTTATTTAAACCTGATATGTGCCAATTTAGTAAGGAGAATTAATGACTTCAGTTGCACGCCTGAAATACAAAAGCCTAAAAGTGGCACATGCCATAAAAAGGTTGGCCACCTTTGATCTACATACTGTATAAGATAGACTTTCGGACCCCCTCCTCCCCCCCCACACGCAAGAGCTGCTGAGGCGCGATCTAACGGGCACGACATAGGCGCCTCTGATGGCAAATTGTGGAACATAGCAAACACAACTGTAAATCTATGATAGATAGGGCAGAAATGTAAATAACAAATTTCTAGAACTGACTTTGCGTATTAGGAATCTGATGACGGAGTTCTTCATAAAAAGAAGGGATCAATGGCTAATATACGCGGTGCATTGAGGAGCAGTATAAAAACACTATCTGTATGTTGGTAGATTTGTGAAACCGATTAGCAGCGAAGGAATACTGTTGCGCATCTGAAAATCAAGGTCATAAAAAGAAAGGATCAATGGATAATATACACAGTGCATTGAGGAGCAGTATAAAAACACTATATGTATGTTGGTAGATCTGTGAAACCGATTAGCAGCGAAGAAATACTGTTGCGCATCTGAAAATCAAAATCATAAAAAAGAAGGGATCAATGGATAATATACACGGTGCATTGAGGAGCAGTATAAAAACACTATATGTATGTTGGTAAATCTGTGAAACCGATTAGCAGCGAAGGAATACTGTTGCGCATCTGAAAATCAAGGTCATAAAAAGAAAGGATCAATGGATAATATACACAGTGCATTGAGGAGCAGTATAAAAACACTATATGTATGTTGGTAGATCTGTGAAACCGATTAGCAGCGAAGGAATACTGTTGCACACCTGAAAATCAAGGTCATTAAAAGAGGGGATGAATGGATAATATACACGGTGCATTTAGGAGCAGTATAAAAACACTATATATATGTTGGTAGATCTGTGAAACCGATTAGCAACGAAGGAATACTGCTGCGCATCTGAAAATCAAGGTCATAAAAAGAAGGAATCAATGGATAATATACACGGTGCATTGAGGAGCAGTATAGAAACACTATATGTATGTAGGTAAATCTGTGAAACCGATTAGCAACGAAGGAATACTGTTGCGCATCTGAAAATCAAGGTCATAAAAAGAAGGGATCAATGGATAATATATAAGGTGCATTGAGGAGCAGTATAAAAACACTATATGTATGTTGTTAGATCTGTGAAACCGATTAGCAGCGAAGGAATACTGTTGCGCATCTGAATATCAAGGTCGTAAAAAGAAGGAATCAATCGATAATACACTGCTGGACAATTGCTAAGGACGGATCATAAACGGCTATATAGCGCATAAAAAAGTAAGTGTGGTTGGATGCCAAGTGAAATAAAATAATGTCAGAATGCCAGGACATTACAAGAAAGACAATTTATTGTGCTCTGAAATCCAGAAGGCTTTGGAACGTGTTCAAGGGACAAACAGGCCATTTTGTGCAGAATACGTAAACGTGAAAAAATGCAATTACCGTCCGCAGGCGTTCCGGCGTAAAATGTCAATACGGGATATGGCCACCATGGAGGGCGATGCAATATTCCACACGTCGTGTCATGCTTTGCACAACATTATCAAGCAGCTGTTGGGGTAATTTATCCCATTCCTCTGTCAGTGCACGGATGAGGGTGTCCTTGTTTATTGGAGGACATTGGCGACCAGCAAGACTCCTCCCCAAAGCATCCCACACATTTTCAATGGGATTAAGATCTGGAGAACATGCTGGCCATAAGAGGCGTTGAATATCCTCGCTCTCAAGACACTCCTGGACCGCGACTGTTCGATGACATGTTGCGTTGTCGTCCATGAAAATGAATCTATCACCGACAGCACCACGGAACATGCAAACATGAGGTAGCAGAACATCATTAATGTATCGTTGGCCAGTCATAGTCCCAGTTGGAAGCACATAGAGGGACGTACGGCCATTGATCATGATGCCAGCCCATACCATGACACTACATGTCGGATATCGGTCCCTTTCCTGTATGTTTGCTGGATAATATGCAGTACCACTATCACGCCAGATCAGTTGTCGTCGACAATCAGACGATGGACTGTATCTACTCTCATCTTGGAATAGGACAGCAGACCAGTCGTTATCAGTCCAATTGCGATGTTGATGGCACCATTGCAAACGGGCGGCACGGTGACGTCTGGACAATAGGATGCACACAAAAGGACGGCGGGCGTATAGTCCTCCTTCATGCAAACGTCTGGCGACAGTTTTTCGGGAAATCCGCTTGCCAGTAGCAGCCATAAACTGATTTGATACCTCACTAGCTGTGCTGCGCCGGTGTCTTTATGCTGATAGCACTATGTACCGGTCTTCTGCAGGTGTCGTACTGCGAACACGACCTCCCCCGTGACGTTTGCTACACTCTCCATTTGTTTGAAATGATTTCCAAAGCCTTGAAACAATACTGTGGCTGACGTCGAACTCCCTGGCAGCATCTGTTATTTTTCGCCCTTCTCCAATCTTGCCAATAATACAGCCACGCGAAAAATCATCTAGGTGATGTCGGGAAGACATACTGAAAATTGCAAGTTCGTCAATTGATTCTTTCCCTTTCAACTTTGCGTTTGAACAACAACGGTCAATACGCGTCAAATCCTTTATATCTCTTATCAGCGCTATGACGTCATGAACAAGTTCGGCAATCCAAAATTTGCATACGCACAACACGTCTTACTGTATCCCGCACTTATGCTAATTTCCACATTTTCCTGCCTTCTGTCTTATGGTTGCTATCGTTGCTATTGTCATCCGTCCTTAGCAATTGTCCGGCAGTGTATACGCGGTGCATTGAGGAGCAGTATAAAAACACTATATGTATGTTGGTAGATCTGTGAAACCGATTAGCAGCGAAGAAATACTGTTGCGCATCTGAAAATCAAGGTCATAAAAAGAAGAGATCAATGGATAATATACGCGGTGCATTCAGGAGCAGTATAAAAACACTATATGTATGTTGGTAAATCGGTGAAACCGATTAGCAGCGAAGGAATACTGTTGCGCATCTGAAAATCAAGTTCATAAGAAGAAGGGATCAATGGATAATATACACGGTGCATTGAGGAGCAGTATAAAAACAATATATGTTTGTTAGTTGATCTGTGAAACCGACTAGCAGCGAAGGAATACTTTTGCGCATCTGAAAATCAAGGTCATAAAAAGAAGGGATCAATGGATAATATACACGGTGCATTGAGGAGCAGTATAAAAACACTATATGTATGTTGGTAGATCTGTGAAACCGATTAGCAGCGAAGGAATACTGTTGCGCATCTGAAAATCAAGGTCATAAAAAGAAAGGATCAATGGATAATATACACAGTGCATTGAGGAGCAGTATAAAAACACTATATGTATGTTGGTAGATCTGTGAAACCGATTAGCAGCGAAGAAATACTGTTGCGCATCTGAAAATCAAGGTCATAAAAGAAGGGATCAATGGATAATATACACGGTGCATTAAGGAGCAGTATAAAAACACTATATGTATGTTGGTAGATCTGTGAAACCGATTAGCAGCGAAGGAATACTGTTGCGCATCTGAAAATCAAGGTCATAAAAAGAAGGGATCAATGGATAATATACACGGTGCATTGAGGAGCAGTATAAAAACACTATATGTATGTTGGTAGTTCTGTGAAACCGATTAGCAGCGAAGGAATACTGTTGCGCACCTGAAAATCAAGGTCATTAAAAGATGGGATGTAGGGATAATATACACGGTGCATTTAGGAGCAGTATAAAAACACTATATATATGTTGGTAGATCTGTGAAACCGATTAGCAACGAAGGAATACTGCTGCGCATCTGAAAATCAAGGTCATAAAAAGAAGGAATCAATGGATAATATACACGGTGCATTGAGGAGCAGTATAGAAACACTATATGTATGTAGGTAAATCTGTGAAACCGATTAGCAACGAAGGAATACTGTTGCGCATCTGAAAATCAAGGTCATATAAAGAAGGGATCAATGGGTAATATACAAGGTGCATTGAGGAGCAGTATAAAAACACTATATGTATGTTGGTAGATCTGTGAAACCGATTAGCAGCGAAGGAATACTGTTGCGCATCTGAATATCAAGGTCGTAAAAAGAAGGAATCAATCGATAATATACGCGGTGCATTGAGGAGCCGTATAAAAACACTATATGTATGTTGGTAGATCTGTGAAACCGATTAGCAGCGAAGGAATACTGTTGCGCATCTGAAAATCAAGGTCATAGAAAGATGGGATCAATGGATAATATACACGGTGCATTGAGGAGCAGTATAAAACACTATATGTATGTTGGTAGATCTGTGAAACCGATTAGCAGCGTAGGAATACTGTTGCGCATCTGAAAATCAAGGTCATAAAAAGAAGGGATCAATGGATAATATACACGGTGCATTGAGAAGCAGTATAAAAACCATATATGTATGTTGGTAGTAGATCTGTAAAACCGATTAGCATCGAAGGAATACTGTTGCGCATCTGAAAATCACGGTCATAAAAAGAAGGGATCAATGGATAATATACACGGTGCATTGAGGAGCAGTATAAAAACACTATATGTATGTTGTTAGACCTGTGAAACCGATTAGCAGCGAACGAATACTGTTGCGCATCTAAAAACCAAGATGGTCAATTTTCAGATTGTGGAATGAGGTTTGCAGCGCTATATAACATAAATGATGTAAGTTCAGGTGATGCGCAACATTACAGCCTCTTCTTGACACATGTCAAACCCGCCTTCTCGTGGTGCATCCTGTTCCCACTAAAGGGGCTCTGACGACCGCCAATAGCGGTATAACTGTACCATCGGGATTTGAGGAAATGCTATACCGCACTCACCCATACGCTTGGCCAGCGTGGTGAGGTATAGCCAAATACCTCCAAAATAACTCCACAACTTAAATCTTGGCCCTTAGTCTCCGGCAGCAGGAATGTACCTGGAAAATGCAGCGGCCAGTGCGACATGAAGGCAGAGGTTGCTACGAATCACCGAAGGACCGGACTAGGCTTCCATCTAATGTTGACTTTGGATACGAATAATGGAAGCTCCCTGTCTTCTGATTCAAGGCTTCTTGAATTTGAAGAGGAACTACAAAGGATCAAGTGGGACATCGTCGAGATACGTGGGAGAGGAGAAAAGGAGAAGATCTAATTGAACTGAAAAGTGGACAACTCTTCTACTATCGTGGGACAGATACTGGCATAACTAGTGGTGTTGGATTAATAATAAACAAGAAACTGAAGGATAAAGTTGTAGAAGTTGGAAGTTCCTCTGACAGAGCTGCATGACTCGTTATCCAACTCTCGAGAAGATACCAGACTCAGATTATTCAAACTTATGAACCCACCACAAGTTATGCTGGAGAAGAAATTGAAGAATTTTATGAGGAAATTCGTCATCTAAATAATAATGGCAAGTAGCACTTGAAGATAATTATAGGAGATTTCAATGCAAAAATAGGGCAACAGCAAGAGAATGAAACTTCAGTAGGTAAATTCGGTCACGGCAACAGAAACCAGCGTGGAAATACTCTTGTAGAGTTTGCAGAACCAAAATGGTTTTTCATCATAAACTCCTTTTTAAAGAAAAAGCCACACAGGAAATGGACATGGAGACAAACAAATGGGATGACAAGTGAAATTGATTTTATTATGTGTAACAAAAATTTCGTCATAGAAGACTGCAGTGTGCTAAAAAGTTCAACGCAGCTAATGACCATAGATTGTTAAGATGTAAGATGCACCTCAACACTAAACTCAAACGTGGCAAGCTCATAAGGCAAACAAAATGTATTGACATAACCTACCTTAAAAAACACCATAATACCTTCACGTTGGAACTGAAGAACAGATTCTCTGCTTTAGAAGGCCTAATATCGGAAGAAGTGGATATTTCTAAATTTAACAGAAAAGTAACCAAAGCACTTATGGAAACAGGAATTAAATTAACTGGGTCTAAGAACAAGTTGCATGTAAACAAATTATCGGGAAAAACCAAAATGCTGATGCAAAAAAGAAGAAAGATGAGGACAACAAAAGAAGATCAGACTACGAAAGTGGAATATATAGAGATATGCAAGACAGTGCGAAAAAGTGTCACTGAAGACGTAAGGAAATTCAACTGTGAACTAGTGAGGAAAGCAATTGAAAACAACCAAAGCCTAAATATAGCAAAGGGGTATCTCAGTAAGGGAAGAAAGCAGATTATGGCACTGAGAAAAGAAGATGGTTCTGTAACAAGAAATAGAGGCGAAATTTTGACAAGAGTGAAAGATTTCCACTCCAAATTATATGAAAGGGATGATACATGTACTCCAGACATCATGAAAGGTACCAGTACCAGAGTTCATCCAGTCCTCCCAGCAGATGTTGCACATGCAATCAAGAACATGAAGCGGGGGAGAGCTCAAGGAGAAGATGGAATTACTGTAGACATCATACAAGAAGCAAGTGGAAAAATTGTAACAGTACTCGCCCAAATTTTCACTTATATGCCTTAACGAAGGGATGATTCCTGAGGATTGGAACAACGCAACAATGATCCTGTTACATAAGAAAGTTGACATTTAGGATCTCAGGAACTACAGAGCTTTCAGCCTCCTATCACTGGTTATAAAATATTCACTAAAGTTATTTTACACCGCTTGAAGTAACACTGGACATGGCTCAACCGAGAGAACCAGCTGGATTCAGTAGTGGCTACAGCACAATAGATCATATCCACGTACTGAAACGAACTAATTGTTAGAGCGAGGGAATATGAACTTCCATTGTGCATGGCCTTGATCGATTATGGAAAGGACTTTGATTCGGTGAAACCATCAGCTCTTACAATGGCTTTGAAATTCTGCGGTATTGAAAATTTATACATTAAAATTATTAATAACATTTATGAAAATGCAAGTTCGAAGATTCGGCTATTAGAAAATACAACACACATAAAAATTGGAAAGGGAGTGAGACAAGGTGACACCATTACTCCCAAGCTCTTTAATGCCACATTGGAAAATGTCTTTCAATAGCTGAACTGCAAAAACAAAGGGATAAAGATTAATGGAGATTACCTAACCCACCTTCGTTTTGCTGATGACGTTGTCAGCTTTGCAACTACCCCACCAGAGCTGTAGAGTATAATCCAGGAACTTGCTGACAGGAGTAACGATTTGGGATTAAAAATGAACTTTCAGAAGACAAAAGTTATGAACAAAGCTTTTGCAAGAAATGAAGATTTATCGATTGATGGAGAAAAGATGGAGATAACAGACACGTACGTTTATCTTGGACAGCAGTTATCAAGTAAGGGTCACATTGATAAAGAAATTAATCGGCGTATAAAACTTGCCTGGAGAGCTTTTAGAAGAAACAGCATAATTTTCAAGAGCAATATGCCATTATGTCTTAAAAGAAAAGTGTTTGATCAATGCATCCTTCCAGCGCTTACGTTTGGTGCAGAGAAGTGGACCTTAACTAAAAGAGATATACAAAGGCTGCAGACAACTCAAAGCAGCATGGAGAGGTGCGTGCTTGGTGTAACCAGGAGAGATAAGAAGAGGAACTCGTGGATTCGAAAAATGACAAGAGCGGAAGACATCATGATCAGGGTTAAATCCCTGAAATGGCAATGGGCTGGACATACTGCCAGAAGGACAGACCATCGATGGACAGCCGAAATAAATTTTAGATTGGATTCCAAGGGACAGGAAAAGACCCAGCAGAAGACCGCATGGGAGATGGCTGTATGAAATTCGAAAGTATGCTGGAGTGACATGGAGGAGACTATCATAAGGCAGACCGTTGTGGAAGAAACTTGGGAAGACCTTCGTCCAGCAGTGTATTGATAATGGTTGACAATGATGATGATGATGATATAATATAAAATAAATTATGAGTTTGGAATTTTGATTGACTTCACTTATAAATGAAGCTATATCTGCTTTTTTGCTCGGCGATCATCTGCGGTACTTTCATTTTAATTTCTTAAATGAACTTTTCTTTAACAAACGCGAACGCATAATTACAGCCGTTAAACAGAGCGCTGACCACACACGTAAGACAATTTTACTCATGCGCAGTTCAGTGCTCATTAGCTCATTCGTAACTGTTCTCTGAAGCTTCGACAAGGCGACGAGTTGACTGGAATCATCTCTTCCAAGCACGTGGTATTTAGCAGCAGCCACGATTCCTAGCGCTCTAGTAAGCTGATATGGAAGACTTTAATGAGTAATCCAGTTACTCAACTGTCGTAATGGCTCAAAGCTGTTCAAATAATAAGGGCATTGGGTACTAAAACAGATTTTCTTCCGAAAATTTTCCAATTGAAAGAAGAAACAATTTTCTTTGAAATTTTGTGAGGGGCTGAGCATTGAAGTCCAAAATGAACCCACGTCACGGCGAAAGACGAACAATACAAATGTTACGTTATTTTACCTTTCGCAAGAATATGGAGCATTAATCCTCTGCCGCAAGAGAGCGTTAGGGCAGGAATTATAGCCTTTTCCAACATTTTTATTTAACACTGGCGCGAGTACCATAGTTAAATTTAAATTGTAAAATTCGTCGATGCATAATGATCAAAACAGGATATGAAAATAAATAAAAAAATACGAAGCACCAGTATTGCACACCTAACCTAAGTTTTTCCTTACATGTCGAAAACCATGTTTATCGAGAAAATACATGGTGGCGCAGTGGTCTAAGGCGTTGGCCTATGATCATTCGTCCGAGGGAATCCCGGTGAGGCATGGATGTTGTGTTTGTCTTACGGCACTGGCTCTCTCCCTTCCCTGGAACCAGTGACCCTAGATTAGGGACGGGCGACTGCTTTATAGCCCATTGAGTTGCTCACGGTGGTCGTTAAACCTCCAATAAAAAAAAAAGAAATACATGCTTCACAGGAAAGAAATTCATCATGGAGCCATTAACATGCGGGCGGTCTTTACTAAACAAGTATCATGTTGTTAGTAAAATACGAAGACCAATTCTATGCACATATGACAAATAGGAAGATTACGAACATTTAAAAGTTTCACACATACACTCTAAAATGTATATTTTCGATACCTCAACTTTGTGTGGATATAAGGAAAAATTAATATACACTGGCGGAAAGTGAAAAAAGAACACCAGAAAGGAATTGGCGGACGATCATGAAATTTACATATGTTAATGGGGTCGAGTTTACGTAGGTGTGATGTTAATTTCGGGACCAACCGGTGAGCGCTTACGACACAGCAGGGCGTAATATGCAAATTATCGTCGGTGGTATTTAAGGAGGACGGCGAAGTGAATGTAATCAGTCGTCGCCGTACGGACACGTGCGAAGACCCTGAAGAAGCTGCAATGCCTGGACATGGAAGACGTGTACGATTTCAGCAGTTATCGAACATTGAGCGAGGTCGTCTAGTCGGACTCCGCGAGGCCGGGTGGTCGTATATTCGTATCGCGGAGAGAATTGAACGGAAAGCATCGGTCGTGGTACGATGGTGGCGTAGATAGTCCGAGGAACATTCCCACACGAAAAGCCGTGGGACAGGGAGTCACAGACAGACTGATGAGCGTACCGATCGACGCATAAGAAGAGCGGCGTTGTCCAGCAGAACGTCCACTGCAACGCACATCCGTGCTGCCGTTGCACCTGAGGTGACTGTGCGAACAATCCACAACCGTCTACTGGATGCAGGAATACGTGCACGTGTGCCTCTGGCACGTGTACCTCTGACTCCAGCCCACCGTCAGGAACGGCTGCAGTGGTGTCGCCAACGTCTGCACTGGAGAACGCAATAGCGATCTGTCGTGTTCAGCGATGAAAGCAGATTCTGCTTGGGAGCCTCCGATGGCCATATGCGTGTTCTCAGATGCACAGGGGATCGTCTCCACCCTTCTTGCATCCGCCAGCGACACACAGGGCCTACACCTGGTCTCCTGGTGTGGGGAGCGGTCAACTATCAGTCCCGTACACAACTAGTGTTTGTACAGGGTACGTTAGACAACACCTCCTACATCAACAACATCATTCAGCCCGTTGTTGTGCCATTTGTAAGTTCGGTCCATCGTGGTGTTTTCCAGCAAGATAACGCACGCTCACACACGGCACGTGCAACGCAACATGCACTTCAGTGTGTAAGACAATTTCCATGGCCTGCACGTTCACGGAATTTGTCCCCCATTGAGCACGTGTGAGATTTTATGGGACACGACTTATCTGGTCTTCACGGCTGCCCACGATTATCCCCGATTTACGCGTCCAGGCTGAGGATGCTTGCAACTCAATACCCCAAATTTACATCCAACATCTGTACGACAGACTCCATGCCAGAATTGCACCGTGTGACGCAGTGCATGGCGGTTCAACCTCGTACTAACCATGTTACATGGAAATGTTTTTTTTTCAGTTTACCAGCAAATACAGCTGTATTTTGCCATACTGTTTTGATCACGTTATCCTTGGTATTCCGTTATTATGCTGTATAAATACAGCACACCAACGTCTCCTTCTTGGTGTTATTTTTTCACTTTCCGCCAGTGCACTTTTACTATATTAATGTGAAGCTATTTGTTGTGATCTAACGTGCTATATTTATAATAACGATGCAGAAATAATTTCCTTGGCATAAAAAGAGACAACGCAAATCAAATTTTGTAATTACCCTGATATGTTTATTTTCCGAATGGGAGGTATATTACCGTGCTATTTTACTTACGAATGCGCGGTGTATGAATATTTACATACACTCTTTGGATATCAACTTCCTGTAGGCTGTAAAAAATAAAAATAAATAATTGTACCCTATAAGAAATATACTTGCAGGTCTTATTTACTTCTCCGCATAATCACCCGTAAATCCAGACATTTACGTATCAGGTTTCCAGCATTTGTATATTTTATCAAAGAAGGCTCCACCCTAGGAGTTCAGCTATAACTGGATGCGATTGTTCAAATGATCATTGCCATTGAAGCACTAAAATCCCAACCAGGTTTTCATATGGGTGAAGAAGTAGTAATTGTTTTGCTCCAGGGCCGGGCTAACACCTTCCAATCAAACTACTATATCACAGCTCGTACGCGTGCAGCCTTGTTTGTGACCGAATGTTGCTGATGGAGAGTACGTAGACTGACGTCAGCACACCAGTTTTTTTATTCCGAATTGCCCTGCCGAATTTTTTTGAGAGTTTCACAATACCTTTGTGCCATTAATTGGGTTTCTGGATCCATGATGTTAGTCAAAAACACTCCTTTCTTCTCCGATATAATGGCTACCATCAGAAATTTCTGTGAAAATGCCTGTTTACATTTTTTGGGCTTGTTTGGTGAATGTGTATGTATCCACTGCTTTGACTGCTCCTGGTGCTGAAGTTAGCAAAATGGGCAAGAGTAAAATGGGCCCAGTTATAGGCCCACGTTTCATCATCCGTCATGATATGGACAAAAAATTATCCCCAACTTGTCTCTAACGCTGAAAGAATGTAAAACCTGATCCTATTCTTTGTCTCTGTAAAGAAAATGCTCACCAGCTTTGCTGTAACGCTGTAAGGATGTAAAACGTGATCATATTCTCTTGTTTACATATCCTTTATATTTTTTTATCACATCAGTAAGCATTTTTGGCACTCATATTAAACAGAACTTATGGTAGCCTAGCCTATCTGTAAAGAGTTCGTGCAGAACAGTTCGACAAATTGTTCTGTTCGAAAATGACAGTTGTGATGTTGTGAAGCGACGTCTTTCACGCACTATTCGCTCAACACTTAAACAGGTTTATCAGTAACCACGACTCACCGACATTAGCCCCCTTCATCATGCACGTCTCTTCTCCCATTTCGAAGTGTCCTGCATTACCTTCTCATGTGTCCTAATTCATAAAGTTGTGACCGTACACTCTACTTATTCTCCGATGAATTTCTGTGGACGTTTCCCTTCAGGGTGAAACGAAAATGGATGACAGAGCGAATTTCACTACTGATTGAAACATCGACTGCAGAACACATGTTTTTTCAGCCGAAAACTAGCACCAGATGGCCGACCGCATGGTGTGTGGAAAGGGTAAGCATCGCGAGATGCTACGGCGCATGCGCGATATGGCTATTGTGTTTACATCGCACATTACGTTACAACAAATGTTTAAATCCGAATTATTCTCATCTATTAATATACATAGGCTTCTCTTAAATCAGAAACTCATATTGGAGGCACGACATGGCATTTTCGCAACTTTAATTTTGGCTGAAAAACAAATTTCTGTTATATAGAATAAATATGTGATACACCTGAAATTGCTATGAACAGGGGCTCTGTAATATCTTTTTAACTCACTTGTACAATTAATTTCTTATAGAACAAGTAAAGGCAAAAAACCATTTGAAAGTTCTCCTGTTACTGCCCCCAAGAAATGGAAGTTATAATGTCTTCTATTGAGATGAAAATTATTTGCAGTTGTGGGTTTCAGAAGTTGCTGCATTTATTGCAGTGTGGCAAGTGTTTTATTAAGATTAACTATTTATAATAACTTCTGATGGGACTGAAATATTCTGATTTATAATCTCAGTTCATTGCACCTTTTTAACAAGGACAGAATTAAATGAATTTCCGTAAATGATGCTACTCTGAAGGAATGGAACATGCAAAGTATTTTCTAATTGCTTAAAGATCCAAAGCGAGAAAACAAAACGGGACTCAGGAAAACATAATCGTAAGCTGTGGATATGAGATGACGCTAACACACACACACACAAACACGTGCTGCATAGAATGCAGTGAATTCAAAGTTTTCCTCCAAAAAATGATTATACACTGAGACTGATATGGGCAATATTTATTGACCAACATGCCAACAGGTACTGTCTCCCAGTACGGCGTGAGGCCGCCATGATTTCTCACCCAGCATGCCAGACGTTTCGGCATGCGGTTGCACAGATTCCTAACAGTGTCCTGCGATAAGCCATCCCATGCAGCTTGAATCTTTTCACGCCGTTCCCGTAGATTTTACTGTAGGTTTGGAGTGTAGATAAACGTCCAGTAGCATCCCACACATTTTAAACCGGTGATAAGTCTGGCGATGCGGCTGGCCATGGCAGAGTGTCAGTATCTTAAATGCAAGCTCCTGAGACAGCAGCAGTATGCGGACGAGCGTTGTCCTGTTGGAAAGTCAAACCGGCGTGAGCGTTCAGAAAAGTTAGGGCCACTGGTTGCAGGATCTCCTTAACGTAACGCTGGGCTGACAATGTTCCTGTAATGAACACCAAAAGTGATCTGCAATCGCAGGCAATTGCACCCCACATCATGACACCATGGCATCTGGACGTGTGCCGCTCGACAACAAACCGTTCATCCTTGCGCTGACCACGGTGCCTCCACACATGAATTCGGTGGTTGTGTCCTGGAAGAAAAAAGTTGGACTCGTCATTTAAGATTACGTACTGCAATTCTGAGTAGCTACGTGGTGTCTAGTATTAAACCATTTCAGTCTTTGACGACAATACATGGGTGTTAAGGTCTGTCGTCTGCCAATGGTGCTGGCACTAAACAGACGATGCAAGTACTGCACCGTCCGATTATTATTATGATAATTTCTTTTTTATTACAAATGAAGTATGTTGACCAGACACCATACATTTCCTTTCAAATGTGTATCCAAAAATATGTATCATATTTTAGTGTCGAAGTAATTAAAACGTGCGTTGTGCGTGTGTACGTACGAAACATCATGAATGGGGTTTGAATTCAACATCATTCATTATAAACCTATTTAGTTTCAAACCCCATTCTTTATGAAACATCATGAATGGGGTTTGAAACTGAATAGGTTTATAACGAATGGCCGTGATAACTTCTTTTGGACAAAAAACAAATGGATATGCTTGAGTAAGCAGTCAAGGAATCGAACTAATCTAGAAGATCGTAACAGTATATTAAAACGTATTAAACGAAGAAAGAAGAATATATTGTATAATCATAGTTCGTTTGCTTTACGCTACAAGGCTTTGCTGTAACCTGACTGGCTATGGCTCTTTGGCTAAAAGTTTTTCAACCACAAATTTCTCTTTTCCAATCAAATAGGCCTTTCTCAATTTTGAAATTTGAATCCAAATTTTTCGAAGGAGCACTGTATTTTCCAAATTTTTAGTTGCTGCTCAAACAAACCCAAACATATGATACGGATCATTTGACCAATTTAGTATATGATGAAATAAGTCCTTTAATTTCCATATTTTTAAGCTTTGTCTTTAAAGTCTCTCAAGTTCGACATTCTTTTTTTTTCATATTTTAATGGAAAGAAACAACAAATATTTCACAAATTTTCAATTTGCAACCGAGGAGTGCCCAAACGAGCCTTGAGGCAGTATATATGTCGAGAAATACGGAATGGGAGCTAAGACTGTGAACTTTTACTTTTGTGTTCAACATATCTTAATACAATTTTACTTTAAACTTATGCGCGTCTTCCTAGAGAAACTCTGGCTTGAAAAGTACTTTTCATGCCAGAGTTTCTTTTCGTACTTCATCTGTAATGTTTCTGCAAGGCTGGTGTGATAAAATGTTTGCTTTATTAAATTTGTTTTGCTAAGTTTGCTTTTTAAACAAATCTTCTTTACAGAGATAAATTTGAACAATTGCATTCAGTAAAATATTTACAAATTTCGTTAGTTATACAACAACCGCAATCTTCTCTCTAAGTTGATGCCAAACTTCAGTAGAAACGAATTTCTTTTCGTTACGTAAAATGGAGCATTGAACTAACTGGCGTGGGTAAGCGGTTGCAAAGGCGGTAGATTTAAGTGAAATGAAATTATCTAAGTTTCAGACAAAATTTCACTGTTTTGAGTAATTATGGGAATTATGTTTTAGTAACTATGAGAAGTTCCGAGAGACATATCACGCAAAACATTTGTCCGTGTTATTTTCTCATGAAACTGCAAAGTCCTTTGCTGCTTTTTAATCATTTTTAGGAAAATATTTGTCATTTCGATGATAGGTATCCAACAGGTGAAAGGAAAATGGAAAATAGCCCACTATGAGAAATATATCCGTTCTAATGTAATATTGATGTCGCAAAAATTATCTTTAAACTCGGCAAGGAATGTTTCTCGCTTTTTTATGATGGGAATAAAGTTCTGCTGAATAAGAACCTTTAAATTCAAATGACGTGTTTCAACTTGATGAGTTCATAAAATGAAGTGATCATGCACTACACGTGTTGTATAAGTTTTCTAGGTATTAATAACAAAACTCAATGTGGTGATGCGATGAAATATACGTAAACACAGAATTCACTATTCTTGTAGTGGCTTATCTAAGTGGACAACCCATTTTTGAGTTTTTGATATCAGCTATATTGAAAAAGTCCTGTACATAGAGTGCCTAAGTTCAATTGATCAAATTGCATGAACAAGACTCAGCTTTGTTGAAAGTTAGGAATTCTGAGAAGCGATAGTTTTCTTATACATGGATTTAGATATTTGTGTAAATTTTATTAAGAATGCCATTCAATCCCTGAAGAATATTTTTGTGTATAAGTTTTTGCTACACGGACATACATTGTACCAAGCAAAATATTTTGTTATGTTGTGAAAATTGTTTCTCAGGCAAATATCTGTTCAAAATAAGTGAGAAGTGAAATAATTTTGCCCTCAATTTGATTTTCGAAGAAAAGTTTGTTTTCACAAAGTTAAAAACTAAATCACCTTTACATTGATATGGTTTAAAGGGACAAGTATATAGAGTTTGGTACACTAACTTCCACACTGTAGAAAAGTAAATGTAGTCCTTTTTTTCGTTTAACACGTAGAAAATGCACTGAAAGCAATTGAATTAGAGATACTTGTCTAGTAACGTGTAGTACCACCTTTCGCCCTGATGACGGCGGCAATTTGTCTCGGCATCGACTCGACAAGACATCGGAAGCGATGGAAATCCATACGGATCCACGACCCTCAACAAGCTCCCACAGTTCACGAAGATTTGATGGAGGGGGTTCAGAGCCTCGAACATCTCTCTCGATGGTATCCCAGATGTGCTCTATGAGATTGAGGTCAGGTGACCTCGTTGGCCAAGGAAGCCAGGTCACGTCGGTGGAGTGTTCATCCAACCATACGGATACAGTTCGGGATCGATGACATGGTGCATTGTCTTGCTGCAGGATGAGGTCCCCAGCGGGATGTTGAAGACGCACAAACGGGAGCAAATGGTCGTTAAGGATATTCCGGTAACGTCGAACTGTGAGGGACGATGTCACACGTATTAGGGGTCCCATTTCAGACCACGTAAACAGCCACCAGATGAGAATTCCACCACCACCAGCTTGAAGAGTACCCTGCTGGCAAGAAGGATCCATCGCTTCATGTGGTTTGCGCCTTACTCGTATCCTGCCATCTGCATGTACCAACGAGGATCTCGATTCATCAGTCCAGGGCCAGGCAACATTTTCCCACATGGTTGGGGTCTAGTGGCGATGTTCCCACGCCCATCCTAATCTTTGCACCCGGCGATGTGCGGTCAGCAGGGGTACTCTCGTGGGACGATGGCTTCTGTACCCAATAGCGAGGAGACGGTTCTGATCCAGTTTTTGGCTGCTTACACGTTTTTGTGCACCAGCGTTTAGTTGCCGAGTAATTTCTTGCACTGTGGCCCGTCTATTGACTGTTACAATGCGAGCTAACCGAGGATAACCCCGCTCATCCACACGCTGTCTTCCATGGCAGTTCGCCCTTGCATGGATGGTTGTACCGGATTCGATGTACTCACGGTGCCCCGTGACACAGTGGCTCGTGAAAATCCTAGTGCCTGAACGACTTCCGAAATGGAGTGACCCATTCGTCAGGCCCCGAGGATTTGACCACGATCGAATGCGCTTAGATCCTTTGTCTTACCCATACTGCATCCGACTCTTACTGATTCCCGTGGCATCACTCCTTATAATGTCGGATCGCTTCATACGTCATGTCGTTTCCGTTTAAAGGGCTGCCCACAGCGCCACATTTACTGCATGCTGTTACTGCAGATAATTGGCATAGTGTGGTCTTTCTCTGAACACAAAATGAAATTCAAAATGAACCGGCAAAGCTTTGATTCACAAAAAATACACAACATTTTCTTGCCTCTGAGATAGTTGGAAAATGCAAATTAATTTTCCAAGTAACTTCTATCAAATTACTGCTATAGGCAAGATAAATACAATGAAAATGTAGGAAAATGGATAGAAAAATTCGGCGAATAAGCCTATTTTTCTGTATTTTATGAAATCCAAATAATTTAATTGAGAAGCATTTACAGATTTCTCCTTTTTAAGCAGAAGACACGGTAGATATTATCAGGGAAATACTACTAAGCATGTTGGAACTTAGCGCAACATGTAATTTTCTCCATGACGCGAAATCGTATGCTAGCAGGTAAAACAAGGACCATCCTCTTGATACTGAGACTGTATTAGTAGTATCTCGAAGACTTTACTTCTCACCGTATCGTAACGCAAGTATCTTCGGAAGGGTGGTAGTTACAAACTAAGAAACGGATTTAATGCCTGAAATAAGGAGTGGTAAAACGTTCAATTCGAACATACTATTTTTATTAACCAGTGAAACAGATGAAAAGAGAATGTCGCCAGTACGACGGCTGTTTTAATAAGTGAAATTCCATTGCTGTTGGAGTTCGTTTAAATATATTACTAGCAATAAAATTTATTTAAGTTTGCTAAGATTTTTCTTTGACATGACAATCAGGCATTTATTGAAGTATACATGTCTCAGAAAACTTTAAAATTACTTCGTTCTGGAACGTGATTCGAATCCATATCTCCCGATTTACAGTACGCTTGAGTATATTACCGTTCCAGCACCTAGAACGAGGAACCTCCAAACAACTGGAGATGTGTGTTGGGACTCAGATGAAACACTCCGCCTTGCGCAAATGGTAGCATATATGATTATTCTTTTAAAACGCTGTACCTGAAAAATGAGTTAAGCACGACCGTGGCATTTACTTTTCAGAATAATGAGGATAATCTAATAGATGTTATCGTTTGCTATTTTTAAATTCGTGCAAATTTTATATGTATTGACTCAATAACTCCTTTGATGTGCCATAAGTTATGAATATTTTAAATGTACGTATTCTTGCCACAAGGAACATTTAATTTAAAGGTCATTGAATACACACAGTATAAGAGTAGTCTGGCAATATTTCAGTAAATAAATCTGGATGAGTTAAATGTTTTTCTATGTTCGATCCGCAAACTATGCTGGCCCTACATCTCTATGAGAAACGCTCGTGATCTTCAACAGGGTGTCATGAGAACGTGCGACACATTGAACATATGTCATGCATTTGGTACTGAGCAACATTGCGTTATCAGGTGAGCAGAAGAGGAGGAGGTAGGTAAATGTGACGTCCGTGTGTTCTTACGCAAATGTTAGAAAAAAGGTTAAACGCGGTTGCAGTAGCTAGAGAAATTTCTACATTTGAGGGTGAGGACCCATTGGTCAGAATACTTCAGTGCAAATGGTATCGGCGTTTCAATGTTGGTGTCATCTGTATCGAAGACATGACGAACACAGGACGTCAAAAGAACATGGTTACTGATACCCTCGTCCAAATTGTGCCAATACACACCGGCCTGTAAACGACAATTATTTCCTGAATTACGATCATACCGATCCACTGTCATTCGTTACTTGGACCACATTGTTTCTCACCTAAATGTGATTCAATTGTTTTGCATAAATGGAAACTGGTCAGGAGGGAACAAAGCGTTGTTCTAGATGTCACAGAGTGCTAAAAAAGAAATACCACGGTAACATTTGCGTTATATCGTTAAAAAAGATGTTCAATTCATGTTCCTACATTATAGGGAAACTGAGAACCAGGGAATGAGGGTGCATAACACACCCCCTGGTGCAAAAACGAAGGTTTGGGAGGAAAGTTAAGCTGAGCATTTAGTGGAATTTAGAAGGTTCTAAACACTGGGAACTGGAGCGAGGTGATCAGGCGGTGAACCTGGAACTCCGGGCAAAATAACTGCGACGGATCCGTAATGCTTTACTCCAAAGCGGTTATCAATAGAAATATGTAATTGGTCACAGTGGAGGAAAGTACTAAACCCACTTCTTGTATGATCAGCCTAAAACTACAGAAATTTTAAGGGTAGAAAGCGTACTTATCGTGCGTTATGCATAGACCAGGGCGGATCCAGAGAAGATGCAGGGGATGTCCGCTCCCACAGGAACCAAATAAAAACTTTAGTTTGTTTGTTTTTAATAACAACTTGAATTTCTTTTTTTTTTGTGAAAGAAAGTATTACCTAAAAACTTACTAATTTCTTTAATTGATTGGGAAACTTATTGACATACTAAGAACCATTTTTCATTTTGCGGGAAAATATAAGAAAGTTCCCGGTCGCAACAATTTCGCCCCCGCCCTCCCCCGGTCCTGAAAATCTTGGATCCAACACTGGTCTGGACCTTGTCCCACTGTCCTGCAACAGTTCTGGCTCCACGGCTCCTTTGCTACAAGACGGAACTTCGTTTCAGCGGTTGATTAAAAATTTGGCATCACATTGTCTGCCTTCAAACTACGCTGACTGGTAACTACGTGGGAATGTGGTTCTGGTGAAACGTTTGTAAAGGACTGCAGAATAGAAGTGTGTATTACGGAAATGAGGTTAACGTGTATGGCTTTCACCCGCTAAACATTTTAACTGTAAATGGTTTGAGCATTTGGCTCTTTCTGTTAGTGTAAACAGCTGATGCAAGTTTCTGGAAATGCCAGTAAATATAAATATACCGTTATAAAGCTTTGGCAAGAGACTTTGTGGAATGGTCAACAGGCTGTTAAGGAATTAGAAAAAATTACACTTAAAACTACATTTCCTCCTTTCACTCAGCTTTTTACTTAAAGAACGAAAGAAAGAAAGTGTACAATCTAATATTCAGTAACAAAGTTCCGTATCATGGTTATGTCAGCTTCATAATTTGAAACATCTATAACGGAAGTGTGAACCACCCAGAAATAAAGAGCCAAAACTCGGATTGGCTGCCTATTATTGTTAGCTCTGCTATACGCAGAAATCACACATTAAAAATTTATAAAGAACAAAATTCATCAAAATTAGCACTTAGATGTCTCACATACCTTTTTCATACATTGAAAGCTTTTCACGATAGAATTTCAATTGGAATCTCTTTACAAGAGAAACAAATGGTAAGAAAATACCTGTCAAATAATACAACTTCGAACTTGAATTTAGAGAAAATATAACATTGCATTCTAATGCACGTCGCAAACGTGTGTTTGTAATTAGCATGTAATGCACTATTCTTTGTCATTTGTTATGCGTCATAAACGATATTTCAAATCTATTTGAAATATTTTCGTCGTAACGATATTTCAGATCTCGTTAACAATGAACAAAGCAGGAACATCTTCCGGTTGGTATCGCTCCTTGTAATTTCAATCTCGGTTGAACCCACCGAACTAAGGGCAGGATACAACAGTGCTTCAACTGTCAAGGCTTTGGTCATGCCATGTCCAACTGCAGACAGAAGCCAAAATGTGTACACTGCAGCAAGAATCATTGCAGCAGGGAGTGCACGGCTGACAAGAAGCCACAGAGTTTCTGTGTCAACTGCAGTGGTGAACATGGAGCTAACTGGCGTGGTTGCCCCATTTATAAGCAGCTGACCAACAAGCTGCCGAAAAACAACAGGCAGAAGCCAGAGCCAAAGCAGAAAAATATGCTAACAAAATGTAGGGACCCTACTAAACCCACTGCTGTTGATCCCAAACCGGTAAAGGAGAGTCCCCCAGCTGCTTCCATGCCTTCCACCTCTGCTACAAACTCCAAGAGGAGGAAAATGAAAGGCAAAGACAACAAAAACAAGACTGCTGGTCAACCAGCAAAAGTTACGCCTGCCCCTCAGGCGATAAAAGAAGTGGCTACCCACCCTGCCACTACCGAGGTCACGGATCAAAAACTGCTCTCACAGCTTGTAGAGCGCATTGATCCCGTTGTCCTCAAACGGGTTCTGGTTGCCTGTCTGGCGGCTTAAGCCTGAGCTCCCGTGCCTAGTAGCGCATTATGGACAGTCTCAACAGAATATTTTGGAATGCGCATGACATCCGGAATAAACTTGCTGAACTTGCAAGTTTCCTGAAGGATCATGACATCGACGTTGCTCTTATCTGTGATTCCAAACTCACACCTAGGATCAAGCGAGTCAGTGTTGCGAACTACCAGGTGTTAAGGCAGGGCAGAGATCCGGCCCTCTACAAGCAAGCAGCAGGCGTTAATGTGATTTTAGTCAGGAATGGTTTAAGTGCATCCATCGCATTCTTCCAGGATCTCAAGGATGTTGAGGCACTGGCTGTTAAACTAAAAACAAGCTCAGACTTGATTAAATTAGCTTCCGTTTATAACAGTCCAGGAAGGTACCTTCTGACGATGATCTTGACATCCTCTTTGGGGACCCCATTCCCACTGTAGTGGCTGGTGATTGGAATGCTAGACGTCCTGACTGGTTTTGTCGTTCAACTAATAGTGCTGGGGTGGCACTATCGCAGTACATTGACAAGCTGGATCTTACAGTTGCAAGTCCGATCCACCTTACTTGCCCCCCCCCTCACGCGGGGTTGGCGATGTCATTGATTTTATTGTCCTCCATTTCGTGAGACACTTTCATCAGGTCTGTGTGATTTCTGAGATTGACTCTGATCATGACCCAGTCCTACTGAGATTAAACGGAGTCGCTGCCACCCGGCGGACGATGATGTATACCGATTGGAAATTGTTCCAGGAAATTATTGCTCAGGTTGATCCGCCTACGGTGGACACTAGTACTCGCTCGAACGTCGATATTGCGGTAGAGGAAATCACTCGTTGCATACCGGCAATCTTGAATCAATGCAGAAAGCCTTCAGCTCCTACCCGAGACCCTTATGCACTTCCTCCACACATTGTCCGGGTGATTAAGGAGAAGAACAAGTTCCGGAGGTTCTGGCAGTGGTCGAGATCTGCCGAAGACAGGGTTCGCTATAACTGGTGTCGCGACCTCTTCAGGGCGTAAATCCGTACATTCAGGGAACTCCAATGGAACAAGTACCTTCTCAATGCGGGTTAACCTCACCAGCATGATGTGTGGGCCATCCGTCGGAAACTCTGGTGTACTATGACTGTCATACCGACCATTCTGGGTCCACAGGGTTTGGTGTACGGTGATGACGAGAAGGCTGGTGTCCTTGCTGGTGCCCTGGAGGAGCAGTTCTCACCTCATGACATCCAAAATTCTAGTCACACGGAAAGGGTCATGGAGGTTTTAGTTACATGCGATCTTGATGATACAGACGAGGTCATCTCGCCTGTTAGTTACCTCGAGGTAACTCGACACATCAAAAAGCTAAAGGTGAAGAAAGCTTCCGGAAGAGATGGAATTTCGGGAAGAGCTGTTCAACTGCTCCCTGAGGGCTGGATTCTGGTACTGGTGGAGATTTTCTCCGTCTGAAGTACTTCCTCAGGGACTGGAAAAAGGAAGTGGTAGTGGTGTCGCCCAAACCTGGAACCAATCATACCTTAACTGTGAAATACCGTCCACTATGTCTCTTACCCGTCCTGGGTAAGTTCCTTGAGAGGGTCATCCTCTCTCGGTTTCTTTAGTTCTGTGAAGCAAATGGTGTGATTCCTGACGAACAGGGTGTTTTCCGGGCGAAGCATGCTACGACCCATCAGTCGATCAGACTTACGGAGTTCGTGTCTGAAGGACGAGATAAGAGCGAGTAAGCCACTGCTGTCTTCCTGGACATCGCCAAGGCTTTTGACTGCGCTTGTCATGATGGTCTCCTGCACAAGTTGCAGAAGCTTCGATGCCCTCGCCCACTTGTTGAGCTGATTGGCTCGTACCTCAACAGCCGCAGGTTCACTGTTAATATTAACGGTGAGCTTTCTTCGGAAAAGAAGATTCGGGCTGGTATACCTCAGGGTTCGGTTCTTGGACTAACGCTGTTCTCCATTTATCTGCACAACTTACACAAACCAAAACAAGGGCAGGTCATGATGTACGCAGATCATACACCTGTTGTCATCAGATCCCAGAACAAAAGCGGAGCAGTGAAGCTCCTCCAGGACTTTCTCTCTCAGCTGGAAACCTACTACACGGACTGGCGGATAAAGATCAATCCGTCTAAGAGCAGTGCGCTTTTTTTAATCTCTCCAAGGAGTACCGACACTCGTTATGTTTCAAAAGATAATCCCCTGGGCTAACTCCACTAAGTACCTAGGGGCTCTAACTAGATTGTCGACTTTCGTGGGTGGCGTAGACCAGCTACCCCACGAACAAAGCTAGACAATGCCTTGGACAGCTAGCATCACTACTCCGCCAGAGAATATTCCTTACAACACTGCACAAAGTACTGCTGTACAAGCGGTCGTCAGGCCGGTGCTTACCTACGCCTTCTCCATTTGGATCAGTATTAGTAGGAAACAGTGAAAGAAAATCGAGAAGGTGCAGAGCCGAGCACTTCGAATGATCACTGAGGCTCCCCCTTGGACCTCACTTCGGAACCTGAGGAACAGACTTGGAATCGAGAAGGTACATGAATTTTCCATCAGACTAGCCAGAAAGTTTTTCAAGAAAGCGGAAACCCATCAAAATGGACTTGTTAGTGTTGCGGTTGTTTACAATCCCAGCGAAATCCTTAGGTATCCCAGAACTAAGGCGGCGATCGTTGACCCCCCTTGACAGAGAGAGTAAGTATGTGAACACTGGTGTGTGTTCGACAGACCACCCCACCCTTCTTTTTCAGATTGGCATCGAGATGGCGAAAATGCATTCTGCTTGGACATTTAAAATTGGTATCGTTGAGTTCTTTTCCCCCTTTCCAGACAGAGTTGTGTCACGGATCACCCTCTCCTTTCACTAAATTTTTCTGTTGGTCTTTTCTATTGAGTTCACTTACTCAGATCTCCTAGCAACTCATTTCTAAGGGCAGATCTCCACCATCCAAATCAGTTTTCCTGTTGCCACTGAACCTATGCACCTACAAATGCAGCGTTTATTCGCGCATTGATTTTGTGCTAGTATGCCAAGCTTTTTGTGTTAGTGCGTCAATGTGTTTGAATTAAATATTTGAAGTTTAACATCTGCAGCTCATCTTAAGGGAATATTGTGTGCCCAAAACAAGTAATATTGTGAATATACAAACTGTATGTAAATTATGTATGTAAATTATGTCACATTCCCGTTGCAGGAAAATGGTCAAATAGCAGTCGCAGAGTGAGGAATCGTTTGAAATTATCCACAAGATTGTTTATGTTCACACCAAGTAAAGACAACATGATATTTCCAGTTTCATTGACGCTTCGAAAAATTTAAGCAATGTGTCTCCCATAGATATTCCATCCGTCCAGTTCTATGTATGGGTTTATATTTTCATTCATCTTAAGCTGAACACAATATTATGAGTCATGCTTTTCGAGTAAAATAGTTACAGTACTGTTGTGTTTCCCCAGCATTTCGGTTTCGGTCTTAAACGCATTTTGATATAAATTCGCGACCAGTGAATTTTAGCTAAAATACTGCATTTTAAAGAATTAAGAAAAACGTTTTTTCCATGTATATTATGTATGTTATACTTTCGACATGCATTGCAGTTTGTTTTTAATTGGGAAATACACAAAATTGCAGAAATGCAGTTTCTCGAAATGTTTTATTTATTTTTGCACTTTACGTTGTTCGCAAAATGTGTGGCAAACAAATGTGTACACGTGATATAACTAAACCAAAATACAAATCATTACATATTTGATATACCTGCGGTTACACATTTCTTTGAACCTAAGATTCCCTTTTTTTAACAAAGTTAGAATATTTATTATTGAAAAGCAAATAACAGTCAGAAACACTATTTAGCGAAAAAAGATTTTACCTGGTTAGTTCAAGTGCTTGACATTTCTTCACGTAACTTCAAAAAGGGCATAACAAGAAGCAACCAACACGTATAATTTGCTCAGAGATAACTGTATTTAACCTGAATAAGAAAATGTTGCATAACACACCGTCCACGAATATAAATTCAGAATATTAAGATATAAGTTAGACCTTTACTTATAGTTGCGTACTGAGGGCTAACTAATCCACGTTAATCTAAATATCACGCTAAAATTTGGTGAAACGATTAAAACTAATGCTTCAGAACGGATCATATTAGGACAAAATAGCGAAATACTTTCCCCAACAAAAATCAGGTACATACCTGTGACAGAAAATGTACTAAATAATTGAGGAAATTTGAAATATTTTTAAGCTTTTGAGATTGTCATCATAATCTAATTTTTTTCGTTTTATTGTTCTTTTTACTAAGTAAAATTATTTCAGTACCAATTTTTGTCTCCGATTTCAAACAACGAAAATATTTTAATGTTCTGTAGCACAAAAAATTTCAGTTGTTCCCCAGAATCTTTTTTAACCACGGCCAGAACCATTGAATTATATCTTGAGTGCTCAGAATTTCTAAATTTAGTCGTGCATTGAACATCTTCACACGAAAAAAAATATACGGACAGACTTAAAAATGATGTCCTAGCATTTTATGTATACATAATTAATTTTCCAAATACAATACAGTCACATTATTGTTTATAGGTAAATACAATCATTGATCATAATAACATCTGAAATTCATTCCTTCACATTGCATCTAAAATTCATTCCTTCACTTACCGACAGAATCGGGTTCAGACAAACACGCAGTACTCAGCATTACATAATTTGTAAAATATAAACTAGCCACTGAGATCTGACAGTGTTAATTTCTATTTTTGTTCAAAGATTTGTGTATCGTATCATCTTCTTATACAGTGGCACTACATTCAAAAACAGATACAGATATTTCACATACAAACGCACATCTGTCAAATTCATGTCTATGTACGGGTGCATAAGTGTATGAGATTAAAACGTAAGTTATTCATTTGAAAATGAGAAAACGTTATAAGTTTGTGTATATTTTTATGTTCTATTTATCTTATATTATATTTTTGTACCACGAATAAGACATACAAGTTTAGTACAGTAACAATCTATAAATTAAATATGTTTTTCCCTTTAGCGAATAACAGAAGAGGAATGCCGCCTTCAACTTAATGAAATTACTTATATAGAGAATGATACACCCGGAAATTTCCGTGGCATTGAAAAAAACATGTTTCAATGAAGAAACATGCTTGTTTCAATACTAAGCGGCAAAAATTGTGGGTTTTTCTAGGTCAGCCTACCACCAGTATCGCCAAACCGATTATATATGCCAGGAAGGTGTTACTGTGAATATAGTGGGATAAGCGCGTAGTCGTACACTATGAGTTGCTTGCTTGAACCTGGTGAAACGGTGAATGCTGAGCGTTATTGTCAGGAACTCATGCGAGTGAGTGACGCACTGGAGGCAAAAAGGAAATACCCCGGCAAGGACAGAGGGTCGGTCCTGTGGCTTGAACATAACGCACATCCTCACACGGCGAAAACAACTTTAAATACTATCACCGAACTGCTCTAGAAGGCCTAACGTCGGAAAAAGGAGACATCTCTGAAGTTAACAGAAATCTAACCAAGCCTCATGTGGAGAAAGCAACAAAAATAGCTAGTACTAAAACAAGTTGCATATGAACAAATTATCAGAAAAAGAGAAAATTCTGATAAAACAATGAACAGAGATGAGGACGACTAAAGGAGATGTGAATTCCAAAGTGGAATATATAGAGCTATGCAAGACAGTTCGAAGAAGTATTACTGAAGACGTAAGGAAATTCAACTGTGAAATAGTGAGGAAAGCAATTGGAAACAACCAAATTCTGAAGATAGCAAAGAAACATCTGAGTAAAGGAAGAAAACAGATTACGGCTCTGAGAAAAGAAGATGGTTCCGTAAATAGGAATAGAGGAGAAATTTTTACAAGTGTTGAAGATTTCTATTCAAAACTATATGAAAGAGATGATATATGTGTTTCAGACATTACGAAAGGTACCCGTACCAGAGTTCTTCCAGTCCTCCCAGCAGAAGTTGCATATGCAATAAAGAACATGAATCAGTGGAAAGCTCCAGGAGAAGATGGAATTACCGTAGACATCATACAAGAAGCAAGTGGAGAAATTGAAACAGTACTCGCCCAAGTTTTCACTCAGTGCCTTACTGGAGGAAAGATTCCTGAGGGTTGGAACAAGGCTACAATGATCCTGCTACCTACAAAATGTTACATTTTGGATCTCAGGAACTACATTGATCAAGAAGCCTCCTATCAGTGGTTTATAAAATCTTTACTAAAGTTTTTTCACATCGATTGAAGGTGACACTGGACATGGCACATCCGAGAGAACAAATTGGATTCAGAAGTGGCTACAGCACTATAGATCATTTCCACGTACTGAGAGAACTAATTGAAAGAGCGAGGGAATATGAACTTCCGTTATGCATGGTTTTTATCGATTATGAAATGGGCTTTGATTCGGTGAAGCCATCAGCAATTACAATGACTTTGAGAACCTGCAGTATTGAAGATGCATACGTTAATATTATTTAGAACATCTATGAAAATGCAAGTGCAAAGATTCGGCTATTTGAGAATACAGCGCCCATAAAAATTGTAAAGGGAGTGAGACCAGGCGACACGATATCTCCCAAACTCTTAATTGGCACTTTGGGAAATGTCTTTCTATCACTGAACTGGGAAAACAATGGGATAAAGATTAATGGAGATTATCTAACTCACCTTCGTTTTGCTGATTACGTTGTAATTTTTGCAGCTACCCATCAGAGCTGCAGAGTATGATCCAGGAACTTGCTGACAACAGTAAAGAAGTGGGATTAAAAATGTACTTTCAGTGACAAAAGTGATGTACAATGCTTTTACAGGAAATGAAGATTTGTCGATTGATGGAGAAAAGCTGGAGATAACAGATGGGTACGTTTATCTTGGACAGCAGATATCAAGTGAGGGTCACATTGATGAAGAAATTAATTGGCGTATAAATTTGCCTGGCAAGCTTTTGAAAGAAACAGTATAATTTTTATGAGCAAATGCCATTATGTCTTAAAAGAAAAGTGTTTGATCAATGCATCTTTTCAGTGCTTACCTATGTCATGGCGAAAATTTTAACCTCTGGTGAATTTCAGAGAGACCTGATCAATCTTTCTGTTGGTTTATCAGAGATTAATTAATGCAAAAATTTTCTTCCATGACATACGTTAGAAGAAAATTCCTGGTTGAAAGGCAGGGGAATTCATGCGCAAAATTCGCTTGTCTTAATCACTACCAGGAAAACAAAATTTCATGTTGGTGAAAAAAAAAAAAAAAAAAGAATAATATTTGATTTAACTGACTTTGGGGTTTTGAAAATAATTATTTTATCTGTTCTTTTATCGCGATAGGAAAAGGCGAGTAGGTGTGCAGCTCAGAGAATCAAAATTAATTTTAGTTTAACATCACGGAACGAGAGAAAAAGAAAATTAAAACTAGTGATTTTCTGCAAAGCAAGAATCCGCCATTTTTGCGTTCCTGTTTCCAAGCGAGAAGTCGCCCAAAAGTGTAACATCTTTTCGTCTTTTGGGGTAGGGAATTCAGCAACAAAATCTATTTTTAGAACCTCAGGGTCAAGAAGAGCCTGGTCTACACGTGTGAAGGTCAGAGGTCACTCGAGGCGTGGGAGTGAAAAGGCCGTTGGGAAGCCGTGAGTTGCTAGGCTGAAGTTTCGACCAATGAGAGGGGTCAGCGGTTTTCAAGCACCCCAGAGTTTTTATCCGTTGAGAGTCACTTTTTGTTCTGGTACTTCTGGCTGGCAGTCAGAGAAAGAGAGGACGGCGGAGTTTTTTTTCTCCTCGCCTTTTGGCGGGAGAGAACCACAGGAAAAAAAAGTGGTTTCTTGATTTTTTTTTTTTTTTTTTGACCACCAGTCCACCACAAGGGGACACTCTGGATCTGGGCTGCCTATTGAAAATTTAGACGATGTAGAACGCAGTTAAAGCGGCATTCCGCCGGCCGGGAACCTCGCCCTGAGGAACAAAATGGCGGCAGGCTGGGACAATGTCGCTAAGGAAAAGAAGGGGGACATGCCTTCTCCCTTATGGAAATTCCGGAAAGAATGGGCCCAGCCTCTACGGCTTCACCCTCGGCTGATACTCCGAAGAGGAGGCCTGCCTCAAAGGTTCCATCTCATCCCGAGGTTTCGAAAATGGTTACCTCGGCTATTAACCGTTTAAGGAAGGGAACTGGGAGGAAGAAAACAAAGAAAGCAATTCTAACGAGAATGTGGTTGTGCCAGGACTGTAAATTGTGGTGAAAACAGAAAGAAAAAAAAAAAAAGAACGCCAGCTCGAAGGTAATGTTTTAGTTCATATCTTTTTGTATTGATATATAACATCCCACGCAGGGTACCTAAACTTCGAGCTGAGCATAAGAAACAAAAAGAAAAAGAGCAAGTTTTTTTTTGCCTCTGATTGTGGCTGTGTTGTCTTTCAGCTTTCAAAATTAAAATGTATTAGTTACTCAGGTACGAATTCAGAAAAAAGAAAGAAAAAAAAGAGAGGGGAGTTGAAAATGCTTTCATTTATGTTTTTTTTTTGTGCTGTCATGTCTGGTATTTTAGCAACTTCCCAGGCCAGTAAATTTTGATGTATCGGAAAAATTTAGTTTAATAGTTGGGCACAGTGAATTTGGGTGCATCGATAATAGTTTAGTTGGGCATGTGATAATTGAAAAGCAGTGTTATTGTGATGTCGTGGGTGATAAAATAATTGTAAACATTTTTTCTCTAGCCTTTTTACAGCGTTGAGTTATTTTTTTTTGAGTGAAGATAAATTATGGGATGATTTATATTGGAATTTTGGGAACATATTATAGTGTGATAAAATTGGAAACCTAAAGTGCTGTTTACATTCTTGGAGTGTTGAGTGTCGAAATTGAGATGGTAGGAGTGTTAAGTGAGGACCAGTATTTTACATGCTCCAGATGAGTGTTAATCTCCCATTGGAAAGGGGTGATCTTAGGGCAAGCAGGGAACTTGTCCTAGGGCAGAGGGCTCTGAGTAGGGAATTTTCACCAGGATGCGATATGTGCAGAATAGAAGTTAAAGTATTTTTTTTTGTTCTCAAGTTTAGTATTTCACAAAAAGAATGAACATCATGGGTTGAGAAGACACACTTTTGCTCACCAGCTCCAGTATTAATTGTTCTTTTCTTTGGCCTAAATTTTCTTGTTTTTACTATAAGGTTAAAAGTCTAAATGTCATTTTAATTTTCAATAAGGTGAAACTATTTAGTGGGTTATGTAAATGGTCAGTGTTATTGTCTGAAGTGGACCTGCGCATTGCCATGGTGCAGAAGAATTTCCTTGCTAGTGATTTTTCCTGGGATATATGTGGAGAGAGATAAGTGAAATTTCCTGGGATATATGTGGAGAGAGATAAGTGAATTTTCCTGGGATATATGTGGATACTGTGATTTAGGATTTCTTGGGATATAGAGAGATAAAGTGAATTTTCCTGGGATATATGTGGATACTGTGATTTAGGATTTCTTGGGATATATATAGAGAGAGATAAGTGAATTTTCCTGGGATATATGTGGATATTGTGATTTAGAATTTCTTGGGATATATACAGAGATAAGTGAATTTTTCCTGAGATATAGTTGTGTTAGTTCTGGGCCAGATGTGCCTGGAGTATTTAGGGTTGAAGTACGACAGGCTCTTGCAGGCGTGGTTGATCAAGGTGGGATCATGCATTGGTTCGAAAAGGGGGAGATCCTTGAAGACGTGGTTTTTGGGGGAAAACTTGTCTTCAAACCCCCCAGTAGTTTCGCTGCTCACGGAGATATGTACTGCCAGCGAGGGTCGGTCGAGCGTTGCTTCAAGAAATGTGGTGAGATCATGTTAGAGGAAATTCTGTGCCTGATGATGATGTGTCACACTTGAGGATTTTTTCCTTTCCCTTTGCATAGGCTGAAAGTGGATTCACGACCCAATTTCACGCCTTCAGCCTGACTTGGTATTTTCTTCCTGTGTTGGTTCTCAAAACCCAGGGTAGTGTCTGAACTGAGAGTATTTGCCTCACCGCTACCTCAGTAATTCACTGCAAGTGTTAAATTCAAGTTTGTTTGGTGATTTAAAGTATCTAAATTTATTTGTTTATGATTTGCTGTAGTGCTAGGGATGTAAATTCTAAATTCTGGTTGTTGGTGTTAGTGAACTTGATATTTAGTTTGGAAATTTAGTTAATTGGTATTTTGAGTTTTTGTTTACAGTATAGAGTTATTAAGTATCCTGAGCTATTATGTGAAGGGCAGAGTGAGGTGATTTTTATGAGCAAGCTAGTGCAAGAAGATTGTCTGAATTTCTGAATTATGTTGATGTTATGAATAGTGATAATTTTTAAGATTAGTTAGTGAGGTTTCTTTATAAGGGAAGTAGGTTCATTCAGGATAGTTCCATGGGTTATGTAATGTTAATTAATGCTTGTGCTCAGTGTAAATTCTGTTTTGAGGATAATTTACTTGGTTTGTTTACTTGCTGATAGTAGATTTGTTAAAGTATAATTTGTGGCTCTTAAAATAACTGTAAATTTAATTGAAGTCTTTGAATCTGGTCTGGGAGATTGCGGAGTTTGCTAAGATTGTTTAAATTTAAATCAATAAGTGTAAAATTGTAAATTGGTCATTGAGCTAACTGGGTGAGAGAGAAGAGAGTACGTTTCAAAAGAACAGAATTTGTCCACCTTGTAGAATTAAAAATAATCCAGTATTTTTTTTTTAAGCTATGTGAATCATGGTATAATTTTGGATGCATGCCTAGTGTTCAAACCAACTGTGTTGAAATATGTAAAGTTGTGCTGTTCATAAGGCCAGTGGCCAAATAGAAATAGAAAGAAAATTGAGATTCTGTTTTTATACTGCTGTGTTTAAGCAAACAAGAAAAAAGGAAATACCATCTGTTTGTCCACTAAATTAACTTATTAAGTTTTTAAAGAAAAATAATAAATACAGGCAGTAGCCTTTCAAAAAAAGTTCAAAATGAGTGCAGTGTGAAAAATTTTTGTGTGCTGTTGTCTTCCATGACTTGGTCCCATGTACCCCACCTTAGCTTGACTAAGGCTATCGATCCGAATCCTGGTATTATAAGGTTTTTCATAACTGCAATTTTTGTCCTAACCTTTTTAAATTGACTTTCACCGCCTCCACAAGTTGTTATTGAACGAGTACATTTTATCGTATGACTTATAGTGACACATTTTCATACACATGCAACAATATCCACTTATTTTTGCACTTTCAGGTGACTCAACTCTGCTTGAACACAAACAACGCAAACTTTCCAATAACTTCTTGTGGAATGTAAATTTTCAGATGCATTTTTGTTTAGGATGTTCATGGCCTTTTCTAGTACTTAGAAAATATTTTTGTTTCGAAATGCATCCACCCATCTCCCAAATTAAATTTTTCTATAATTTCCATATGAATTTTAATACAAGCATAAATATAACGCTTTTAATAAATAACAATCAATTCAATATAATCAATATAGGCAAATTAAATTCAAATTTTTTTTTCCACCAAAACACCTATGATGCAGTGACTCGGACCTTAATTAAAAGAGACATACAATGACTGCAGACAACTCAAAGTAGCATGGAGTGGTGCATGCTTCGTGTAACCATGAGAGATAAGAAGAGGAGCTCGTTGATCAGAAAATGACTAGTATGGAAGATATCATGATCAGAAAAAATTCCAGAAATGGCAATGGGCTGGACATGTTGCCAGAAGGACAGACCATTGATGGACCGTCAAAATTTAAGACTGGATTCCAAGGGACCGTAAAAGACCCAAAGGAGAAGACCACATGGGAGATGGGTGGATGAAATTCGAAAGTATGCGGGAGTGATATGGAGGAGACTCACACAAGACTGACCGTTGTGAAAGGAACTTGGACAGACTTTCGTCCAGCAGTGGATTGCCAATTGTTGACAATGATGATGATGAATTCTCATATTAGGTTATTTCTCCCTTTTTTTTTCACCTGCTTTATGCGTTTCATAGAAATAGGAAATATTTACCTAAAAATGGTTAATTAGCAGTAAAGCACTTTGCGGTTTCTTGAGAAACTAACAACGACAAATATTTTTTGTGCTGTATCTTCCGATACTGATAGTTTTCATAGGTATTTAGAAGTGTAATTCTATCGTAAACTTACGTAATAAATTTCACTTAGAACTAGAGCCTAGAAATCCGCTTTGTCTTCAAAGATAAAGCATCCTCTTGGGACACACTACAGAGTGTGCCCCAGTGAGGACCTCTGAAGTCCCCTTAGCCATCTCCCCCAATGGTGAGGGGGCCACAGAGATTAATACTCAGAAACACCAAAGAACTCCGTCCGCCATTCAACGCATGGAACGGCTTCTAGAGCCAGAACTCTGGCAAATAAACATTTATCCAACCTTTCACAAAACTTTGTTTCTCTTTTACTCAACACAAACGATCATACACACACCACATAGCATTTATTCACCCTTCGTTTCCACCATCCAGCCGATCGAAAGCAGGCAGGCATCTCCCGGTTGGCAACCTGGAATGAAAGCAGCTCCGAAGTGGATTTAGAAAGAGATTCGGAAAGCAAAAAAACAAAAAATACCTGAGTAAAGGGCGAACCCTCCTCAGGAAGCCCTGAGGTCAAGACCTCAAGGCATCTCTGAACTACTACACAAAATTCTCTAATTGTTAAATTTCACCAAGGTGACATTCAAAGAAATTTTTACACTTAGTACGCATCAGAGTTCAATAAACTAACATCCTTATTAACACGCACTTCTAAACATTATACTGAAATTAGATAAACACTTATGTTATTTCTACAACAAATAACAATGACTATCCTAAATCCTGAACAAAATCCTTCAGGATGTTCAACAGAATTATGTAAACTACAAATGTACTAATTTGTTATACAGGAAGGTACAAGATTAATCTCCTAAATTTACAGCGAACTTAACTTGTCACTAACGTACTACTAATTTTCAAGAAACTACTTAAATATTTCAATTTTTAACAAACGAATTATATTTAACTCTTACTACAGGCAGAAAACAAATCAACCTTTACATCTTGGCCCTTTCTCCAAAGGTCTGACACTGACCTGTACATGTTGGAGAAGCCACAATTTATTTTAATTCCAGATGATGTATTGATCCTGCGGAGAACCTCCAACAATTCTTCTCCATGATATCCATCGTCGAATAAACTGTGATTCGGATAATAGGGCATGATCCGTCAGCATCCGATTTCTGATAATTCTCTTAATATGCCGGATGGCTTGCTGAGTGTTCCCATGTGATTTTTCACTATTTATAACTTTGTTTCGTTCTAGCCAAATCTGATAACTTGTTTCAACTAATATGAATAGATACACAATATTTTTCCCGGAGGGGATTGGATGCAATTTGTATATCTGAGAAGCACTCGGGGAAGCGAAGCCGGCCGACTTCACAAAAAGGTGAAGTCTGTCTTCTACAATACCGCAATGCCAGCAGTGAAATAGTGAACGTCTTGCCCAACGGCAGGTTCTCCATCGGGTCGGAAGCACGTCGTGTGCCAGCTTAAAGACAAATTCTCTTCTTGTAGAGTACAAGAAGCGACCTGCCACGTTTTCCCAAGCTTTCTCATTACAAAAAGTCGGTGGAATATGAAACTCATGAATCTGAATATTACTTGGAGGAAGCACGAACAAATGTACGTCTTTGACACTTTTAGCCTTTTATGAATTATTGCACTGTAAGAAACCAAGTTCTTCCCTGTAAAAAACAGGGACAGTGTTTTTAACAGGACCATGCCACTGAGGTTCATTTGTCACGTGTTTCTTTGAGTCCAGACCCGTTAAAAACTTAAGAAAGTTATAGTTCGGGTAGGTCTTTTCTACAAGCCATTGTCGGATTAGCCAAAAACGGATGGTTTTAAACCATATTTTCAAATTCCGAATTTCCAGGACACCATTGTTGATTCTTTGATACAACACATTCCCGCCAATATCTTCTTTGACTTTTGGATTCCAAAGGAATCTGAATAGAAGTCTAGTCATTTGCACCATTATCCTTCTTGGGGGGTCACAAAGGAGTCCCGCATAGGCACATTTAGTCACCAGCAAAGTGTTGATCAATTTGGCTCTATTACTGAAAGAAATTCTGTGGACCTGCCACTGTTGTAACACTTCTGTCATTTGGGCAATTATTTCCCAAAAGGTAGTGTCACTTGTCCCAAAATGAGTAAAGTGGATCCCTAGAATCTTAAACTCTTTCACATTGGGCATTTTTCCTTGGTAAGTCCATTTGTCCTAAAGGAGGGCTTTGGATTTTGTGATATTAAGACTGGCACCTGTGATTGCACCGTATTCTTCAAAGTCACGGAGGGCTTCGATTAAAGACTGTTCATCTTTAAGGTAGAGCAGAACATCGTCTTCATACGCTGAAAATTTAACTTTTTCATCGTTCATCCGGGATTGGGAATCCACAGATTCTGGTGTTAGACAAAATTGTTCCTAAATATAACTCTATAGTCAGCACAAACAAAGTTGGAGCCAGGGGCGAGCCTTGTTTGATACCTCTATCGATTTTAATTTGCTCTATCTTGTGTCCACTTATCAAGACCTGAGCAATTGACTCTCTATGTACCATAGGAAGTCAATTTTTCGTGCTGAAGGATATTAAGAACACAGTTTGCCGCCTTGTTCTAATGTATATATCATTTTAACCGTAATTTTTAAAAATCGTGTAAAGACGGCAAACTGTGTTCTTAATAGACCCTCTATGTAACTCTTTAATGATTTTCACCATGGATTCAGGAAATCTGCACTCTACCAAAATACTTAAAAGCGCCTCTTGATCAACGGAATCGAATGCCTTAGCTTAGTCTAACAAAAAAGTCCAAACTTTATTTTCCTTTCATTTAGTAAATAGATGATATCTCTAGTGAGAAATAGGCTCTGAAAGATATTCCTTCCAGGAATAGCACAATACTGTTAACAATTAATCAATTTCTTAATGACACTTCGAACACTGAAATTAACGATGGTTGCAAAAATTTTGTAATCTGTATTTAGTAATGTAATTGGTCTTATTTCATCAAAATTTTTTTCTTCCGACTCTTCTTTTTATTCAATTTAATATACCCTTCTTTAAATTTATTCGGAATTCCCAGCAGAATCAACTCATTAGAACAGCTGAACCTAAAACTTTGCTATTTCATTTTCAAACATTTTATAGTATTCTTCCTATATACCATCCGGTCCAGTAGACCTCTGGTTCTTTTGCTTTTGAATAGCTTTTTTAACTTCAGTTAAGGTAACTGTGTTTTCCAGCATCTCTTTCTCAATTTCTTCAAGTTTTGGAACTTCAACGTATCCGGAGATATTTGTTGAGAGTGTCACCTGTTTTCTATAGAGATCTTGAAAGAAAACTTGTGCTTCTGTGATTGTGTTATGTTTTTTGTTATGTTTATCAATATACGACAAGGGAAGACCCATTGCTCTATATTTTCTTTTGTTCTTCTGGTATACATTAACCATATTCTCTTCAGTTTGCAAGTCAGTTCGGCAATTCCTTCTCGAATGCCATCGCCTACTTTTGTTGTAATTTCCATTAATTCTGTTTTGATGTTAATCATCTCTTCTTGGTTACAACCCTGGTTGTTACCTTTAATCAGTGCTCCCAATATGCTATTTAGCCATCTAAATTCAATTCTTTTTTCCTTTGCAAATTCTCTGCCTTTTCCTTGAAGGAACCTGCTCAAACTTATTTTGAATTCCAAATATCGCTGGGATAGGTTTTCAGAACTCTCCAGTAGATCTTTGGTTCATCTCAATATTTCATGCTTTATATCTTCGTTTTTCAGATTAAAGTGTTCATTCTCCAGGGCATTCGCTGCCTTCGAATCGAGCTATGAACAACTATTTCCCATTTAAGAACATGGTGGTGAGAGATATGCACCGGAGGAGCATTCGGATCAATTATAGTAATTTTCTTGAGGGTTTTTGCCTCTTTTGTGAACACATAGTCAGTCATGAAGGCCAAACCTCTGGACTTCCACGTGTACCCTGGTATGGTGTGTTGGAGAGTCCTCCAAACATTTTTCAAGTCGTTTGCTTGTACCCAGTTTCTGAACGTCAAACGGCTTGCATCCGAATACACAGCTCGACTCTGGCGGTCCAGATTGATTTTCATTACCGTATTAAAGTCCCCTGCAATGAACAAAAAGTCATAGTTTCCCGTCAAGTAGTACGGAAGGCTTCTAAAGAAGTCCTTCCGCGCAGAAGTCAACGGAAGTGCATATATACAAACGAGTTTGAAGCGGAACCCATTCTTTTCCAAAGTAGCAGCAACCACTTTTCCATCTCCATCGAACTGGAAATTCACCAGAAGAGCCTTCCTGTATACACTGACGGAAAAAAATCCCAACACCAAGAAGGGGTTGTGTTAGATAAACGACAGTTGGTAGGCGGTGAGAGTACATCTGTAAGATGACGTCTATGCAAATTTTGCGCTCGGCGCATACATGTGGCGCTAGTAGCGCCCCTCGGATCATGCAAAGCAGGTTTGCTGTAAATACGCGCTGTAACGTTCGTGAGCGATAGTTATCGTTGAGATTCGACGTAGAGTGTTGATGTTAGTCAAAAATGCCCTTAAGAAGATGAAGAAGCCATTATCAACAGCTCACGGAGTTTGAAGGAGGTCGAGTAATAAGGCTACGAGAAAGTGGAATTTCGTTCCGCAATATTGCAGAACGACTTGGCAGGAATGTAGCCACTGTGCATAATTAATGGCAGCGGTGGTCAAGGGAAGGTACTGCCTCAAAAAGACCGGGTTCCGGCCTGCCACGTGGCACTACTGAGAGGGAAGACCGCCGTGTACGGCGTATGGCCGTGGCGCATTGTACCACTTTTTTACAGCAATTCGAGCTGCAGTTCCCACCACAGTGACACAACAAACTGTTACAAATCGGTTACTTGAAGAACAGCGCCGAGCAAGGCGCCCTGTAGCGTGCATTCTACCAACTCCAAAATACTGCCGTTTGCGACGTCAGTGGTGTCAAGCTAGAGCTCATTGGAGGACGGAGTGGACATCTGTTGTGTTTTCTAAAGAAAGCCGGTTCTGCCTGGGTGCCAGTGATGGCCGTGTGTTGGTTAGAAGGAGGCCAGGTGAGCGCCTGCAACCAACCTGTCTACGACCGAGACACACTGGACCTACACCTGGAGTTATGGTCTGGGGAGCAATTTCCTATGAGAGCAGGAGCACTCTCGTGGTTATCCCACGCACCCTGACGGCACAGTTGTTCGTCCGTCTGGTGATTCAACCTGTTCTGATGCCATTCATGAACAGCATTCCATGGGGTGTTTTCCAACCGGATAACGCTCGCCCGCATACCGCTGCTGTAACCCAACATGCTCTACAGAGTGTCGACATGTTGCCGTGGCCTGCTAGATCACCAGATCTTTCACCAATCAAGGACGTATGGGATATCATTGGATGACAACTCCAGCGTGACCCCAACCAGCATTAACCGTCCCTGTTGTGACCGACCAAGTGCAACAGGTATGGAACTCCATCCCACAAACTGACATCCAGCACCTGTACGACACAATGCATTAACGTTTACGTGCTTGCATTCAACATTCTGGCAGTTACACTGGTTATTAATGTACCAGCATTTCAAATTTAAAATGGCTCTTCTCGCGCTTACATTAAGCTGTGATCTTGAAACCTTAATCGATTAAATATGTTACCTATACAAATGTATTGCCGCCATTTCATTCATCTACAACTTTTTTTTTGTGGGGTTGGGATTTTTTTTTCGGTAAGTGTATATGCAATACACCACTGTAGCTTGAACTCGCCAAAGAAAATACGCATTTAATTATTGTTAATTGCTTGAATGCTGAAACCTCTCTAAAAACCCTCAAATGAGTCTCCTGAATAAAAGAAAAGTCTATTTCATTCAGAGAAAGAAAGCCTTCAAGCCAGTTCAGTTTTTCTGCCATCTTTAACAAAGCAATGTTCAAAGACATCATGTTTACTGTGAATTTTATTTTATTTATTTATTTACAAGATCACTATACGCTTCTTTGCATTTCTGCATCTACTTATTTTGTCTCTCCATCGCAAGAAGACTCTGAAAGATGAGAGACCCTCTTCGAAGGGACAGGCAAAATATCCTGACTTTTGTCAGAATCCTCAGGATTTTCATTCTCTACTGTTGTTCGTGCGACACTTCTAATGGAAACAGCGGGGGGGGGTATTTGTCTCCCTTTGTCTCCAGAACCTTCTCCACTTCGGCCAGCCTTCTCTTTAATGCTGCTTTCCTCTGCTGGCTTTTTGTCATTTTGTCACTTCTGTTTGGATCTAGAAACGCTGGATTTGGCTTTTTTCCTTTTGTTTTTTTCTACGGTTTTCGATTTGAATCTCGTGATTAGACTTGAATTCCCATTCTCTTTAAATTTCAATAGGCCAATAGTTTCATTGCCAAACTCTGCCTCATAAACTTTCCTTTGAGGAGGAGCTGACGCCAACAATAGCTGTCTTTGAGGCAGGGGCAAAGGTTGAAAGGAAACACATTTCTCTTCTGCATTTCCCTCATTTGACTCAACAGAGTCGTTTGACGACGAGTTAATACCTGGAACTTCCTCACGCTTGTCTTTTTCATTGTATCTCCCCCCCCCTCCGCCTCCTCAATGTTTTCTTCAGATTGCTCTGAAGTTGAAGCAAGCTGCGTTCCCTCCAACTCTGTGTGAAATTGTATCTCTTCAATCTCATCTATTTCCGAGTCTTCCTTCTCATTTCCTCTTGTGATCATTGCAAAGGTACGTCGGTTACAAGCCGGTCTCATGTGCTGCTTATATTTACAGATACCGCATGGAAAAAACACTCATCCAAGGAGTGATCTATAGCTTTGCAATTTTCGCAAATTTTAGTTTTGCATGTAAAAGCCAAATGACCCGGCTGGTTACACCGTCTGCAAATTCGAACAAGTCCGGCATATACACACATAGCTCTTATACAGTTGATGTAAATAAAATTAGGTACAGCCTCTTTCATGTCCATCACAACAACTCTTGTACCAGAAAAGGCATTTTGCATGAACTCTGCACGCTTTTCTGGTCTCACTTTCTCTCTGTAAAGATTAAAAATGGTCCCATATTTTTTAAGGCATTAGAGTAGTATATTTTTAAGGCATTTTAAGGCAATATCTGGGATCTCTGGAGGGAGTAATTTCACGAAGACTCTCTTGATGTTGTTTCCCGCCCTCGGCACAGTGAAAGTCTTTCCTTTACATTCGAATTTATCTTGTTTAAGAATTTGATCAACCACACTCTTAAAATTTTCAGCGACCTGAAAATCTGTTTTCCTACTAGTAATCACTTGCACTGTGACAATCAAATCACCGGGATGTTTACTGACAAACTCCCATAACACTATTCCAACTTCCATCGGTCTCATCCTCTGGGGATGGACAAATGAAATACTGTTCGGTCGTGGCATTTTGGTGTTAGTGTTCTCCTTCCAAACTGAAAGAGTTGCAAAAGTACACACCCACTTCCATTGCTGTAGCGTAATCAAAAATGCACACCACTAGCACAAACTGATGAAAAAACACTTTGGGCAAAGCACCACTGCACTTATATCACCTTTTAGATCGAAAAAAAAGCACTCTGAGGCACTTTGGAATTTTTTACACTGTATTCGAAGCTGAAATACCCACAAGGCGTATGATCACAGGATACACATCCACTTTCACTTTCAGTGCACTGCGACAGTTGCAACACGAGAAATGATCAATTTTCCTCCAGAATCCCACATTCTTTTAACTCCAGAATCTCACATTCTTTTAACTCCAGAATCTCACATTCTTTTAACTCCAGAATCTCACATTCTTTTAACTACAGAATCTCACATTCTTTTAACTCCAGAATCTCACATTCTTTTAACTTTTAGGGCACACTGTATTTCCCGGCACACCTAAGGCTGCACCACAAGGAAGCTGCACCAGGTGCACCACATCCACAGGCACTGCACCCAGAACAAGCCTAAGGGAGAAATCCAAAGTTCTCCGCCACCTCACGAAAAGCTGCACCTTATCTTTTTCCTTACTAAACGTTACCACTTTCCACTCGGCCTTACCACTCGGCTGCGGAGGCATTTAAAAAAAGGTTTGTCGAAAAATAAAATTCACGGACGAAGCAAGACACTTGTTTTTTTTTAACCCAGCTGACGAGAAAATATCCGCTTGTCAACCCCTGTAAGCTTACTGCCATATACACTGACGGAAAAAAATCCCAACACCAAGAAGGGGTTGTGTTAGATAAACGACAGTTGGTAGGCGGTGAGAGTACATCTGTAAGATGACGTCTATGCAAATTTCGCGCTCGGCGCATACGTGGGGCGTTAGTAGTGCCCCTCGGAACATGCAAAGCAGGTTTGCTGTAAATATGCGCTGTAACGTTCGTGAGCGTTAATTATCGTTCAGATTCGACGTAGTGTGTTGATGTTAGTCAAGAATGCCTTTAAGAAGACGAAGAAGCCATTATCAACAGCTCACGGAGTTTGAACGAGGTCGTGTAATAGGGCTACATAAAGGTGGATTTTCTTTCCACAATATTGCAGAACGACTTGGCAGGAATGAAGCCACGGTGCATGATTGTTGGCAGCGGTGGACAAGGGAAGGTACTGCCTCAAGAAGACCGGGTTCCGGCCGCTCACGTGGCACTACTGAGAGGGAAGACCGCCGTGTACGGCGTATGGCCGTGGCGCATCGTACTGCGTCTGCGGCAGCAATTCGAGCTGCAGTTGCCACCACAGTGACACAACGAACTGTTACAAATCGGTTACTTGAAAGACAGCTCTGAGCCAGACGCACTGAAGCGTGCATTCCACTTACGCCAAACCACTGCCGTTTGCGACGTCAGTGGTGTCAAGCTAGAGGTCATTGGAGTACGGAGTGGATATCTGTTGTGTTTTCTGATGAAAGCCTGTTCTACCCGGGTGCCAGTGATGGCCATGTGTTGACTAGGAGGTCAGGTGAGCGCCTGCAACCAACCTGTCTACGACCGAGACACACTGGACCTACACCTAGAGTTATGGTCTGGGGAGCAATTTCCTATGACAGCAGGAGCACTCTCGTGGTTATCCCACTCACCCTGATGGCACAGTTGTACGTCGGTCTGGTGATTCAACCTATTGTGCTGCCATTCATGAACAGCATGCCAGGGGGTGTTTTGCAACAGGATAACCCTCGCCCGCGTACCGCTGTTCTAACCCAACATGCTCTACAGAGTGTCGACATGTTGCCGTGGCCTGCTAGATCACCAGATCTTTCTCCAATCGAGCACGTATAGGACATCATTGGACGACAACTCCAGAGTCACTCCCAACCAGCAATAACCATCCCTGTGTTGACCGACCAAGTGCAACAGGCATGGAACACCATCCCACAAACTGACATCCAGCACCTGTATGACACAATGCATGAAGGTTTGCGTGCTTGCATTCAACATTCTGGCGGTTACACCGGTTATTAATGTATTAGCATTTCACATTTAAAATGGCTCTTCTTGCCCTTACATTAAGGTGTGATCTTGAAACCTTAATCGATGAAATATGTTACCTATACAAATGTATTGCCGCCATTTCATTCCTCTAGAACTATTTTTTCGTGGTGTTGGCATTTTTTTTCCGTAAATGTTTAAAGCTGCGGATAGATACATTCGCTTTTCGCCAAGCTAAATGAGCCTTTGGAGAAATAAATTTTTCCTGTTTATAAACTACGTAATGAAATTTTCGAAAAGTTTACTAAATGCAAAATATTATATATATATATTTATATCTTTTTTTTTTTTTTAAAGGATATTTTTAAAAAACAAGAATAACAAAGCAAACATTTGTTCACACCTACCTCGCAGAGACATTACAGATGAAGAGTGAAATGCACTATTCAAGCCGTCGTTTCTCTAGGAAGAGACACATGAATTAAAATATTTCATTGTACAGTATTTAGATACGCTAAAAAGAAATTGAGAAATTCACAATAACGGTCAACTTACATTTTTTTTTGTGTATTTCCTTTCACGTGTTGCCAAAAAGCCCCTGCGAGAACTCCTCCGTTAAACATTCAAATGATGTGAAAAATAATACTCTTGTTCTTATTAAAATTAGATAGAAAAAGGACAAAGTTTTGCTCGAGGTGTGCTAGAGACAATGCTAAAAATATGCTAAATTTTATGGGATAATTTCTTCATGTGCTAAATTATTCAAATGCCCCGTCTCATATGTTCGAGTTTTTTTCAGCAGGGACTGAAAATTTTAAAAATGCCAGTGTTCTTTCTAAAGATTTGAGTACAAATGGCACCAAAATGAACTCGGGCAAAGAGATTGGAAAAGAAAAATGCGTGGTTAACAAAGGTTTTTGACAAAGATCCGTGGCCAATGAGATTATAACAAGAGCTTGTTTCATAAACAAAGGAAGGGTGATAACACATGTCTTGTTGGTTGTTAGTTTAACGCGTTTTCATTTTGGCACAACCTTCCGGCTTAGTCCAAACTTTGCATGTTTATTTATACATATACATATGTCTTTTTGTCCAGAGCAGAATATCAAGAGCCTTCCCTTTTGTGCACTCTGAATTTCAAACCCTATTCTTGATGATTCATAAATACGCACTCACAAAGCACGTTTTAATTATTTCGGCACGAATATATTATACACAATTTTGGTTATATATCTGCGAGGAAATGTCTGGTCCTAATGCTACGTTTGAAATAAGAATAAAAATAGTCACCAAATGGTGGCAGCGTCGTATGATGAGAACGAATGCAATATTAAAAGATAGATTTTTTTATTGGAATATCGAAATCTATTTTTTTTCTATGTTTTATTATTGCCCAAACAGAAAAGACAAATCAATTGGACTAAAGCAAGAAGTGTGAACCTCCTGTTGATAAGCTGATATATGCTTCTGTATTTTTCAGTATAATACAAGAGTAAATGTTTCTAGGTAAATTCATTGTATCAGTTTATGTAACTATATATTTGTTTTTTGTTTTCTTTTTGAATTTCTTTGTATTTAAACGTAAATTCACTACACGGTATGATAGTTGAATACTTATAAGATGTTGCATTTAACTGGTGCACAGGCATAGAAAGTTTATTTAATATTCCACTTTCTTTACACAGCATATATTACAAAAGATTACTCCTGCAAAAAGTGAGCAAAGTTCATCACATTTATTGAAAACCATGTTTAATTTATATCGAATTAATTAATATTCGGGATTTAAGATATTTTTTAATGACATCAATTGATGTTTAAGACTTTCAAAGGCAATATGTGCCTTCATAAAAATGTAGAAAAATTATCGGTATTCCATTAAGAATTTGAAAACAAAAAAGGAAAAAAGTGATGATTTCGGCAAAAATTTACGGGTTGAAGACACCTACCTGCTGCTCCAGAGAAAAAGTTTCATTCTTTGCAATAAGTGAAGAAGAATGTTCGAGAAAAATGTGAAACGTGAATTCCCGACACAGTTCGTAAACTAGAAATTTTGAGCAAACTGATACTGCATCTGGTCGGGTTTTTCAATTTACAGCGTATGCGGAAATCTAGGCCGTACTGCCACACAAGCAATTCTGATCGCAGTGGCATATCAAACTCAAAATTTAAGAGAACATCGAAACTTTTGCTTCTCTGACAGAGACTTCAAAATTATTGGAAGCAGGGAGACAAACTGTTGTAACATTTTATTTCGTCATATCCATCGAACTGTGGAAAAGCCAAATAAATCTTCGAATCAACAGTGTTCGGCTACCTTTATTGCTTCAACCAACTGGAGACGGATAAAACTACTCTTGGAATAAAATTAACAATTTCCACAGCAATATCTGTAGATTTTCTTGGTTAAAAATGCACAAAAGCGTGGCATATGACCAACATTTTTACTTACTTCCAAATATTCCGTAATTGTAGAGATGAAATCAGATGTGCTTCACATCACGAGTGATGTAACACCATTTGTTACTGAACCTGATTTTTTTGTTAACATGCACTGCGTTCAAAGTTCTACAGTCTTTCTAGCCATCAGATCCGCATCTTCGTTTTTGCATTCCACAAAAAGCTAGTAGTTTCCGAATTTCCATATCGGATTAAACCATTCGAAGACAGGAATTAACTGATCTGTTCTCGAATTATCTTGCGATCAAATAAGTACATGGCAGTAATACAGATGCTTTTCGGATTGATCAATCTGTTCTACATAAATATTTGGAAACTCATTCAGCATACTGCGAGTATTCATTTGGTTATGTGATGGCCGATTCTCCGTACATGTTATAATTCCAACTTTCGATTTTTCTTCAAATATTCCAGCAAAATTACCGAAACAGGAAAAATAATTTATTTCGCAAATTCTCCGTCGAAATTTGCTTGCTTGTTAAGGGCTAAAGTACAAGTACTTTTGCAGATTGTTTACGTCATATCACCATTCATAGTCAAAAACATTTTCAAGTCATGCAGTAGTACTAAGATTTCCGACTTCAAACATGCACTTTTTCTGGCCCGATAATGGCCAATAAGTTGAGGTGCCGTTTCAATTTTTTGGCACACACATTGCCTGATATTTTGGTCAATTATTCGCTTGTCCCGCTGCAGTGTTATTACGCATTTTAAATAGATCCCATTGATTAAATTGCTTCATGTTTATCATATGGGGAAGTCATCTATGTATTTGGACATTATCAACTAATTTAACATAATTTTGGCAGTAAAGACAATCGTCTGTCAATCTCACAAAAGGAAAGGATGTGTCACACAGAGAGCAAAGGAACACTATTTATATTCAAACCAACATGAAGCGTTACCATTCAGGTGAATGCCAATCACCGATTTTGGACAGAAGTCGTCTTATACAGTGTACCATAATCAGAGAAGTGATCTATTATTTCCGAAGCCAAGTTGATTTACTAAAGAAATAACTGCTTTGCAGCTTTGGTATTATTTTAATATTTTATGTGCTCTTAAAAATGCATGCTAATTTTCAGTTTTATTATATGTTGCTGTAATATTTAACGATATTTTGAACACTGTATTATAAATAGAAAATGCGGTAAGAGAAATACATCATGAAAGGAAACTGCTGATTCGGGTAATTTTATAAATAACTCTTTAGTAAATCTGTGTTCAAAAAACGTTACCATCTAAGGCAGAATGCTTACATTTACATCCAAATCTTGGTCTTAATTTTTTTATTGGAGATTTAACGACCACCGTGAGCAACTCGGTGCGCTATAAGCAGTCATCCGTCCCTAATTTAGGGCCACTGGCTCCAGGGAAGGGTGAGAGCCTGCTCTTTAAGACAAACATGCCACACCGGGGTCCGAGGTCGCACCCATCTCGTACGATTGATCAGAAGCCATCGCTTAGACCACTGCGGCGTCGGGACGACAAATCTTAATTTAAATCAGATCACATTTGGATTTGAACTAAATTACATTCTGAAGAACCTCGTCAGTCACAGAAGTCTTGCAACTAGTGCACATTTTAAAATGTTTCTCCACGAACAAAGGCAAAACGTGTAAAGAACTGATCTCACCCTTTAAAGCATCAGTCGCTGTGTGTGCTCATACATATGCTAAACAGTATCGGTTTTTCAGCGCGTGAAACATCTAATGCAGACGGACTGATTTGAGCCAGAACACGATATCTCTTGTTTCATAGATTAGGTGCTTTAGACATCTGTTTCAAGCAAAGTGGGTAAAATAAAATATTAATTTACAAATTAACAAAGTCTTTCTTATAACTTTTTTTCAAAAAATTACTGCTAAATAATTTTAATTTTTTTTTAATTTATGATGAGGATTAAATTACCTTACTTCTTTCACAGACGAAAGGCTATTTCAAATAGAAAATATAAATTATACACTATGTATGACTTAGAAAGTAACAACACTAAATATCCCTGGATTACCATAATTTTGTTTAAATAGGAACGTACGCATTTCAGGGTAACGTTGATGTGTTGTGAAAGATTTCAAATAAAATGAGATAAAGGCATTACACGCTGCAGTTAAACATATTGACTTTGACATCAGTTATATGCATTTAAGTAAAAGTAAGGGATATGTAAATGAATCTGTGTGTCTTTAAAAATAATCGAAAATATCGTCGTGATTCTCGTGGAGAGAAATTTTGATGGAATGCTTGTAGATTACCGACAGTTTCCAAAAGAGAATGATGATCGTAAGAATATGTGAAATAACTACATAAAAAAATAATATGAGATGATATAAAGATTTACTTTCTTCACACAGGCTGACATGAATACATACACACATAATCACAGGATAACCGTTTTTTTTATTACCCTACGTATACTATGTTGCTTTTGTCCAGAGCAAACAGCAAGGTTTAAAATGGTATCATTCACTGTGTGTTCAATCTTTCCATAAAACACTGCAATCGGTTCTCCAGATGTATCAGCGGATACAACAGAGCGCAGTTTTTTTTTCCAACTTTGAGTATAAACTACAATGTCTATTGGTTATTAAGCGTATTGTAAGTAGAAAACACTTCTTTCGTTAGATGATGTTTATTACAATATGCATCATTTCCGACTGTGGTCACAGGTTAAACCGTACGCTTACACAGAGGACCTATTGCTTTTACCAGGAGGTAAGTTTTTATGGAATCACTCAATGGTATTTTTGGAAGAAATGGTATGAAATGTTATTAATGTGGAAACCGGAATTAAGTGAATTTACGTCTTTTTTATGCAGGATCGTGTAACGTCAAAAGACGTAAATGATTAAATCATCGTTCTCACATTGTTATAATTTGAAAAGAAAAATATATTTTTAAATCGAACCAGTAGCTGAACATATTTGATACTCAAAGACAGACGAATAGCTCGACATGGGTACAATGTTCAGACAAAAACGGGAGGATGATAATAGTCGGTATTTTGACCACATTTCCCCCATAAACTCTTATTATAATTATTTTTCTCTTCAACTGAAAATAGTATTTATCCCCAATAGATTCATCTTCATCGGTCCGTTCGGTAATTCTGGGCTATGGTAAGACAACAACTGCCAAATGGCTTTCCGTGCACATGCATCAGAAATCCTCTAATGTCTAACCGGAGCCATAACCGTTAGTCAGCTTTTAACAGCACTGAACGACGGGAGTCGTGACAGATGCTCTACGGTCAAGCATATCCTGAATTTTGCTGTAGTTTACATCACGACATGTCGCCATAAATGTCAAGTTGGAAGCAACTGAAATTTCAATATTTACGTAGCATAATGTGTGAGGCTATAAAAACGAGGACAGTTTTAATCTCTCAGGGAATCATTCTCCTGCTGTATGTAAAATGATACGTCAGTGTACGGAAAGTAACTATGCTTTCAAGAAATGAATTACTTTCTTGTTGTTCAATATTTGCGTGCACTAGACTTCGGCCTCTATCGTCTGCTTCAAGCAACACGCTGCTGGAATCACGGGAAATGACACGTGTAGTGATGAGTGGCGCTGGAGCTGCGTCGGAGTACTTTGCTCCTGCGCTGCGTGCGTTACGTAATCGGTGTTTGACTTGTGCGGAAGGAGTGCTAAGACGCAAAATATGCGGCGTGGGTTATTTTTTACAGGAAGGGGTTTATTTTTTAATGTGACTGGCAAGGGATGTGACTACTTGAGGTGTTGTGAAATGTTTATAATATTTATATGGCTGGACCTGAAAAGGGCCTTCATTAAATGGGAGCACTTGAGATGTGGTTAATTATTTATAACGACGAAAAGAAATCTCCTCATTGGGAAAAATCTTACAATACCGACTCTCAACTTTTCCCCAGCTACCAGTCTAGGAGTGACGTCATCACCCCCACTTTAACTTATAACACTGGCTATATATCCATGGATCTTTGCCCTGTTGCCTCTGTGGTAGGTACTTGTAATTATATTTTGAGGCACGGGGGCCACACTTCTCTGTGTGGGACGACGTATGTAGCCTAACACCCTAGCACATAATAGTCTTTTCTATTTTCTCAATTGCACGTGCTGCTATCTTTAAAACACCGCATTCTACTAAGTTTTGGGTGGTCCGCCATTACTCATTCTTATTGTTCTTTCCGTGGTATTGTTTGCAGCATTTGCTTGTTCATTTATAACCTACAATTTAAAGGAACGATCCCATAAAAAATCCTTACACATTCTTTCTGCAATGTTCCAAGTTTCACAGGATGCAAAGCAACGAAGCGATCCCTCACTGGCATGCTCCCTACTCTTGTCCCTGCTGTTTTGCGATAATTTTAATTTTTTGAATAATTATGCAAATTATGTACTGATTTACATAACACTGTAACAGCAACCTCTTTTGATTGTTCTCTGTCGCCCCCTAAATATTTCTGAACGTAGCATTATTAGGGGCCGAGATGATCCCTTGTACAAAGATCGGAATCTAAAAAAGGCTGTTTAGTCGGGGGGCTCTTTGTTCATGATGCTGACAGTAAAACGTAGTATTTGTCAATATGCGGTCGTTCCGTTGGCCTATCAACTTAGGGCTGCACATGTGCATGAGCCTACCTGCCGGACGTACTGCATTGACTTCTATGCAAATTTCTTGTGTATTGTAACTTCATCGAAGAAGCGCCCCCAGTTCCACATCGTGACTGACAACTCTGCAAGGCACCCAGGAAAAAACACAAGCCACCTATCGCTTAGAACAGGTCGAACACAACTAAGTACACGGGCCTCACGGCTCACGCTAATTCCTTTCTTCCTCCCCCCCCATTTAAATCCTATCGCTTAGAACAGGGCGAACAGAACTAAGTACAAGGGCTTCACGGCTCACGTACTGAGCAGAGAGCGATTACGTAACACATACATTGCGGGAGCAAACACCGAGCACAATCAAGCAGCAGCAGCGCCATCAATCACTACACGTGTCATTTCCCATGATTCCAGTAGCTCGTTGATTGAAGCAGATGACACGGTCTGAAGTCTAAAGTGCACCCCAATTCGTAGCGGTTTGAATTGTAAAGTAGTTGCAGAATATCAACCCTGCCTGCTCTCCTGGATACAGTGATTACAGATAGGCCGAAATCATAAGAAAGAATACATTTTGAAATAGTTGGACAGAAATCAAGAAATTCATTTAACAAAGCACATTTATTTTGAATGAAGAAAAAAAGGGAACAGTTACTAATGAATTAGAGTTGTCTCCGCGTCCCACAAGAACAAATTGCCTCTCGGAGAGAACGCGACATTTATAGGCATTGAAAAGGCTAAACACCGCAATGTGTTAATTTTCGATGTCTACTCGTATTTTTTTACCTCACCGGGGAATTCGCAAATTTCCGTGTTCTTCTGATGGAGAATTCACCGAGTCTTGTACATAGTCTCCGTTTTCGAGCTGAAATAATCATTTATCGAATACAATGATATTTTAAAACAATGCTGGGCGGTGGAGATCATAGGAAAAAGAAAAAGAAACCGCAAATACAGATGAAACCTTCAATCTGTTAAACTTCAGTTTTCGAAGTTTTATGTGACGTAATTTTGCGTCTAAGAGGAAAACTTCTCCCTTCACCACACACACACTCACCAATTTTCTTTCACCCCTTCAAAAATTCATTTCAGTTTTAAATGTCTCTCTGTAATGTCTTAAATGGCGGCAACTAAGGCAGACATCCTGGAATCCGGGAAGAAACTCATGCCTCAAGATTTGAGGAAATTTCTGTTCTGTTAAATTTTTGGCTTCGGAAATTATTATTTACAGTTTAAAGCTGAAATACAAACATTTGTGCAATAAAATGACATTTAAAAACAATACTGGACAGAAGCAACTTCGCCAAAATAAAGAAATTGCAATTATGAGAAAACGTTTACACTTTGTTTAACCTCTGCTTCGAAAAGTTCTGAAAAATGAAATACCGTCCTGAGACGAGCGAGAGCCCTTGTCACCATACACATATTAATGGCTCCAAAACTAACAAAAATGAAATTCCTGTTTGTTTTGCATGCTCTCTAGTATAATCAAAATTATCTCGAAAAAAAGCGGAATTCTCAAATCTGCGGAAGTATCTCATGTCTGATTTGTAACATTCTGCGAAATGCAAAATGAACTGCTGAATCCTCGACGTATGGAAGACGATTGACGTGCACATCGCCTGGTTATTATCCCGACATATACAATGTATGGGATGTAAGGTCAGGTGATGCGTAACATCACAGCCTCTCCTTGACAAAAGTCAACCCCGCCTTCTCGTGGTGCATCCTGTTCCCACTAAAGGGGCTCTGACGACCGCCAATAGCGGTATAACTGTACCATCGGGATTAGAGGAAATGCTATCCCACACTCACCAACCCGCTTGGCCAGCGTGGTGAGTTATGGCCAAACCCCTCTAAAATGACTCCACAACCTAAATCTTGGCCCTCAGTCTCCGGTATCTGGAATGTACCTGGCCAAGGCAGCGGCCGGTGCGACATGAAGGCAGAGGGTGCTAAGAATCCCCGGAGGACCGGACTAGGCTGCCATCTGATGCTGACCTTGGCAACGTACAATGGACGCTCCTTATCTTCTGATTCAAGGCTTCTTGAATTGGAAGAGGAACTACAAAGGATCAAGTGGGACATCGTGGGGCTAAGTGAGGTAAGGAGAAAAGGAGAAGATCTCATCGAACTGAAAAGTGGACATCTCTTCTACTATCGTGGGACAGATACTGGCAGAACTAGTGGTGTTGGATTTATAATAAACAAGAAACTGAAGGATAAAGTTGTAGAAGTTGAAAGTTCCTCTGACAGAGCTGCACGGCTTGTTATCCAACTCTCGAAAAGATACCAGGCTCAGATTATTCAAACTTATGCACCCACCACAAGTCATCCTGAAGAAGAAATTGAAGAATTTTATGAGGAAATTTGTCATCTAAATAATAAAGGTAAGCAGCACTTGAAAATAATTATCGGAGATTTCAATGCAAAAATAGGGCAACGGCAACAGAATGAAACTTCAGTAGGTAAATTCGGTCACGGCAACAGAAACCAGCGTGGAAATACTCTCGTTGAGTTTGCAGAGGCAGAAGGGTTTTTCATCTTGAACTCCTTCTTCAAGAAAAAGCCACACAGGAAATGGACATGGAGACATCCAAATGGGACGACAAGTGAAATTGATTTTATTATGTGTAACAAAAATTGTCATAGAAGACTGCAGTGTGCTAAACAAGTTCAACACAGGTAGTGACCATAGATTGGTGAGATGTAAGATGCACCTCAACACTAAACTTGAACGTGGCAAGCTCATAAGACAAACAAAATCTATTGACATAACCAACCTTAAAAAACACCATAATACCTTCAAGTTGGAACTGAAGAACAGGTTCTCTGCTTTAGAAATCCTAACATCGGAAGAAGTGGACATCTCTGAAGTTAACAGAAAAGTAACCAAAGCTCTTATGGAAACAGCAACAAAATTAGCTGGGTCTAAGAACAAGTTGCATGTAAATAAATTATCAGGAAAAACGAAAATGTTGATGCAAAAAGAAGAGAGATGAGGACAACTGAAGAAGATGTGACTTCCAAAGTGGAATATATAGAGCTATGCAAGACAGTACGAAAAAGTATCACTGAAGACGTAAGAAAATTCAACTGTGAACTAGTGAGGAAAGCAATTGAAAACATCCAAAGCCTAAAGATAGCAAAGGGACATCTCAGTAAGGGAAGAAAACAGATTATGGCACTGAGAAAAGAAGATGGTTCTGTAACAAGAAATAGAGGCGAAATTTTGACAAGAGTGAAAGATTTCTACTCCAAATTATATGAAAGGGATGATACATGCACTCCAGACATCATGAAAGATACCAGTACCAGAGTTCCTCCAGTTCTTCCAGCAGAAGTTGCACATGCAATCAAGAACATGAAGCGGGGAAAAGCTCCAGGAGAAGATGGAATTACTGTAGATATCATACAAGAAGCAAGTGGAGAAATCGAAACAGTACTCGCCCAAATTTTCACTCGATGCCTTAATGAAGGAAAGATTCCTGAGGATTGGAACACCGCTACAATGATCCTGCTACATAAGAAAGGTGACATTGAGGATCTCGGAAACTACAGACCTATCAGCCTCCTATCAGTAGTTTATAAAATCTTCAGCCTCCTATCAGTAGTTTCTAAATTCTATAAGACCTATCAGCCTCCTATCAGTAGTTTATAAATTCTAAAGTTCTTTTACACCGCTTGAATGTAACACTGGACATGGCTCAACCGAGAGAACAAGCTGGATTCAGGAGTGGCTACAGCACAATAGATCATATCCATGTGCTGAGAAAACTAATTGAAAGAGCGAGGGAATATGAACTTCCATTGTGCATGGCTTTTATCGATTATGAAAAAGCCTTTAATTCGGTGAAACCATCAGCAGTCACAATGGCTCTGAAAACCTGCGGTATTGAAGATGCATACATTAATATTATTAATAACATCTATGAAAATGCAAGTGCAAAGATTAGGCTGTTTGAAAATACAACACATAAAAATTGGAAAGGGAGTGAGACAATGTGACACCATATCTCCGAAGCTCTTTAATGCCCATTGGAGGGTGTTTTTCAGTCACTGAGCTGGGAAAACAAGGGGATAAAGATTAATGGAGATTATCTAACCAACCTTCGTTTTGCTGATGACGTAGTCATTTTTGCAACTATCCCATCAGAGCTGCAGAGTATGATCCAGGAACTTGCTGACAAGAGTAAAGAAGTGGGATTAAAAATGAACTTTCAGAAGACAAAAGTGATGTTCAATGCTTTTACAAGAAATAAAGATTTATCGATTGATGGAGAAAAGCTGGAGATAACAGACACGTACGTTTATCTTGGACAGCAGATATCAAGTGAGGGTCACATTGATGAAGAAATTAATCGGCGTACAAAACTTGCCTGGAGAGCTTTTGGAAGAAACAGCATAATTTTCAAGAGCAATATGCCATTATGTCTTAAAAGAAAAGTGTTTGATCAATGCATCCTTCCAGTGCTTACGTATGGTGCAGAGACGTGGACCTTAACTAAAAGAGACATACAAAGGCTGCAGACAACTCAAAGAAGCATGGAGAGGTGCATGCTTGGTGTAACCAGGAGAGATAAGAAGAGGAACTCGTGGATCCGAAAAATGACTAGAGTGGAAGACATCATGATCAGAGTTAAATCCCTGAAATGGCAATGGGCTGGACATACTGCCAGAAGGACAGATCATCAATGGACATCCGAAATTTTAGATTGGATTCCAAGGGACAGGAAAAGACCCAGAAGAAGACCACATGGGAGATGGGTGGATGAAATTCGAAAGTATGCAGGGGTGACATGGAGGAGATTGGCACAAGACAGACCGTTGTGGAGGAAACTTGGGGAGACCTTCGTCCAGCAGTGGATTGATAATGGTTGACAATGATGATGATGATGATACAATGTATGTATTGTTCAACTACAATTTTAGGAACTCTGTGAAACGTTCATTTCTAACTCGAAACATATGTTTTTCACTCTCGAATGTTATGAGTGGTCCAAAAGCGGACCCCGATTATACATATATTAAAATTTGTGAGGGGTGAGAACTCCTCCTAACAACTTTATTTCACAAGGAGCCTAAACATTCGGTTAAGAATCCTGCCAACCAGCTCTAAATATTAGGCCGTGTCTTTATATTAATTTTTTTAAGATCTTACCGAAGTGTTTATTCATTAATTCAGCGAGAAAAGTTTTACTGTAGAATGACAAACTTTTACTTTCCACTGACGAGCTCGGAACCGAAAGTTTTGCATTTTCACAATATATTAATGTGACAACTTTGTCACCGTTACCTTCGCATTTCAGTCATACATTGAGGGATCAATTTCTCCGGTCGACTTTTCGAAAGTATAAACAGTACGGTTGTAATTTTCGGCATGGGTATTGTCGATTGTGGCGGGAAAAGAACAATACATAGGACGGTTTTAGATAGAGAGTGAACATCGCTGGGCACATGCGCCAGCTCAGCCTTCCCTTCGAACGAAAGTCTCACGCTCAACTTGGCGTTGAAAGGAAGCGAAATTTTGGGATGCATCAATCTATGCTACCCTTTTTAAGGGGAAATGCTTGAAATAAATAAAAACACAGAACGTAGCTTTTAATCCTTTTTTTTCTTCCAAAATACTTGAAGTAACATAAAATTTTAATTCAGTAATTTATCACTGCGTGCTTATTTATTTTGTCAAGAAATCATTATTCCTGCTAATAAACAAAGATATCGCTCTTTCCACGTTTTAGCACCTCACAGCAATCTAAAAATTGTTATTCAGTCACCACCGGGGAATTGAATCCCGGATCTCTCGATGTAGTCTAGCCGAGCGCGAGGCCTTACACCACGCCGCCAACAATCCACGGCGCTAGGTGTGTTTTTCTGTCAGCTTCTGACATCATAAATCCGTAAGATGGGCTCAGCTACTGAGACGTCTTCATGCGGTGGGAATTAACGGCACTAATTATAAATTAATTACAAAAGTTAAATCCAAAGCGCGAGATCCAAAGTGAAAATTCTCCAAATACGTGGCGTGAGTGAATAAACTAAGACATCGCTCTTTCCACGTTTTAGCAACACAGAGGAACCGAAAAATTGTTATTCGGTCACCGCCGGGGAAAAGAATCCCGGATCTTTCAATATCACGATTTCGCCGTGGATTGTTGGCCTCCGTGGTGTAAATCTAACATCCTCGGCTGGATATCGAGAGATCCGGGGTTCACGCTGTGACCGAACAACAATTTTCCGGATGCTGTGTGGCGCTAAAACGTGGAAAGAGCGATGTCTTTGTTTATTCACTGACTTTGCTGTTCAGTATTTGGAAGATTTTCATTATTCCTGCAGTATGTTGATGAAAAAATGCGTTTTGTTGCGGGAAATCAAATGACGATTTTTTCTATTTCATGTGTCCGCAATACGTGATTCTGAGCAAAAGGCCTTAAAAATACAGAAAATCCGTATTAGTTGGCAACTATGCAGCAGTCAATGAATTTAGTTATTGCACAAATGCATTTTTGTTTCCTAATTTATTTTTTTGTCGTTGTTGTTGTTTAGTGGTAGTCATTTGCTACTCGCATTTTAGCTGCAAGAAAAATTCCGTCGGAAAAGTATCGCATTTTGCGATGCAAAATCACGTATCCATTGCATCTGACGCCGCAATGCATTGAACTGTGCAATGCGATACCGCTAAAACAACGTTTGGTGTAATGCCCATTTCGTATGCTCGTACCATACAATAGCCTTTGCTCGCCTCTGGCATCGATAAAGCGTGGTCGACTCACACTTTGCTGGCTATTCGTGGTTTTTCCATCGTGTTTTTTTTTTTTTTTTGTTTAATGATCGTACTAATCACTGCTGACCTTCAACACGACACAAGCGTTGCCGCTTCCGGGCTCTGACATTAAAAGTACATTTTAAGATCAGTTTTATTTTTCCTCGAAATTTAAGAAATCGCATGTGCTACAAGAAAGGCTATAAATAGACATTGGTTTCAGAAATGAGACAGAGCTCCAGCCGTTGAGAACCCAACCTTATACGGAGAGGATTACTGGTCGTTTTGTTCCTGATAATAAGAAAGATATCTCGAGAAAGCTTCGCAACAGCAGAGGCTCCAAAATACGTATATGTGGCGTACATTAGTTGAACATATTTGGATCCACATTGAAACAAGGTAGAATGAAGCATATGACTTTCTAAGGTTCTCGAGAGAAACGAATATCTAGACATAGTCCTAAAATTACGTACAGTACGTAAAATCCTTTCACAGATTAAAAATTGAAAAAAAACCGGGCTGCGTTTTTGTAATTTAGAATTTACATTTGCATGAACACAGCAAACATCCCAGAATAATTTTTTTGCGGTTCGAAAATGTGCTAAAATTTGTAAAATACACGAGATCTATTCAAATCGTAATTGTTCAACAGCAAGACATCTCTGATATCTTGTCGATATTAAATTACTCCAGCCTATATAAACTTTCCTTTTTTGCAGGACTTACGAGTAGACTTCGAAGAAAAGTAGGATTTTGACCTCGAAGTGGCATACCAAGCAAACACGTGTGCTTTTCTTTTTCATATTTTGGAGTGTATTTAACACTTTTCGGACAAAAAAAGATAATTTAAATTGCGAAAAGGAACTAAAGATTCCATTGAAGGAATTATATTTTCCAAATAAATTACTGCAAACTATTAACTTTCTATTTTATGTGTTTGTTTCATTTAGGTTGAAAATCCTGTGATCAATTTTTCATCTGAAAATCATTGTCACCTATGACGGAACGAATAATTGATAATAACCCGATAGAAAGCAATAAATAGCTTTCGAAAAGTAAACCAGGCTTTCAAATCTCACGGAATTAATAAAATTATTTGATTCAGTACTTGTCATTGAGAAAACAGAATACATATCCAATAGCAGCGTGAAACAGTGTCACAATGGGAACAATGATCTTACGTTGGAGCACTGAGGCATCCATGTTGCCTTTATAAACATACGAGGAAGTACGGACAATAAAATACAGTCCGGCCCAGACCGGAACTGACAGCCTCCTGGAAGTGTGTACAGAATGCGCATACTATATTTACGTTCGTGTGCTTGATCTCCTCCACAAGTGTTCTCTCGTCAAGTATCAATTTAAAGTGCGAAACGGGATTCTTCTGAGAAAATATCTGGAAGCACTCTGAATTTAAGACGAGTACTGTTGGAACCAAGTACATCGTTGACGACCGTGAGCTGCTGCGAAGGCTATGCATCTCAGGGGTCTCCTTACTTTGAGTCGTTACCTTTGAAGACGGTATATTACCGTGTGACAACAGGAGCAGATGGAAATTATTTCCAGAGTTGGATACTGGTGATAATAGATTTTCTCCCAGTATTTATTCTCGGGTAGCGCTTCTACCTCCTACTGGTTCATTTCGGGGACCAAAACTGTGTCGACAACTCCAGCGTCACTCCCAACAGCATTAACCGTCCCTGTATTGACCGAACAAGTGCAACAGGCATAGAACTCCATCCCACAAACTGACATCCAACACCTGTAAGACACAATGCATGAACGTTTGCGTGCTTGCATTCAACATTCTGGCGGTTACACCAGTTATTAATGTACCAGCATTTCACATTTAAAATGGCTCTTCTCGCGCTTACAATAAGCTGTGATCTTGAAACCTTAATCGATTAAATATGTGTTCTATACAAATGTATTGCCGCCATTTTATTCCTCTACAACTATTTTTTCGTGGTGTTGGGATTTTTTTTCCGTCAGTGTATTTACCCAATGTGTGAAAAAGCCAAATTTCTGTGTAACGGCGTTATCGACATCTAACGTAATAAATTATTCGAATCGTTTATTAGTTGCAATGCTAATGTTTAATACAATGCGAATTGGTCTTAGTTAGAATAATCAGAAACCTGAACAACATACTGCAGCTATCAATCTTATCTAGAATAATACACTCACGGACAATGAAATTTGCGCCCCGAGAAGGACACATCGAATTGAAATGAAATTATATGGACGTAATGAAACAGATGAAGGATACACATGGTGGCAGAAACAGAGCTGCAGGACAATAATAAAGGGATCTGTAGCACGCCGTCCGGTCATCTTCAAGAGCGCGCCGTACCGCCTCGTTCGGCGATAAATGCTGCAATACGGTTCGGCATGGAGGCTAACTGACGCATAATGATGTTCTACGGGAGACTGGCTCCTACGTGTTGGACGGTGTGCTCAAAATCCCGGAGAGTGCGGAACGGCGGCAGCTGGCGTTTCAACTGGTCCCAGACATGCTCGGTAGGGGACATGTCCGGAGAGCCGGCAGGGCATTGAAGTGTCTGGACATGACGTAGGTAGTCCTGGGAAACCCGGACCGTGTGCGGCAGGCCATTACCCTGCTGGTAGAGCGCACATGGAATCCAGGCCATGAAATGAAGCACATGGGCCGTAGGATATCATTAACATACAGCTCGCCTGTCAATGATCCACGTACCACCAACATAACTGATCGGCTACCGTAGATTATGACTCCTCAGACCATAATTCCTGCAGTGGGGGAGGTGTGGCGATCGATATTTAGGTTAGGATTGTGCCGTTGATCCGTCGACCTCATCGCTAAACACCACACCTCAGCAGTTTGTGGCGATCGACGTCGCCCTGGTCTGGCAGCACTGCGCACGGAGCCGGCGATGATCCGCTGTTAATGACAACACACGTAAGGGGCGCCGGGATCGCATATTTGCTTCCGCGAGACGTTGGAATATGGTTCGTAGGCACACAGGCACCGTTACATCTTGCCTGTATAGTGGAATGTCTCTTCCTGCAATCGGTTCGAGACTGGCACACAATCCGTCGTTCCTCTGTACCCGTGATCTACCTGGTCCGTCCGGAGCCGCTCCGCCGAATGGGAGTGCCTTCGAGCGTCCACTGCTTCCAACACAGTCGGACGGTATGGTCAGAACGATCCACGTGGTTGGATATATGGCGCGCCGAACACCCTATGCCGCCCCGGTGGCGCAGTGGTCTAAGCGATGTCCTCTGATCATTCGTCCGAAAGGGGTCCGGGTTCGAATCCCGGTGAGGCATAGATGTTGTGTTTGTTTTACGGCGCTGGCTTTCTACCTTCCCTGGAACCAGTGACCCTAAATTAGGGACGGGCGACTGCTTATAGCCCATTGAGTTGCTCACGGTGGTCGTTAAACCTAAAACCAAAAAAAAAAAACCCCTACGGGTTTCAGCTGGATGATCAGTTCTCTCTCTTAGCCCGTACGTTGCCTAAATCAAAGTCTCTGGCCTCTACCCTGCATTATTGTCACTCTGTACTCTTGCCAGCGTCGGTCATCGCTTTTCGATTTCATGAGGCTTCGACTGCACGCCGGTTTATGAGGCTGCCGTTTTGTGGTTGCCATGCCACCATAGGGTATGCGGTCCTGTGCACTCGCACCAAACGTGAGTTATTTCATACTAATACATACTCTAGCCATTATGAAAGTTTCGCGGTTGTAGCCTGATTTCTTCTAGGTGCTCAAATTTCATTGTTCGTGAGTGTGTAAGTATACTAACTTGACAATTTGATTCTATCTAAAATTTGAAAAATGTCGCGATTTAGCATTTTGTTTTAAATTCTGAGAAAATGAGTAAAACTGCAACTTTGACTGCAATCTCTTGTAAGGAGGTATCTATCAAACATATCTAATTCGGAATGACAGAAAAATACGAATTTTAAACGTATGAATAGTATCATGATCGCTTCTTCTGATGTCCCTTTTAGTGTTATGAAAATAGCGCCATATTGTTTGCAATATTATTTCATTTCTAAAGAATTCTGCTTATCATCATTTCTTAGAATAGTAGATTTCGTATTTAAATGATTTCTCTGGACTTATAAAACAAAAAGTCGGTTTCATATTTTAACTCGAGCTTTATATTGTCTTCGAGAAGACAATTCATTTTCTATGTGCGCGAAGCAAAGTTTCGGTGTAGAAATAGACGTCTAAGAACCATTTTTCTGTCGTTGACTGCTAATCGCCGTACAATACAAAAGCGCGAACGTAAAGTTGTGATTCATGAAGAGGTAAAAGTATTCATTTTCAGAACATCATTTGCCGGACGTTGCAGAATATTATCTTAAAGTCCAGATACATAAAATATTTGTAACATTTTTTTAAACATTTGGTCACAAAATTTGAGGCATACAGCTTTCCAACTTTGTTAACCAAGATTTATTAAAGCCTGATCTTAAATTTTACCTATTACAAACTTCATCTTTAATTTAAACACTGTACAAATATATTAGCAAATGTATGTGGGTCAGTCACGTCTAACATTCAGGTGTAACCCACTTTCTTTCTATAACAAATGATTTTGTCCACGAGTAAATTTCCCCCATATGGGAAACTCTTATTCCTGATATATTTGAAGATCAAGTGTTTTGAAATTTAGGACATTTCAGAGCACAGCGTTAAGTTCTTACATGAGAAACTCACCAACATCATTTGTTTCTAAATTATTAAAAACAAAATTACCTTTTCACTGAATATTCGTGTGGTATCCATTACGCAATACAGGATTCCGCACATGGGTGGTCCTGTGCCCATATTCGGCTATTCTGCGTGTTGACAGATCCATGTAAAGAAAAAGAGCGTCGTCTGTCGAGCACACCTTTAGTCACGAAGGGGATTGTCATTGAACTTTATCGGAGGCCATTTTCTCAAACTGCTTACACTGTGTTATATCGCTGGTAACAAACTAAAAAATAAAAAGGAATTATACATCAACTATATTCAAATAGTATAACTCTACTAGTAATCCGAATTTCTTTGCGTAGAATAGAAATCAAATTTTCCAGGATTTGATTTCTATTCGACGCCAAGAAATTCGGATTACTGGTAGAATTATACTACTCCGCTAATAAAAAAAATTGTGTGTCAAGTTTACAGTTTGTATTGGTACATATTTAATACAATGTGGACTATATGATTTATTGATGATCTTGGTATGTACAAACAAATTGCCAATTCATAAGCAGTGTTTCTTGTATTTGTCTTTTCTGGAGATACATAAACGCTCATGGATTTACATTTGCATAGAAGTGAAGCACATCCTTCACACTTCACGAAAAAAATTCCAATTAAACAGCATAAGGAATAAAAAAAGGATTAGAATTATATAAACAGAGGTGTTAATATCTGCATAATCGTGTATCATTTCCCTGATTAAAAGCGCAATGATCTCTTCTGATGAACCCTTCACCCTTAAAAGCTTCCTTCCAAACCATCATATTGTTTGTTTTTCGGTATTCTAAAAATTTTTATGTGGAAATATTTAAAATGTTGAAAACGTGCTATACATTTTATGTGTACATAGATAATTATTTAGATTTTCAGAAAAGTCATTTCAAAATCTGAATTATTGACACAACAATCAGACATCTCTGAATTCCGAGAAGTTTATGGTTTGTCATGTAAAATTAGTCACTTCACAAAATTTAAACATCACAACACCCTGGAATCCAACGAGCATCTTCCGATTTGCGCTCGAGCATGCTATCCGTTACACCACCCAATAATAGGAAGTCCCAAGCATCAGAGTGTTAAAAAGCAGAAATATATTCGATTTCGATTCCAGCTCAAAAATGATTTTGTTTTTAAGTTTCTGCTGTGATAAATATTTCGTGAATAAGAGTAAAATGCGTGGAATTCAGAGATGTCTCATTCTTATTTTAATAATTCAGATATATTTCCACATATTATGTAAAGAATATTTCTTCCACAATTTGTATCATTTCAAAATTTCTCCTTCTCCTTCGAATATTTTTAAGGAGATGACTTTGTAGGGTGTAGGAGTTAATATGAGTATATTTAAACGCTATTACCTGCTGCACATTATAAACTCTCGCACACCAAATAATTATTTTTTCCACACAACACGAGAGTATGCTTAACGTTTCCTTTCTGTATAAAGTAACCAGCAGAGTTATTAGATGCTAACATAATCACGAAACATTAAGTTTCCTAATGCAGCGGAAATGCACCTATTTGAAATAACGTTGCCAATTATTTCTTTATTTTAGGGACACCTAACTACATATGCCGGTGTTTTGTTACCTCCACATGCGTATATGACACTATTTTGAATTGAATGCATTAATTCTGCTTCTCAGCAGTCCTCAATTTTTTTGAACTCATAACAGCAGAAATGATGTTTCTTAAACACGAACTTCCTGACTTCGACTGATTACATTTTCTATCCCCAGTCCTAATTTTATTTCGTTGATACTCCTCAAATTCTGTCTAAAAATTAATTTCTTTTGCATATGCTTCTGTACGTGCATTCAGTGCGGCAATGTATGCCGATTTGTTAGCATTAAATGATTGCGTATGCTATTCCCTATTGGCCCCAATATTGGAGTTTCCACTATTTATTCGAAAAATATATTTCATTATTCAGAAAATTATTTCAGAAGTGGTAGAGGAATATAAATTCGATTTTAACTAAAGTGTGCAGTCGGCACCAAAACATTCAGTGGACAAATGATGTGATTGGCTGATATCGGCAGTTTCTTATGAGAGAAAAATTTTGCAACTTTGAAAGGTCTAAACCGGGAGTTGCTCTGGATTTCGTAAAAACTCCAAATTCATTTTTTTCGCCGAAGTACAGTATTTAAAAGTCATGGCGAATGTTGTTTTCCTCTTTTAGGTTTCTAATCATTCTTACCTTTTCAAATATGGTCCCTAATTTACAGAGAACTGTTCATTGACATAAAACAGTTCTCTTTGAACATTGCTGAATTTATAATCAAAGCACAATTCCGTCTAAAGGCACCAATACTTCTTGAATATTAATGAAATTGATCTTATGTGTGTATATATTAAATCCTATTCCAATTCCGTGAGGTGTGTTATCTGTTGGATTTGGGGAAATATAAAAAAAATTGCGATTTAGTTATCTTGATTCCTTAGTTGATGTTCCATATTTCGTTTAATATATCTAGTATTATACGGTCTGTGATCAATAGTTAAATACCGGAAGCATGAAATGTTTAACCACTTTTGTAAAGAATTATGGTACATTACATTTCGAAATGAAGTTAAAATGTTTCTTCTAAAAGCTCTCAATACAAGATTTATTTACCTTTTTTAATTTCTTTTTCGATGCGCTTTGAGCTTGTCTCCTGTCGCCCAAGGAAGACGCAGGCATCAGTTACTCCTAAATTTTCTTCATCAACCATTCAAAGTTGTGAAGTCATTAGGGGTTCCTTGTATTTTTCTTCCACATGCTCTCAATGCAATAATTATATATATTTTTAATTCTTCGTCGATGCACCCTGAGTTTGATTCTTGTCGCTCAAGGACGACGCTGGCATCAGTTACTTCTAAATTTTTTCATCAACCATTGAAATTTTTGAAGTCATTTGGGGCTTCTGCTATAACACTACACGTTGGTCATTATCGTTGGTTCGTGTAGAATAGTGTGTATTTTGATATTGGAGAATGATTTACCCCTCAGTTGGTCGATCATCAGTGACCCTTAGTGACGTACCTACTTCTGAGGTGATTCACATGTCAGTAGGGGAGGTTGCAGTGATAAGCCTCTGCGGGTGTATTTCAATTTGTAGAATGTCCGACTTCGGAGAAATATGATATGGTTTCGAATTTTTTCAGCGGCAGAAAAGGGCTAATCGCTATACCTTCAGTGAGAACGGGATGCTCCACAACAACATTTTCTAAGATATATCATACGTTACCCGTCCATTGATCATAGATGTCAAATATATGTATATGCTCTCAGTGAGCAATATTAGATATTGAGGTGATGTGCAGTTGACGTGGACAAAAACAACGCAAAGTGGAACACACAAGAAATGAACGCAGCCGATTAATAGGAGGATAGGAGAGCTTCCCAACGGTGTATCGCAATCGCTGAGAATGGGTAAAATTGGTGATTTCAGTAAATTTGATCATGAATGCATTGTCGGTGCAGGACAGATAGGTCATTCTATCGACCAAATGGTAAGAACCGTAGGGTACCAGGGGCAACCGTATCAAAGGTGTACCGTGAATACGCCGTCGACGGACGTACTTGTGCCCAGAGAGCAAGTGGTGGCCGAACACACATCATTTATTTCCCTGGTCGATATATACCATCCTATCTCGTACAGATTGATCGCTTCGGAACAGCTGCGCAAATCATATACAGGATAAATATCGGAGCCCCTATCAGCGTCAGCGAAACGATAATGGTACGGGGCAGGCTGCATATCGTAGGCTACAAAAGCAGATGGCCTATTAGTGCTCCACTCTGGAATGCCCGTCATCAGACATTAGGCATTGCCTGGGTCCGAGAACATCAAAACTGGACATCCCCAGAGTGGCGTCTCGTCATTTAGTCAGATGAATCAGGCTTTCAACTATACCGAGCTGAGGGAGTGAGTGGTGTTGCCTCGACAGGACAACGTCATGATCCCGTCGTACCAGGTCAGCTCTATTTACTGCATTGATGCTTCGGTAATGGTTTGGGCAGCTTCTACATGGGACATATTAAGTCCCTCAGGGTGTCCCAGGAAATGCTTAACCGCTGCGCGCTACTAACAAATGCTAGCTAATCACCTACCAGATTTCATCGCCTTCGAGACTAATGATCTGTTTTCGAAAGATGTTGTTTTTCTTTCCAAACTTCATCAAATAAATATTAAAACATTACGGAGTAAGTTATGCGAAATCTATAAAAAATTTGGTGTTTAGAACTAAAAGCAGTTCTTTTATCAATTTTTGCAAAAAGTTAAAAAAAAACTTCCTATAAGAGAACAATGGAAAATTTTCCGTTAATGTATACGTTCAGTAATAAACAGTTCACATGAGATAATACTGTCTAACACGTCTTTCTTTATAATTGAAGGTTCAACGACCACCATGAGTAACTCGATGGGACATACGCAGTCGCTCTTCCCTAAATTAGGACAACTGGCTCCAGGGAAGGGAGAGGACCAGGGCCGTACGACAAACACACAGCAGCCATGCCTCACCGGGATTCCAACCCGGACCTATCTCGCAAGAATGGCCACAAGCCAGCGCTTAGACCACTGCGCCATAATATGTGTACATCGGACTTAGGGGATGGCAGAAATTGTTCAAAATAAGGAACATTTTGACAAACGTGAAACATTTGTATTCTTAGAACTCAATACAAACATTTTGCATAAATTTACTATACTGTAGTTATTTCATAGTACACGGTTCCAACGATTGAACAAACATTGAGCCTTATGGAACATTGTGTATCTTAGTTGCAGTCGAAATGCAAATATACAAATTACGTGAAATTCGGGAAAGACGTTTTTTGTAATAAATTGGAAAACTACTTACTGCACTAAAATTTCTATCCGTTTATGTAGAGGAGACATGTAATAGATTTGTCAAAAATTTTATATTTGATTCACGCATTTGTTTTCTGCTTGCTACTTATTGAAATTTATTAAGGAAGGTTTATCCACTACCATCAAAACCAAACGATATCACTCCAAACCTTCAGAAGCACCGAGAGCTACTTTTAGGTCTGTGGTTCTCGTTTCCAGCTTATTCATCGCAATCTCCGTCATTTATCAATGCTAAATCTGCAATGATATCAGCATCATTTATTTCAATTGAAACTTGAACATTCTCTAAAACAAACCTTTCGTTTCCGTTCTGTACTCGTCGTCAGATTGATACCGCGACTGCATATCTGCCAAAGTTTGCTACAACTATTTCGAATCGACCCCTTCACTTTCTTCAGGCGCAAGTTTTTAATCAATACCATAAGTTGATTTAAACCGCCGCAAACATCCAGTACGTAAAGTAAAATTAAATTTGCAAATTGATATGCAAAATGTTTTTGCATTCTTTTACAACAGTATCAGAAACTTGAATCTTAGGAGTTAATGTTGGCATATCATTTACGAAGTACTTCTTTTATCCCATAGTGATCCACACGTAACATCATTAGCTCTTGGACGTTCTCTCGAGTTTCTTTTCATGTCTTGATTTAAAAAATAAATAAATTTTAAAGCTTTTCATGTCTTCATTTTTTAAAATGTGTTTTTGTGCTGTTTACAACTGTTTTGCTAGTGGAGATGTGTTCAAGAAATTTGATATTGGGGATTTGTTAAACCATTTCTTCAACCAATATCCACCCCGTGTATTATTTTGAACTTTTTGAAACGTCAAAGTTTTTCACTATTTGTGAGGTTTAAATTATACAAATGAGTTTCTCTTATTGCAATTTTTCTTTAGCCGGCAATCCACCACGACGTCCAACTTCAGTGTCCGGGAGACAATATTTTCAATGAGATAATTCTCCCGTTTTTTAGTAATCTTTCTACAAACGGGAATGACACCGTACAATAAATATTACAATACAGGTAGGGATAAACACATTTCAACTATCGTAAAAAAGCCGCCAATTATACAGCTACATGGTTCTATTGGCATATATATTTATACATGTAAATCGATGTCATAAAAAACATAATTCTAGTGAGTAACTGGAGACTGTGTTTATAACCACTTATTATTTCGATAAAATAAAAAATAAAGTGTCCAGTTACTGTGATCATATTTGTTTGTTTCATCTAAGATTTTCATACTGCGCTCATTGGTTTCCGTGAGTGCCAGTTTTTAAGTGCCAGGTAAATAAACATAACTAGAAGCTCGTTTTCCAAAAGAAAAATAAAGCAATGTGCACGACATTGAATAAGCACCTGACGCACGATTTTGGAAGTCATAGGTGGTATGCTTCTGCTGAAAACCCGATACTCTAAATGATGAGCGGCACTAATGGCATAAAACGTTTTACATATACATGTATCATGAAAGAAATACGGGATTACGCCATATAATACAAATTTTGAAGATGACAATCCGATTTTTGGCGTAAATGTGACAAGGATGGTAAGTCAGAAAATATCCGAAAACTTGAAAATTTTCATCGTCCTGGAGCGGGACTCGAACCCGCGTCTCCCAGAAAACGCCTAGGTATGCTAACCACTACACCACCCAGAACGACCAAGTTCCAAGTTTCCGATCAATTTGAATTTAACCATCACAGGATTCGCTAGTCGAAGCAACCGGCATTCATGTTTAGCGAATCTGGAGGTTAATAATCCTATCCCGTGATTGCCCGGAGAAGCAGATAAATCATGAAAGAAATACGGGATTACGCCATATAATACAAATTTTGAAGATGACAATCCGATTTTTGGCGTAAATGTGACATGGATGGTTAAATCCTGTGATGGTTAAATTCAAATTGATCGGAAACTTGGAACTTGGTCGTTCTGGGTGGTGTAGTGGTTAGCATACCTAGGCGTTTTCTGGGAGACGCGGGTTCGAGTCCCGCTCCAGGACGATGAAAATTTTCAAGTTTTCGGATATTATCTGACTTACCATCCTTGTCACATTTACGCCAAAAATCGGATTGTCATCTTCAGAATTTGTATATACATGTATATTGAGACTCGTGTTTTGTTCGATGTAAGGTTTTTCCTACACGTTTTAATATAATTTTCTTGCTGATTTTTTGAAGTTCAATAAAAGATTCATTCGCTTTATCCGTGTTCCCAACAAATGGATTTCACAGTATTTCATTTGGATAGTTTAACAATATTGAGATTTCATCAGACTATATCGTTTGATCCCAAGCTCCAACTTCAAGATCCTAGAAAGCATCAAAGGACATTTGAAGCTTCGCCTGCAGTTAGACCCTCAAAATCAAATGGCTTCTATGCCTCGTTTTAGTTGGGATAATGTCAAAGCAATTTCTACTTCAAAAGCATATGGTGTCGTGCTTGCAAAGCATGGAAACTGCAACTGATTTTCCAAGTTCAACACCGATGAGGGTGCATTCGTTCAGTCAGGGTTCAGGGGGAATCTTGCGATACGTCATGCCGGACGCAGTTTGCGCTTTGCAGGCGCGTCACCATGGTTATAATCCTATAGGAACTTTACTGCTTCACGTCAAATCCCCTGAGATTCCGCGTATTTCTGAACTGCTGCCGTACCCAGTAGCAGTTCAGAATTTTGTAAAATCGGGTGTGAATTAAAATTTGTGACTCCCATACACGTGTAATATTTCCTATAGACTCGTATGCGTTTTTTATCCTCTTCTAAGCAAAATACGTGACTCGTCACTGCAAGCTATGCAACGCCTTTCGAACGCGGTCCATAATTTGGAGTCACATCGTTGAAGAAATCAGTATTGATGTTCAGTGGTGAGAAGTAGCCATCGCAAAGTGCTAAATAAAATGTAGTGGCACAGGAATAAATGCTCATCCAGTTTTGCCTCTGAGGGTACTTCATGCAGGACGGTACTTGTCTTAAACGTGTGGGTAAGCAAGCCGACGGTATCGTTTGTTTGGGCCAGCAAGCACCTTCCTAGGCTGCGGCCTTTCAGACAAAAACCCTATAAAACTTTGTTAGATGATGTCGTAAGACTCACCGGGTACAGATACACTTATTAATAAATTCTTGGTCCAACAAAATGGCAGATACTAAGAGGTGCATCTATTTAGCTAAATTATTACTTATTTCGACTTAACAGAAATTTGGAAGATTAAATTAAGATGGACTTTTCCTTCTGACTGTTTTATTTTAATGAGAATAATAGCTCAGAAATATTTAAACAATTCAAACCCTGCTATTTACTTGGAAAAATAAATTTAAAGTACGTTAAGCAGGAACTTTCAGAAAGTGTGAGGTCACATACTGAAGTGTTATGGACTGCTTTCTACGTCAAAGAATTGACCCATTGTTGCGTCTGAGATGCCAAGTGGTACTTGAAAATGACCAAACACCAGTAGCGGCAAGTGAGTCTTGAAAGAGTGAAAGGTATGAAATGAAAATACTATCACTATGAGATAAAAATTCTCACGTACAATTCTTGTACACAAAATCCCTCCTTTTATCTTTGAGAGAGGCAAACATGTCAACAACACTTTCATTAAAATTTGGGATTTTATTGATCATGCCTTTTCTATTGAAAACATGGGTAATGCACCCAGTCTGTACCATTCGTGGTACTTTTAAGAAACATTTTTATCGTCTTTAAAGTTCAGGAGCATCTTTCAACCACGGCACTAGTCATTGAGATAGTAGAAAAAATCATCCGGGGTTCGTATGTCTCTGGAAACGTCGTCTAGAAGTTAAAAACTGAACTGGGAGTTTTCTAAGGCAAATTGCAAAAGGCTTACTGCTCCAGTTATATTCCAAAATACAATTAAGTCTTGTCATCTGCGGATAAGTTCAATTTTTAGACGATCGTTTCCCAAAAACGGATGAACTTCTATTTTTCATTTAAGCAGTTTAACCAGGAGTTGCTTCTCATATTTCTTTAATTTTTCAGAATCAAAACGGGTTACAGCACAGTAGTAAAAAAGAAAATCTTGTCTTTATTCAAATATTAATCACATTATACACTTCTTTAGCAGCCACAGTTCTATTTAACAGAACATTTTCTAGTTGTCACATATAATTAGGAAACAATTTCCCCGAAGAAATAGTTCTTCATAAATACATGGTAGCATTGCAGTGATATTATTGGCATATTTTGACTGTATTCTATGTAACCATTTCCTTCAGAAAACTTGAAAACTTTCAGTTGCTTGGATGTTCAGTTGCTTGGAATTTCCTTGTCTTTGGTAGTGTAATAACTAGCACGCTTGACGGGGAATCGTTTCCTTGTCCTTGGTGGTGTAATGACTAACAAGCTTGACGGGAAATCTTTCCTTGTCCTTGGTAGTGTAATGACTAGTACGCTCGACGGGAAATCGTTTCTGTCTCCTTGGTAATGTAATGACTAGCACGCTTGACGGGAAATCGTTTCCTTGTCCTTGGTAGTGTAATGACTAGCACGCTCGACGGGAAATCGTTTCTGTCTCCTTGGTAATGTAATGACTAGCACGCTTGACGGGAAATCGTTTCCTTGTCCTTGGTTGTGTAATGACTAGCACACTCGACGGGAAATCATGAGGTGCAGATTCGTGTTCCGCTCCAGGACGATGAAAGTTCTCAATTTTTCTTAAGGAAATGGTTACATGGATTACCGTGAAAATATGGCATTAACAGGATTTTCTAGATTTTTTTTTTGTTTATTCTTTTTCGAAGGTGATGCTGATATTGTTTTTGACTTGCATTCTTATTTTGTCCGGATTGCATATTTCTTTCTCGACTGACTCTTGAAAACTGTGGACAAGTTTTATGGTTTGCTCGGCGTTTACACTCTTTTTTTTGGATATGGCTACATCAAACATCCACAAGTAGCATAATGTGAAAAATGTGAGCCAAGATACAATACTTGTTTATCCAGCACGCGTGGAATGGTTCCTTTTTGGTTAATTGCTATCGAACACTTGAATGATAATTCTAAATATTTTCTCCATAGAGTCAACCATCTGTATTCTGCACTCATACACATTATTGTCCTCTGGACTCTTAAAATTCTACTTTGCAGCTGAAGCGTAGCTGATGCTTTTGCCAACAAATTCCCGAGAACAACAATCATCTGCAGAGAGTAGCTGAGAAGGTTAGTTACAGCAGTTCTTCTAGGTGCGAAAATTTCATTTTCCGTGAGTGTAATTGCTTTCAAAAGCAGTTTCTCGTCATCCCTTAATTGCTTTCAAAAGCAGTTTCTCGTCATTTTCTAAAAAAGGACGGCCTGTGTTTTACCGGACTTTAAACTTGGATTTGACATCAGGTAATTTTTCACAAAGTTCACGTACCTTACTTTTCTTTGTAGCACGCTCTTTTTTTCTGTGCTTTCACGCTTTTTTTCCCATAGTCTTTTTTAAAGTTATATTAACTTCTGCTCTTTTACGGTTACATCATTCGTCTTTACTTCCTTTAACATGCCAATTTTTTACAATTTCAATAGTCCAATTACATCTGCGTTAAAAAAAATAATCATATTTCAGAGCTTGTTGCGCTGGTGCTAATAGAGTGAATATTCATGGCTTAAGTTTTTACAATCACGGGCATTCTTCTTCATTATGTTTTCTTATAAGAAGAAACAACAACGGATTTTGTTGTTGTTGATGTTCCGGGAGGACAGTTGGCTTCAATGCTTGAAGATGCAACTTGAGAAGCATAAGAATATTCAGTTCTTATAGCACCTTATTGGGATTGTTTTCCCCAGAATGATAGCAGTTAAGCTTCTCTCTCAAACTGTTTTGATTTCCACTCACTTTAATACTTTTCTACTAATGCAGTTACATTTAAATCTACCTTGATGGAGTTTCAATTTGATACAACGTAATCATTCTGTTGTTTCCCTGTTGTATTTGGATGTGCTGTTTTATATCCTACAGGCAGCTGATGAAATAACATCTTATTCATTCGGAATTAAATAACCACAGATATATACAATTGTACTAAACCAGCACTGAATTCCCTTTGAATGCGTGCTTTATTGAACGCACCGTGTAGAGGTTAAATTTTACGTAAATCTCCTCTAGTGAACGGTTCTGTCATAGTTGCACCAGTCGTTGTTTGTTTTTGTTCCACCAAGACGGCGATCAAATTTTATTGACGTTTCAACTATCCCACACATTCCAAAACTTTTTGTGACTCATTTACCTTCGCTCGGTGCTGTTTCTACACTGCTACCTTAGAGTGCACAACTCTTCTCAAAACAGCTCGGTCGACAAGGCATTAGCCATTAGTTTGTTGTTGTTGTTTTTTGTAACTCCAAGCAACTAAGATTTTAGGCACAAAAAACAGAGTGGTTCCCGGGAACGCCTCCCACCCAGAAAACGAATACACATTGCAGACGGAAAGTTCTGGTAAAATATATTTAAGCACCAAACACTGCCTTCTCTCAGTAAATTAAGTTGAAAGAGCTTAGTTCTAGGAAGCATTAAAGATACTGAAGACTCTGTCGTAAATGCCTGAGAAAAAAAAGAAACACTATCCCCCCACGATAATATAAAAACTTAATTTAAATTCCAACATGAACAAACGAGGAGTTTTTTAATACTACGATTGCATGGTATTTTTGCCGCGGGACGTCCGAATTACTAAACCTTCCCAGTCCCCCATGTCACATTTGGTCCGATTGTGAGGAACTCCACTCCGCCGGTAATCGCGTACGTGCTTTATGAACGGCCCTTAAGGAAATTAAATACAATATTATCGACCTCCATTTGTTTTTAGATAGCATATGTATAAAGTTCACAAAATATTTTATAAGCAAAATGCCATTAGTTTGATTGGGATTCCAGGGTGAAAAATCTGGTTCCCTCACACAGAGGCCACACATTGCACTTCGTGACGCTGACGTCTACCACATCCCCAAATTGCGGTTGCTTGGTGTGCATAATTTTTGGAAGCGGATGTTTCTGTATGACAGACAACTACATTCCAAGTGATGTATCGATTGATTTAAGGATGGGTGTCATTACGTTACTGCATTAGAGAGAATACATCACTGAAACAACGTGCGTTCAGCGATTACTGACGTTTTTGATTCAGTGCAAAAGTCTTTCCTTTTTAAACAGCGAGTTTCTAAATAAGTCGGGCATTTATTTTTTTAAAATTGTAGTAATAAATACTCGAGTTGGGGGATTGTCAGAACAATTGAAATTTGCTGTAAATTTTGTGATAAAATGGGATAACTTCAGAAGAAGAAAAATAATTAAAGGTTCACAGAAATAATTGAGTGGAAGTGAATGATTTTGACTGCTCATCAAAAACAATGAGTGAGCTTCCTCCGTTTTTTTTAGCACAGGTTGGTACCCTAAGTAATTAGGAGTGGAGAAATTTACCGTGTAGAGTAGACTACTCTGAAGTGTGTGTGAGATGGTGTATGTACTAGAGCGAGGTACGTACTACGATTAGGTCATGAATACAAACTGCTTACATATTTCCAAGCTGGACATCTTTCTACTGAAGTAACCCTTCTGAATAGAAGAGATCCAACTATATTTCGAAAGATTTTACCCGGCTGTGAGATTTCAAAAGCATCAAAGTAGTTTCCTCGAAGAGTGGGTAGTTAAATGTAATTAAAACAACGGTCTCAGTATTGGTTCGCATTTTATGTTCTTAAAATTTAAAACAATTTTAATGGGAATTTTTTAAAACGTGTCACGATACGAGAAAGTGGCAGTGTGTGTGTGTGTGTGTGTGTGTGAGCTAGTGAAATTGTTAGTCTTCGAAACCACGGTGGCTAACGGGTGAGTGGATTTCGTGGTTGCTGGGGCAAATTTATCAGCATCTGAATTTACGAACCACTAAAAGAATGTATTTATAATGTTTTATACTACCGGCAGCAAAGGAATGAATTTGTGCATACACCCACACCAGCAACCCCCGACTCAAACTCATTACTTTTCACACTGTCTCGAAATGTGTGCACGTTTTTGGAAAACAAAAGAATTTAAGTTTTTTTTTCTTTTTTGGAAACATTCGGTATATAAATTTTTAATAAAATGAGTACGTCCTGAAGATTTATATATCTGTATAGCAAACATGACACCGACATCAACAACAGTAGCACTAACTGATTAAAGAAAGTTTTATCCCTAGTAGAAGGGACTGAAAAAACTGCATTCGTGTATTAGGGTTTAGGAGAAATGCACGCACGCACAATACTTACATCATTCTTAACTCCTTAGCTCCAAGCCAGAAACCTTGTCTTGCATTAAAATTTACCAATTCCACGCTCTATTCCATCACTGCCCTGGAACAGACTTAATAGCCCCGGTACAGCTGTAGATCATACCTTCGGTGTTGAAATCCTCTACATAGCAACACAAAGCATCAGTAGTGGCCTTTTTCAATCAATTCTTATCCGTCATCCTCGTTCTCCCCTGGCCATGATAAATCGAGATAAGGCTTAAAACAAGGGGTGGAAGAGTGGATAACACTTTAAATTTCCGTGGCCCTACGGATGCAAGTTTGATAACTTTTTTAAGGGAAACTAATCAGTGCACTTTCTGGGAGGAAATACGTAGGGATACACTACGGAAAACATGAGACTAATTCGGGGACTTTCGCGTTTATAGAAATTTGTCGGGGTGCGCGAACGAAGAAAAATATCATTTTTTGAAATCCACAAGAACAAAATAAAATTTAATGAAAAATATCAGAAAAACGGAAGCATTTTCTTAAAGAATGCTTAATTTTTTCTAATATTGTTCATATATTAACACGTTCTTATCTTAGAACGTGTGTCATTTTTCTTGTTTTGGGCTAAAATGATACATGCTTTGGAATCGCTTTTTCTAATACATATAGCATTTGGACCCAAAACAAGAAAAATGAAACAAGTTCTGGTGGGTGGGGGCCCTCTTGGTTACTTATCTAAATAGGTTCCTGGCTGATAAAATGCTTAAATAGTTCATGTGTGCTGGAAACGACCTAGATGTTTTGCCCAGTAAACGGAGAACAAAAATCAACACAAATAGAACTGGCTTTCTCTTACCATCGGGTCGTTTGCAGAGGAAAATTTCCGTTCAGTCCCTCTTTTATAGTGGTTGTCTTATAAGACTTCACGATGTGTGTCTGTATACATTCAAAATGAAGTAGACTGAACTAAACTTATAAATATGTAATTCAAGTCTCTGGCTTTACATTTTTAGCAGCCACTGTTTACTCACAACTGAGATAGGCGTGAATGTTGTAAAACATGAATCGTTTAGTCAGTCTCTGTAAAACTGTGTTTCGTCTTCTTATACTGATGATTCGAAGATATTAAGTTCCTCCGCAATCATCAGATTATTCGTTGCACTATGGTCAGCTGAAACTATTCGGCCAGTGATCTGAAAGTACAAGCTGAGCTCAGCGAACAATTCCTTTGATGATAATCAAATAAATGTGCAGGCAGATGAATGCTCAATTAATCAGGCACATGCATGCCGCAAAAGACTTGAAACTTACATCATCCTGAAACGGAAATCGAATCCGCAGCTCCATATTGGTGTTCAGGTTTTTTACCGTCACACCACACAGAACGAAAAACCTCCAGCAACTGAAGATATAGATATATTTCAAGACCCAGATGAAATGCTCCACCGTGCGCTTATCAAATATATTATACATGATTCCATTTGCGCACGGCGGATTATTTCATCTGAGTCTAATGACATCCTCAGTTGCTTGGATGTTATTGTTCTGGGTGGTGTTACGGTAACATACCTGAACGTAAATCGGGAGCTGCGGGTTCGATTCGCGTTCCAGTTCGATGTAATTTTCAAGTTTTCTCTGTACTTGCCGAATTCCTTTGATGTTGTCAAGTTTTTTAAATCAGATTAAGTTTCTCCTCGTACGCGATTGATTGTTGAATTTCATTAGTGTCCAAAATTGTGGACACTAATGAAATTATTTGCAGTTCTAAGCTTTGATGGTTCATAACATATGTCCTTTTTAGAATAATACCATAAAATTGTATATTATAGAAATATAATTTAATGCAGAACGTAATGTAACAAACTGTTAAATTCTTTCATTCTAATAATGGTACTTAACGTGCCCAATAGAAGCACGACTGATATTTTTTGGTTAAGCACATTTAACCTGCTTGGCAGCCACGTATGGCCTAATGGTCAACTTTCGTTACTGCCAGGGGAAAAGTCTGAGGATTGATGCCAGGTAGGTAGGAATGCTCAATCACTGAATAATTCACCTGGAATCTCTGATAAGCACGTTAAATATCCTAGCTTTGACTTCTAACGACTACCTACTTCGAAGGCACCCTAGATCAATTCTTCTTAAAACCTGGAGGTCGGATCATCTTCCTAAAATCCTGTATATGAATATCCTCTACCTTACACAGGCTGCATACTCAACGAAAGCCAGCTATTAAATTATTAATTTAATTTGCTAATTTGCCGGAGTAATTAATTTTTTCCTTACGCATAAATTGAATTTATGAAAGTTTTTATTGAAAAAATCTGAACTAAACACGAATGATAATAATTCAAATGTCACTACACTTCGCTATACCATTAAGTTTTTTTTATTGGATTTTTTTTTGTTTTTTTTTATTGGAGGTTTAACGACCACCGTGAGCAACTCAATGGGCTATAAGCAGTTGCCCGTCCCTAATTTAGAGCCGCTGGCTCCAGGGAAGGGAGAGGGCCAGTGCCGTAAGACAAACACAACATCCATGCCTAACCGGGATCCGAACCCGGACCCCTTTCGGACGAATGATCAGAGGCCATTGCTTAGACCACTGCGCCACCGGGGCGGCTTATTGGAGGTTTAACGACAACCCTGAGTAACTCAATCGGCTAGAGGCATTCGCCCGTCCGGTAATTTAGGGTCACTGGCACTAGGAAAGGGAGAGAGCCAGTGCCCTAAGACAAACACGACATCCATACCACAACGGGATTTGAACGCGAACCTCTTTCGGGCAAACGATCAGAAGCCATCGCTTAGACCACTGCGCTTATGCGTATCAACAGGCCCGTGCGCTGTCTCACACTACTCCCGTTTAACAGTCTACTGCGCATGCTTGGAAGGACACCTTCCAAGCATGCGCAATATCACCCAATCGCATCACACCCACATTTACTTGTTGTTTGACACTTTATGGCTGCATACATTAGAGGCGGGCGTCTCACTTTCATAAGCCATATTCTAAGGTTGAGGGCGATTACGAAATGCTATACTTCACACCTGTTACTTTGGTGTCATGCTTGTCCCCTACAGAACGTTCCGTGACGATTGTCGTCGGAAGATCCGATAGTTTCCCTTGTGTGGCTCAATCCAATCATCCATCTTTCAGCTTCTAAAAGCACTTCATAAAGACAATTAAGTATCATCTTTCTATATGTTGTCATATTTAGTCCAGAAAACGCGTGATACAAATAGAAGAAGCTCTTGAAATTAATTCTTTTCCCCAAGAAACAGAATGTGTGTTCCAAAATAAAGAGCATCGGACAACGATCATTGAGAGGAAACAATCACCAGAATGGTGTCCAGCATCTTGAATACTGACCGCAAAAAGAGCAAATCCAATAAAATGCTCATTAGCAAAAGAACATAGAATGCTTCCCACATCCAGACAGGCCATTATATCTGGTGGTTCGTGGTTGTGAAATTATGAGAAATATGAAATTGAAAAATAAAGACTTGGCACTTTTGTACATCGTATGCCTCATTCGCTATCAATATATTGATGTATTTATGAAGTAATATTACCCTAAGTTTGATATATCATAATTCCATTATGATTCAGCTACACATTGTTCTTGTGATTATAAACAAATGACAGTAATACAGTTGTTTATTGCATGAATAAAATTGTTGCGAAACACAAAATTGAAGCTTGCTTCTCGTGAAATTTGTCTTGTTCATGTGACAATAGCGAACTACAGATGTGTCATTCTGAAATGGTTCTATCGAAAAGAACGACCCAGCAAACTGAGTCGTTAGCGAATCAACCTTTCCTGAGAATTACCGATTCCCTGTGTCAATCACTCAGAATTACATTTTATTAAACATCAGAATTTCACCATTGTTTCTCGTTGAGGGTCATGCCTTGATCAGAAATTTTACCTTATTCAGAAGTGCACAAATGCAATAAATTGCGTGAACGCTACGAAACGAACTTTTTTTTTTTTTTTTTTTTTGATTGGAGGTTTAACGACCACCGTGAGCAACTCAATGGGCTATAAGCAGTCGCCCGTCCCTAATTTAGGGTCACTGGTTCCAGGGAAGGGAGAGAGCCAGTGCCGTAAGACAAACACAACATCCATGCCTCACCGGGATTCGAACCCAGACCCCTTTCAGACGAATGATCAGAGGCCATCGCTTAGACCACTTCGCCACCGGGGCGGCGAAACGAACTTTATATCAAAAGCAAGGAAAATACTTTCTGTAATAATTAAATTCAAATCTATACTTAAAAAATCGTCCAATAATCCGGAATATCTGTATGAACGAAAGGATCCAACATAGAATCATTTCCCTGGATAGAACTATTTCTCTAAATTAGAAAAATCGTCAAACGGAACGATCCCAAACGAAAAGATTTCGTAGACATAATTCGTTCACTAAAAGGAAAGTATCACTGAAGAAAACTAACGAATCGGTCCTAACAAATCTTTCAGAGTTGAATCATAAAAATCGATTCTTTCAAAATAATCGGTTTGCCCATGTTTACAACGGGACAAAACTGGAGCTAGATTCCTCTAAAATCCGATTTGTCCATGTGAGAGCGGCGACATCGAATCGCATCTCAAACTAAACTGCTATCATGATTGTTTAAATTTCTGTAACCTATAATCCCATGAGATGAGGTTTAAGGTTACTTTGGTGTACAGATCCGTAATTAATTTTATTTAAAATTATTGGTTCAATTTATTTATATAAATTATTTTTCTTTTTAATTAACGCAATTTATTGTAGTTTAATAAAAAGAGGTAAATTGATATGAATTTTCTTAAGTGAAAAATGAAAAAAAAAATAGATTTGAATTAGTACGTTTATTAATTTTATGAAAAAACTGTAGTGGTTGACTGGTTTTAATACTGATTATACTCAGTATTGCATAACAAATGCGAAGTCGGTGTGTACAATATCATACGAAGCGCATTTCAATGTACAAATTGCTACTGTTCCACATTGGTAAAACAAATTATAAAATTAATGTCAACTGTACTCTTTTCTGTTAAGACAAAAAAAAGGAAAGTTTTAATAAATTACAAATATGCCCTGTCATGCCGAAATGCACTCATGATTGCGCAAAGAAGATTAATAACTTAGATAATACACACATTTGTGGCTCTTACTGTTGGCAAATAGCTTGGTATAAATATTATTTCAGACTACTCTTATGTTTTGAACAGCTTACATTTTTGCTTCGAAGAAAAAAAAAGATCTGACCGGTTACTTAAAAGATCAGTTGTTTCCTTCCTTCAAATGGCACAATTATGAAAAATGGCTGACACCAATTAATAGCATTGGGGTCAATTTTTCTTACTAGGTATTTCGCTTGATGATACTTCTTTCTATTCTTTAGATAGAGTAAACGAACACAGTTCCTTCTCTCATCTAATAGAGTATATCCACTTCAGATGGAGACGATGATGATGTACCTATTTGCAACCTTGCTTGTGAAGCACGTGTTCGCCCCGTGTCTTATGTGTCGACATCAATATCGTATTCTTGTAATTATAAAATGGAAATGCCGCGTCATAATACAAAGCTTTACATTTCATACCTTTCGACTAATGCAAAGTAATTTCTCAGCTCTTATAACGATTCGTTCTATAACCCCATACCACAGCACATTATATTGAGTGAAGACTGCACGGGACAACGGAGACTTATACCGCATGACTCTGACGGAATGCACAGCAACATCCACGGCGGTAGCGCAGCAGGGAGCACTGTCACAAGTCAGGCTTTATCTCCCAGCACAGTTTGAGGTCGTCTGGTTGACAGAGGACTGGTAGCTTGCAGCCCATTCTTTTGATTCTCAATCACAGACGCTCAGGCCACAAGTAAATCTGGAACACAGACATTTGAGCGGTGATTGGGAACAGGTCGTGTTTTCTGATGAGAAGACTCCGTTTGATGTATCATGAATATGTTGCTTCCCGGTAACAAACACCTGCGGGATTGTCCCCAATGGTAGTTGTTGTTGCTGCTGATGATGATAGGCACACATTGTGGTAAACGGCACCTTGCAGTACCTTACTGGCGACGCCTAACAGCATGGTTTGGAGCCCATTGGTTGGAATTCGCTATTTCGCTCGATAAGAATTTAGGGCAACTTTCAGCAGACAGCGATACATCACGGATGTTTTAAAGGAAAAGATCCTACCCTACCTTTATACCTTTTCTGGGGTATTTTAACACAGGAAAAAGGTCTGCCACATATTGCAAGGTACGTCCAAGAACTCTTTCATGCAGATAATGGTTCTTTCTTGGCTTTCACGTTCGCCTGATATGTCCCCGATCATACATGTCTGGGACATGGGTGTTAAGCGACTAGCCAATCAATCGCCTCCGCCAGTCACCACAAATGAACTCGGGACTGGAATTGATGGAGCCTGGCAGTCTATTCTTCAGGACAGCAGCAAAAGCGTTGTCTATTCAGTGTTCCGCCATGTAGAGGCTGTTATTTTTGTTCCAGGTGGCTTCACATGATACTCAGTTTTGAAGCGAAAAATATTCTACACCGCTAGAAATGTAATCAGTTATCTCCAGTAACATGAATAATCTGCAATTTCATTGGAATAGCCCGCTTCCTTGTTGGTGTCGCAATTTTGACGAACAGCTGTGCATGTGTGTATTTATCCGAGTGGGGGTGTTGGTGTGTAGGAAGGATCGTTACAAGAGCTGACAAGTTGTAATGATCCTTCCTAGACTCGCCGTTTATGCCTTAGTCCAAAGGCTTGAACTCTAAACCTTAAGATTATATCTGGGCGCTCCTATTCGATAACCGAAGGAGTACCGATAAATGTCAACAAGTAAGACACACCAGTTCTCCAAGCCAAGAGGATAGTATGCGGTTGCACGTAGGTATATCATTACGGTCTCCATCAGAGGCCGTCGTACTTCTTTAACTGACGGAAGAACTGTCTTTATCTATAGTGTCACAGGAGTGGAACGAATGATCGTTAAACGATAAATTCCTAAAGCGAATGACTTTCGTAAGAAAACTGTTTGCAAGAACAGTCACTGGCGTCAGTTATAGTCTATTGCTGTACCCTATAACAAAAGTAAATAAAATGCTCGGGTTAGTAACTTTTATTTCTTAGGTAAGAGATACTAAGACACTGTTATCCTAAATTAATTTGAGAATTTTTTATGACACGATAATTGCTGAGAGACGGGACCATAAATGCCGACATATTCTAAAGTATTCCTATCCCCAAGTAGCAATTAATGCCGGTCCGATATTGGCTAAATGTCGGTAGCCGATATAACCGATATCGGCAAAATATCAGGGAGGATAACTTTTTGCAACATCGGTCCGATATCTGTAGCCGATATGGGTTCAATATCTGCAGCCGATATCGGTCCCATATCTGAAGCCGATATCAGTCCGATATATGCAGCCGATATTGGTCCTATATCTGTAGCCGATATCTGTCTAACATATATGTAGCCAATATGGGTCCGATATCTGTGTCACATATCTGTAGCCGATATCGGTCCAATATCTGTAGCTGATATCGGACCGATATTGCAAAAAGTTATCCTCCCTGATATTTAGCCGATATCGGCTCACTGCATGGAGCCGATATCGGTTAGATGACAGTTATATGTATAGATATAACTGTTATCTAACCAATATTGGCTGTTTGTCGCATTTAACACAATTGATACTTAGCCAGTATCATCTGAATACTTGGGAGGATAACCTTTTGCGATATCGTTTCAATGACCTTACTTAATATATGTCAGAACAATATTAGGTCAGAACCACTGGTAGAATGTCACAGTACAGTGAATCTAATCAAGAAATATTATGTAAAAGTGTAAGCACTGTTCTGTTTCCAAGAGTTTTTTAAATTTGTTTTTTTTTAAGTTATTACATTAGAAAATAAACATGTACTGTAATTTTGATTTTTTTTCTTGTATGTATATTTGCATTGCAAAGAACGTTTTATTATTTGTTTTGTCAAAGTACCCTTACATTAAATGTAATGAGTACAGATTGAATTCCACTTTTTTTATACTTTTGAATAATGGCAAGCCATCAACATTTACAGAAAATGTCAATGTGCGATTATTCACATTGCACAATTTCAAAAACTTGAGCTGCTCTAAAAAGCTTTGCCGTAATCCAATGTAGCAATATTACCCACAATCTCCAGCAATTTCTTTCATGGGCAACGTGCAATCTCTTACATTTGTATTTAATAGGGTTCGAGAATCATCACGAAGATCAGGTTTAATGGATTTCAATATTGTTATCAGCTCATTTAGCACTTTTTTTTTCAAATTACACATACACATTCTTTAAATTTTATGTTAAACTCTCATTGTATTATGATATCGGAGCAGCTACAGAAGCTGCATTACGTAAGAATAAATTAACATGGTGTAAAACACTGAGAAATAAGAATCGTATTCAAAGCAGATGACATTTTTAAGAATGAGAGTCTATCTGTTAACTCTATTGAAAGGCAAACCTGCATGTATCCATACAGTTAAATAAACTTTAACCCACATTTTACCCAAATATAAAATCAAATTTTTGAAATTACACTGATAAATACAACACAACAATCACAACTGATAAAATCTGAAAAACCATTTATTTTTGAAATTTTGATTTACATTTACTAAGTTCAAATAATTATTGTTGATATCATCATCATCATTGTCAACCATTATCAATCCACTGCTGGACGAAGGTCTCCCCAAGTTTCCTCCACAACGGTCTGTCTTGTGCCAGTCTCCTCCATGTCACCCCTGCATACTTTCGAATTTCATCCACCCATCTCCCATGTGGTCTTCTTCTGGGTCTTTTCCTGTCCCTTGGAATCCAATCTAAAATTTCGGCTGTCCATCGATGATCTGTCCTTCTGGCAGTATGTCCAGCCCATTGCCATTTCAGGGATTTAACTCTGATCATGATGTCTTCCACTCTTGTCATTTTTCGGATCCACGAGTTCCTCTTCTTATCTCTCCTGGTTACACGAAGCATGCACCTCTCCATGCTGCTTTGAGTTGTCTGCAGCCTTTGTATGTCTCTTTTAGTTAAGGTCCACGTCTCTGCACCATACGTAAGCACTGGAAGGATGCATTGATCAAACACTTTTCTTTTAAGACATAATGGCATATTGCTCTTGAAAATTATGCTGTTTCTTCCAAAAGCTCTCCAGGCAAGTTTTGTACGCCGATTAATTTCTTCATCAATGTGACCCTCACTTGATATCTGCTGTCCAAGATAAACGTACGTGTCTGTTATCTCCAGCTTTTCTCCATCAATCGATAAATCTTCATTTCTTGTAAAAGCATTGAACATCACTTTTGTCTTCTGAAAGTTCATTTTTAATCCCACTTCTTTACTCTTGTCAGCAAGTTCCTGGATCATACTCTGCAGCTCTGATGGGGTAGTTGCAAAAATGACTACGTCATCAGCAAAACGAAGGTGGGTTAGATAATCTCCATTAATCTTTATCCCCTTGTTTTCCCAGCTCAGTGACTGAAAAACACCCTCCAATGTGGCATTAAAGAGCTTCGGAGATATGGTGTCACCTTGTCTCACTCCCTTTCCAATTTTTACGTGTGTTGTATTTTCAAACAGCCTAATCTTTGCACTTGCATTTTCATAGATGTTATTAATAATATTAATGTATGCATCTTCAATACCGCAGGTTTTCAGAGCCATTGTAACTGCTGATGGTTTCACCGAATCAAAGGCTTTTTCATAATCGATAAAAGCCATGCACAATGGAAGTTCATATTCCCTCGCTCTTTCAATTAGTTCTCTCAGCACGTGGATATGATCTATTGTGCTGTAGCCACTCCTGAATCCAGCTTGTTCTCTCGGTTGAGCCATGTCCAGTGTTACCTTCAAGCGGTGTGAAAGAACTTTAGTGAAGATTTTATAAACTACTGATAGGAGGCTAATAGGTCTGTAGTTTCCGAGATCCTCAATGTCACCTTTCTTATGTAGCAGGATCATTGTAGCGGTGTTCCAATCCTCAGGAATCTTTCCTTCATTAAGGCATCGAGTGAAAATTTGGGCGAGTACTGTTTCGATTTCTCCACTTGCTTCTTGTATGATGTCTACAGTAATTCCATCTTCTCCTGGAGCTTTTCCTCGCTTCATGTTCTTGATTGCATGTGCAACTTCTGCTGGAAGGACTGGAGGAACTCTGGTACTGGTATCTTTCATGATGTCTGGAGTGCATGTATCATCCCTTTCATATAATTTGGAGTAGAAATCTTTCACTCTTGTCAAAATTTCTCCTCTATTTCTTGTTACAGAACCATCTTCTTTTCTCAGTGCCATAATCTGTTTTCTTCCCTTACTGAGATGTCCCTTTGCTATCTTTAGGCTTTGGTTGTTTTAAATTGCTTTCCTCACTAGTTCACAGTTGAATTTCCTTACGTCTTCAGTGATACTTTTTCTTACTGTCTTGCATAGCTCTATGTATTCCACTTTGGAAGTCACATCTTTTTTAGTTGTCCTCATCTCTCTTCTTTTTTGCATCAACATTTTGGTTTTTCCTGCTAATTTGTTCACATGCAACTTGTTCTTAGACCCAGCTAATTTTGTTGCTGTTTCCATAAGAGCTTTGGTTACTTTTCTGTTAACTTCAGAGATGTCCACTTCTTCCGATGTTAGGCCTTCTAAAGCAGAGAACCTGTTCTTCAGTTCTAACTTGAAGGTATTATGGTGTTTTTTAAGGTTGGTTATGTCAATAGATTTTGTTTGTCTTATGAGCTTGCCACGTTCAAGTTTAGTGTTGAGGTGCAACTTACATCTCACCAATCTATGGTCACTACCTGTGTTGAACTTGTTTAGCACACTGCAGTCTTCTATGACGAATTTTTTGTTACACATAATAAAATCAATTTCACTTGTCGTCCCATTTGGATGTCTCCATGTCCATTTCCTGTGTGGCTTTTTCTTGAAGAAGGAGTTCAAGATGAAAAACCCTTCTGCCTCTGCAAACTCAACGAGAGTATTTCCACGCTGTTTTCTGTTGCCATGACCGAATTTACCTACTGAAGTTTCATTCTGTTGCCGTTGCCCTATTTTTGCATTGAAATCTCCCATAATTATTTTCAAGTGCTGCTTACCTTTATTATTTAGATGACAAATTTCCTCATAAAATTCTTCAATTTCTTCTTCAGGATGACTTGTGGTGGGTGCATAAGTTTGAATAATCTGAGCCTGGTATCTTTTCGAGAGTTGGATAACAAGTCGTGCAGCTCTGTCAGAGGAACTTTCAACTTCTACAACTTTGTGCTTCAGTTTCTTGTTTATTATAAATCCAACACCACTAGTTCTGCCAGTATCTGTCCCACGATAGTAGAAGAGATGTCCACTTTTCAGTTCGATGAGATCTTCTCCTTTTCTCCTTACCTCACTTAGCCCCACGATGTCCCACTTGATCCTTTGTAGTTCCTCTTCCAATTCAAGAAGCCTTGAATCAGAAGATAGGGAGCGTCCATTGTAAGTAGCCAAGGTCAGCATCAGATGGCAGCCTAGTCCGGTCCTCCGGGGATTCTTAGCACCCTCTGCCTTCATGTCGCACTGGCCGCTGCCTTGGCCAGGTACATTCGAGCTGCCGGAGACTGAGGGCCAAGATTTAAGTTGTGGAATCATTTTGGATGGGTTTGGCCATAACTCACCACGCTGGCCAAGCGGGTTGGTGAGTGTGGGATAGCATTTCCTCTGATCCCGATGGTATAGTTATACCGCTATGGGCGGTCGTCAGAGCCCCTTTAGTGGGAACAGGATGCACCACGAGAAGGCGGGGTTGACATTTGTCAAGGAGAGGCTGTGATGTTACGCATCACCTGACCTTACATCCCTATATTGTTGATATATTTCATAATAAAACACATATCAAAGTAAAAGATGCTTGAATATAATGTGTTTTCTAAAAGCACAGTATTAATCTCTTAATAAGTGTTGTTTTGAGATGGTGTTCAAGAATTACTCACACTTCTACACCTGCCAGAGTTACTGCTGGATAAAACTACATTTTCACAACTGAATCTAAGGTGGAAACACAAGAGGTAAGGGAAAAGCATTAACATAAAATTCCTTAATGCACAAAATCAAATATATATATATATATACTTAAATACTGCACATTTAATATTGCAACAGGATACACTAATAAAATAATTACATTAACTCTTCAATGCAGTTTGTGAAATGAGATCTCATAAATGTTAAAACCACATAAACAATATGAACAAGAAACTGTTACGTCTAAATTTTATTATTTTTACTAGATAGTTCATGTAGTTCCTTGGATGAATGAACACTGAAAAAAAATTCACACACCGTTCCAGAAGGAAATGAAATACAGAATCTTAGAAACATGTTTCCAAACCAATTAGTACAAACTTAGTAACTCAACAGCTAAACAAGAAATTTAGCAGAATACTGGGCACATAATTTCCTCAGATCAATTATGATAAAAAAAATGTGAAAAAGCCTTGAAAACAGTAAAGTCCACAGCCTATTTCACTCAAGTGGCCTGAAGCAGGGGAACATGTGCAAATTATACTACAGCATTTTTTGACATGTTAGTTTGTAAGTTGCTGATAATCCACTTACTTTTCACAAGAAATGCAATCATGCAATTTTCCAACTAAAAATTAAGAAATTTGGAGACCCTAACGCTTAACTTGTAAAGTCATCGTCACAGTCGGTCCTTGATTTCTGTTCTTTTTTTTTTTGCAGTAGCAACACTTGCTAGTGGCCTTATTTTTTACTAGCAAAAGTTTATTAACATTATAAAAAATAAACTTTAACATGTTCCCTTCCACTAGTCAATCATGGCAAATTTTGATTTCCCCCCTGTAACTATCACATTATAAAGCTGAAAAGATTACAAATATTTAGATATAACTCACCTTCTCATGACCTGACAGAGATTAATTCTAACAATTTAATTCGAATGAAAATATTTAAAAAACATTTTTTTATTTAACTTTATTCACAAAATTCAAGAACACTATTCAAAATCTTGGAAGTTGTTTTCCGTATAGTTTACGATCTGGGTTTCAGGTCTTTTCATCATACCACTTTAAAATAGCAGGCCTGGGGTCAAACTTGTCTTCGGATGGACCTTCAACCTCAATACTCATGACAGCATTCAATGTTGGTAAGTTTAAACTGCCCCTCCAGTCAGCCTGGATTGTCTTCATGAAACGCAACCCAACCTCACATGCAGAAGTAGATAAAGGAAATATACTGAATATTTCTACTAGTGCCAAAATGCTTTTATAATGTTTGTACTTTTCAAGAAACATTCGTTTTTAGAAAGCAGTTGTTCCTTTTGCATGTATTTAAAATATTCCACATCTGCAATGCAGTGGAGCTTTACGGTTCACACTAAAACATTCAAAATTTTTCCACTAGCAACTTTTGCTAGAACCACTCTTTATCACTAGGAAAATGCATTTGCTTGCCAGCAATTTACTATTAACTACTAGTCAAAATCAAGCCCTGGTCACAGTAAAATTACTCTAAATTAGCCAACAAAAGAAATGAAAAAAAAATTGACCTTTTAACCAACCTTCCAAAAAGCTGCTTCTAATTATGGAAAGCAAAATGCTTAGCCTAAAGAGTTAGAATCTTAACAACAACAAAAAACAGCAATATTATTACTCGCCCCCCAAACCCCTAGGAAACATCAGAATCAGTGCTCTTGACACTGATTCTGAAATAAGTTTTAGTTTAGTATGATAATGAAATATATTCCTGCATGCATCTAGCAGAAAAAGATGCAATCTCTATTACAACTAAATGCAAGCATGAGCATCTATAAAACAGAATAATTATAAGCTATTTGAAATACAGTTTTTATGTATAACAGGCAATAGTTTCAATTATTAAGTTCAGATTTTCCAAATTTTGTGAAATAAATCCTAATACCAGTTCTTGCCAATGCAAGTGGCATTTGAACCATCTATGTTAGTACAATGTATATCGAACTGTTAAGGTAATGCTAACTGAGTGCAAAACGGAAGTTATCTACCAAAAGTTACACAAACCTACAAATAAAAAACTAAACAAAGACTGCACAGAAAATGCAACATCACCTTTATCTGCTTAAGAGAATGAGAAAAAATGTCCAAGGTAATGAAACATCAGAGAAATATTTTAGATCTGCTTGTTATAAAAAAATTAATGTTTTAACATACAAACAGTGGATATCTTACATAAGAAAACTTACACTGGCTGTGGCATTTACACCCAATTACAATTGCTTTATTTTGTTATATATATAACACAAATTTTCTTCTTTGGTTACAACATTACCACAAATCTAGAAGTTAAATGTTTGCAAGATATTTTTATTTATACTGACATCTATCAGTGTAAATTTCAAATGAATTATGTTAGCGCATTACATTTTACAATACTTACTGTGATTTACAGCAAAACTTCTTAAATGTTATAACTTTTTTTTTTATGTTGCTGATTACTAAATTTTGTTTCCTTCCAAGAAACATTTGTAATGATATAATTCTTTCAATCCTTATATTTTTTATGATGATTTTCAGTTGCAGCTTCATAATTTATGACATTTAATTTCTCTTAATTACACAAAAATTAAAGTTTCTGAGAAAAAGAGAAAGAAACTGAAGTCAAATTTAATAATGCCTCACATTAAATTTAAAAACTATGCACTAAGTAATAAATCCTTTTAAAGCCTGCAAAAAGAGAACTTGAGTTACACTTTTGTAATATATGAAACAAAAATTTGCCAAACTTTTTAACAAAAGATTTGATCACTGTAAATTTTAAAACTATGGTGCAAACAAACTTGATATACAAGCATTTCTTGTCAGTACTGCAGCAGGAATTTTAGCCCCCTCCCTCCTCCCCCAATATATTTAAAACCCTATGTAAAAATAAAAATGACACCCATTCCAAAGAAACTGCTGAAGTGTCGGCTTGCTATCGGATACTAGGTGGCTGAGTCCCAGGCATACGAATCCCTTTGGCACTTGCATGTTTGTTTGTCCATGGTTTGTACGTTCTGTCCGCACTGACAATCAGAAATATCTGATCCTACATTGCAACTTCCCACCCCGTTGCATATCGCCTTCCTCATTTTGCTCTTTGTCTGCATGGCTCTCAAGGCAACACAAGTATCTGCGTTTAATGCCTCTTCTCGGTGGTAGTAGTGAAGTCCATAGGTTATTTTTCAGTTTCATGAAACAACCCTGGTTTTGCACATATGTGATAAAAAATCCTACCTTCACAGCTAAATCAGGAAAGCAATAAACTTGAATACTATGCGTAGAGAGTATCTCTACACAGCTTAGTTCCAAATGCAGAATTTTAAAAACAAAAGCCAAAATAAAAAAAAATTAATTCTTAAGGCAATTTGTATTTAAGCAAAACTGTTACTTTCAGGTTAAAACTGGGAAAAATATTTAAAATTGTCAACGAAAAAAAACCCCATGTACTCAAGGGTCCCACAAATGGAAGGAGGGTGGGGGCTGCAGTTGTGTTGTCTGCGGCGGCTAAGCTACGCAACTGTCTTTTGTGTGCACCAACAATACTGTAAAGTTTCAGCAAAATCTAAGAAGGTCAGATTCTTAGATTTTGGGTTGCACTGTGAAACTTTAACTTGAATTACTTCTGCTAATATTGCTGTAGAACGCATAACTCTTGAGGCAATAAAGCCAAAACTTGATATTAGCATCTTTATTATTCGGATTTCATTGTAAGTAATCTAAAACAATTTGAAAAAAAAATTGTATACTGTACTTGTTGTTTTATTGAAAATTCGAAAGCGTTATAATATAGATCAAAATTTTGAAAAAGATATTAGATCTGTTGTGCCTCAGACCCCTTGGCCACCGGGCGGCACACATGTTCAAAGAATCCTTTCATTGTTATTTACAGAAAAAATAGGCAACACATATCCGCACTACTAGTCCTGTAACCCCAATGAATCCATTTTTTTTATTTGTCCTTGTCTGTCAATCAGTCAGGTTAATAAAACCCCTCACTTTGCACCCAAACCCCATAACTGTGCAAATGAATCGGCTCAATAACAACATCATAGTATAAGGTGTGTTCAATAAGTAATGATGCAATCAAATGTGTTGTCCAACAACCAGTCAGACAGCAACGATTCTATGTGCCATCGGCTTCATTTTACTGAATAATAGAACTTCATACACCTATTTGATCATATTTAATTGCATTTAAAATTAATTATTCTTTTCAACTGTGTCAGTTGGTGTCAAACAACAATCAGTTAGTTTTTAACTAATGAAAATATACCTTCTAAAAAAATTCAGACCAGATTAGTGGCAGTTTATGGTTCTGAAACTTTGGAAATAAGCACTGTTTGTCGCTGGGAAAGAAAATCAAAGGACAGTTGAAGATTGTTGGCCATAAAGGATCAGCCACGAAGTAGGAGGCCCGTAATCTCAACTTGCAATTTGAATAGACAAAAGGTTGATGGACTTATCAGGGAAAATTGAAGAATAACTCAGATAATCATAGAAAGGAACGCTGAACATTAATAGGTAACATCCATTACATCGAACATTTTAGATACAATTGCTCATTGGTTACTGCATGATCCAACGACTGGCATGAAAAAATCAAGACGAAACATGCCAAAGGTTGCTTGCTCGCTATGAAAAATATGGAAGTGATTTTCTCTAAAATATTGTGACTGGTGGTGACAGTTCGTTTCACTATTATGACAGAATTGATAAATCAACGGCTGGAATGCCAACATGCACCTTCTCCTCAAAACTCAAATTTCTGACGGTAAGTGCATGCTCACTGTATTCTGGGACTGCAGAGGCATTATCCGTTAGGAGTACGTGGTCAAAGGTGCGATTATCAACTCTGAGAGCTATGTGCCCTTCTTAAAAACAGTTAAAGCAAAGAATAAACCATGTGTGTGTGGGCGGGGGGGGGGGGGGTGCCAAAGATTCTGCAATATGACAACCGCACACCACTGCTTTCACTGGTGTGCGGAAAATTGGGTGTGCAGAAAATTGGGTTTGCAGTTCTTGAACTCCCTACATATAGCCCCTATTTGGGGCAGCCCAACTTCTGATTGTTTTCTTCTCTCAAGAGATATCTGAAATGAATTCAGTTCACCTGTGTCAAAGGTGTTCAAGCTGCTATGAGGAAATGTTTCTGAGAACCTGAAGATTTTTACACAGACGGATTCAAAAAACTTATTAAACGTTTGTGTATCTACATTGAGCGTGAGGGGAATTATGTAGAAAAATTAAATATTTGAATTAAAGTAGAAAATCTGAACTTTGTTGTTATGTTTCAATTTGATTCTTTGCCACTGAGATTGCACATAAATATGAAGACATTACTTCCTGAACACTGTCAGTACATGCAGACATTCTGTTCAGTACATTATGTGAAGCTTTCTGTTTACATATCTGAAGCTTTATTAGTTTAGTTAAATTGTGCTCCTGAAATATTATAATATTGAAACTTTGCTTATTTTGATTCTCTATCCTATTAGCACATACACTACATGGAAATGCCTAGATCCCGCCCTTTTTTTTTTCATAAGAAATTCAAAATTGGCTGTAGAAAGAATTTACGGCATTATTTTCCTAGACGACTATGGTTACTATCATTGTCTAAGGAATGTGCATTTTTTAATTCATATAACTTACATTGTTGTGAAATACAGTAAATATTCTACTGAACTTATGTGCAGAAACATTGCTCATCTTGATCATTGTAATTTTTTTACAGTTTTTGAAACAGAAAAGTAATCATGAATAATATTAGCTCAGTGAAAGCTGAAAAAGTTTGAAACATGTCAAAAACCATAAAATACTTACACATTATGAAATGGCAGAATCAGAATAGATTTCGAAACAGAAAAACAATAAATAATAAAGTACTTACACATTATGAAGCAGGAAATGGCTTGGATCCACTAAGGCATCCACTCTTAATAATGGGTATATTTGGTATTATAACAATGCCCAGCTGATTACCATATCATTCCTATTCTTCAGCAACAGAACAGATTGCTATAGTAGAACGAGACAAAAAGTATTGTTAGTATATGCAAAAATAAAAATATTTCCATTTAAATAACTTTCACATAGTTATGTGGTGTCATAAGAGTTAATATAGAAATTAAATTAACTGTACATATAAAACAGAAGAAAAATTAACCACTTTCAGGTTTGAGATACACATTATGTTACTCTATGTTTTATGGTTTTCTTCGGGGTTTTGTTACAACCACATAACTTTGAGGGTTATAAACAGTTTTCCTTGGCTAACTTTGGGACACTTCTTTTAGGAGAGGGAGAGAGAACCAGTGCTGCAAGACAAACACACCACCGATGCCTCATCTGAGCAGGGCTTGAGAGGAAAGGGCTAGTCCTTAGCGCTTTATATCCTGAGACATGCAGCCGATCTTGATGACGTAGCTGCACTGGCCCTACAGAAGCCAACAACCATGGGAAGCTGTGCTCTAAAGAAGCACCATAGGAAAAGCACTTTCAGTTAATGTTATTATCGTATTTAACATATTACAGTGTGTCATCTATTGCAATGCGCACTCAAATATTAGAAACGGTCTTTTTCGAAAACAAAGGTTAAGGATTTTGGATCCTAAAATCAGAAAACTTTGATGTAATAGTTTAAATGTGATAATTTTAAATGATAATTTCTGTCATGAATGCTTTTCCTTAAAAACGTATTTTACTTACTATACTAACTATATTTTTCTGATGTCAAAAACTCAGTGTGCCTTTCTCTGATCCTTTTTTTTTTTTTTAGTAATTCCCTAGAAAAGTTTTTTTTTTCTGCCACAAGCATTAGTTGTTTAAAACTTTTTAAGACACGGAAAGTTACTGAGTTCTTCACACTCCGCAAAAGTAGTTCAAACACTCTGCTAATGCATGAAATAAAAATTATTTACTTACATTCTGCATCCGTCGTGATTTCTGAAGGTTAGTGCGTTTAAAAAGTGGTGAACAAAATTTATTTCATGAAATTATTAGTATGTTCCTTATTGCACAAAGTGGAATTTTTTTTTTCTCTGTACAAAGGTAAAACTGCTTTTTTCATTGCCCAAACGGAAAAAAATCCATTTTTGTTTTCATTTTCTGCAGATTTTTTCTGCGCCGCACTAATAGTCAATTTCTGTTCAGAAAACGAGTTTGAATAAATGTTCGTATTCTTCAAAACCAACGAACATCATCTTTGTTGACAGGTAAAACCTTTTTCTAGATCATTTATGAGTCCCCTAATAACACCTTTCCCTTTTTCTAAATGTCCTGTCGTGAACTGCGCAGTACGGAAGTTGACAAACGAAGCTCAGGGAGCAGGCCAGCGTGATGACGTAGAAACAAGTGGCCAACCCGTTTTCCACCGACCCTTTCAGACACGAGTTGGCATTCAGTTTCTCAAAGGGACGGACTAGCCCTTTCCTCTGTAAATCCCTGTCATCTGAGACTCAAAACTGAGTCCAGCTCATACATTTATCAATTAATCAGTGTCTGTGACTACTTGCCCACTGGTGCAACATTAAATGTTTTCCCTGAAGCAAATTATTTCATAGATGCTTCTTTTAATTCCATTAGTGAAAAATACATAACAACAATCAATTATTCTATGACGGGAACAAGTGAATTAAATTTTTAGAGCTTTCAAACTCTTAGTCTGAACAAGTGAAAGGAAAGAAAATGTGCTTTACATTTTATACATAGCTATTGTAGCATTTTAATAAAGCAAAATATCTCTCACTATTATTCCATTTCTGGTCTTCATTATCACAATATTAGAAAATAGCATAGGTATTCACCAGTAAAAAGATGTTACATACAGATTGTTACAATTTGATGCACAGAGACAAATGCCATTAAAATCGTTTTGAAATTGAGCTTCTTTGTATTCACATTGTAGTCATTAAATGCAGTCAGGTTCAATTAATTAATGTACAGATCTCTTCATATGCTCTGTTCAACCTCAACTGCTATTCTTTATTAATGACATCACAAAAAAAGCTATAGAGAAAATGTTTGTAAATTCTTTACACTGACTAACAGAATAAAGTATCAGGAATCTAATTTTTAGATTAATTTGCTACAGAAAAATTCATGGGTAATAACTTAAAGGGCTCAATTTTTTCTCTGATAAATATTTCTCCCTATCAGGGCTGCTGAACAGAAAAGAATAGAAAAAAAAACATTCGGCAAGAAATATTTTGATTATGTTTATTTTGACAGATCCCCACCCCACCCTTACTACGCACACCAAAAAATTAGCATATAAGTAATGCAGCATAGTTCATGTTAACAAACGTTCACTGGTCATTAAATCCATTAAGAATCTAATTTTGGAATGGTTATACATATGTAGCTATAAATACATGCAAAAAAACAACAACAACCATTAGTGATTAGCATAGTAGTAATTTTAACCTTATGACTACCATAGAAGTAATTTCCAATAGTAAACTTAGATTTTTTTTCTTTTTGCAGATCTTCACAATTAATTATACTGTTCTATCAAAATATACCACAGTGAATCTTTTTATATCAGCCACAGTGAGTAACATTTTTAATGGCACACTGTTTTGCTTAATTTAAGGTTCTTTTTTAAGGATCTTCATTAGCCTAAATCTGCTTCATACAGCTGTTATATAATTTTATGTACATCCATATACTCTGCATTCTCACTTCAAAAATAAGAAATGCAGACCACTATTTGGTATAAATATTTCTAACAGGAAAAAATTATATTTCTCATATCAAAATATTCTGACCATATTCAGTTGCAAAATTGTAATGTTTTCATAATGTCATATCACTTTTAATGATATGTACTATAAAAATATCATTATTTTGACAATATATCCAGGCCACCTCTCTGCATGAAAAACTAGTGTAAACTCTCAAACAAAAAAAATGACTGCAAAAGTCAGTGCAAAATATCGTAAAGTACCAGCGAAAATCAGTTTTCATTCAAAGGTTTTGATATTAGTGACAGCACAGAAGAATAAATATCAACATTTATACTATCATTAACAGTATAAAAGTAATATAAATCTCTCCGACTGAGGTAATGTTACGAGAAATCTTTCAGAAGAAAACACAACGAAATCACTTCACACCATAACGTAAAATTTACTGCAATGTTAACGTTTGCAGTTTTTTACTGAACACATATTTTTTTTAGCTAACAGGGCTGAAATCCTGGAATATTAAATTTTGAATTATGGGAATGTTCATCGCCCCTTTACATAAACTCACATCGAATCTGAGTGGATAATCTAGTTAAATCGGCATTTGTAATTAGCTAGTAAGTAGTTTAAACACACTTCACCGTCACTGCGAAATTATATTGTTAACAAACTTACCTCTTTATTAACATTTCTTAACTTTCCAGCTCGCTCTGACATTATGAACAAGAACAAATCACCCAAGCAACTCTCATCCAAGCGGTCACGGTTTTTACTTCGTTTACGTAACAAAAATAACCATGGGATGAAAAACAGCAGATTTTTAATTGTTTTAGACAGGATGTACTTCACTTCCAAACTTCTTGATAATTAACACAGCAATCGGACATTGCCGATTTGACTGTAATTACTGTTTCACACGTGAATTAAATCACATCAGAAAACGTGGTAAATTCGTCATGATAATTATCACAGCAATTGGGGCGATGACATTTTCAAGTTTTCTAATGTCCCGCTCCACGACGATGAAATTTTGAAGGCCGCCCCTGTGGCGCAGTGGTCTAAGGCGTTGGCCTCTGATCATTCGTCCGAAGGGGTCCGGGTTCGAATCCCGGTGAGGCATGGATGTTGTGTTTGTCTTACGGCACTGGCTCTCTCCCTTCCCTGGAACCAGTGACCCTAAATTAGGGACGGGCGACTGCTTATAGCCCATTGAGTTGCTCACGGTGGTCGTTAAACATCCAATCAAAAAAAAAAAAAAATTTGACGTTTTCTGATGTGATTTAATTCACGTGTAAAACTGTAATTACAGTCAATTCGGCGATGTCCGATTGCTGTGTTAATTATCATGACGCATTTAACACGTATTATCAGAAGAATATTTCTTTAACTCTGAATTCCAAACTTCAGTTCTGTATTGCAGATAAAGCAGCAATAAAAAATGCAACATCTATAAAAATATGACATTAGAATTTAGCAAGAGCTATTTTAAAATTAATTCTTGTATGATAAAAACATGCAGAAAAGTATAATAAGATTTATTCTACTTACATGAAAGTTCCTGGTAGCTCGTGTTCTGTGAACAATGGTGAAACAAGAACCAGTTGCTTTCGGCGTAGTCTTCCTCCATGTTGATGACTCAGAGGCAAAGCGAGTACCAGTTTGGAGGTTTGCATGCATCCGTCACGCTTGTCTGTAATCGGATTACCCAAACGCCAAATCCTTCCCCTTGGTAGGCGGTAGCTTATCAGTTAGAAAATCGTTGGCTTTACGCCAAAATTCAAAGTTGACGACTTGCCTACCAGATTGGGAATAGAATACGGTGGCACAGCGTTGCATTTTACGTTAACGTTGAAGGGTGTGCTTGGCTCACTCTTCCAATTTAACGTTCTTGGCTGGGTTTTTTTTTTTTTGGTTGGAGGTTTAACGATCACCGTGAGCAACTCAATGGGCTATAAGCACCCTTCCCTAATTGAAAGACACTGGTTCCAGGGAAGGGAGAGTGCCAGTGGGGTAAGAAAAACACATCATCCGCTGCCCCGGTGGTGCAGTGGTCTAAGCGATGGGCTCTGATCATTCGTCCGAAAGGGGTCCGTGTTCGAATCCCGGTGAGGCATGGATGTTGTGTTTCTCTTACGTCGCTGGCTCTCTCCCTTCCCTCAAACCAATGGCCCTAAATTAGGGACGGGCGACTGCTTCTAGCCCATTGAGTTGCTCACGGTGGTCGTTAAACCCCAACCAAAAAAAAACAACCAAAAAAATCACAACATTGAACCCGGACCCATCTCGGGCGAATGGTCGTAAGCCAGGGCCTTAAACCACTGCGCCACCGGGCCGGCCGTTCTAGGCTTAGTTCGACATTGCACTGATACGAGAAGCATAATAGTATTTTGTTATTTCTACTTGGCTATACAGTATATATAATACTATTTTTATTTTACATGATAGAAAAACTCGTAGCAGTGTACTTTAGATTATTTAATATACCTATCTGCATAAAAGGTGAAGAACGGAAAGATGGGCATTGCCAACATCACGATTTCGGCAATGCCAATATCGGGCGAACAACAGCAAGACTATATCATATATATCGGCAATGCTAATATCGGGGCGATATTGGCTGAAGAACGGTAAGACAATGTCGGATATATCTGAAATGCCAAAATCGGGCCGATATCGGCTGAAGAACAGCAAGACAATAGCGAATATATCTGAAATGCTGATATCTGCTCAATATCGACTTATATTAACGACATTCAGCCGACATAACCAATATCGGCTCGATATCTGGCCGATATTCACTGCTACTTGGGTCCTTTGTTGTGCAAACATTAGTGCATTTCTTAGTGGCAAGGCATATTTGTCATTGATTGATACTTTTCTCTTTCTAAATATAAAAAAAAAATTAGCAGGATATTTACAATGCCATGTACGAATGTGGAACAGTGGCCCCTAGTAGCTTGAAACGTGCTTTGTATGATATAGCTGGCAATTGTTTTGTTTATATTGTATAACATTGAGCGTATGTGACTATTAAAAACGGCCATCTATATTAGGAATCATTTATAAAAACAATACATACTATTTTATAAGTTTATCTATGTAGATTAAATTTTCATTTTCAGTAAACACAAGTCATATTATTACCACTTTTATTCCGAGTACGACCAATTTCCCTAATTTACTAGAAAAATGTATACTTGCCTCAACTATAAGTCGGGTATTATGTCATTAAATACTTCCTTCTGTCTCCTATCAGAAGTAATTTTTTTCCTTTGGGATTATAGGTGACGTAATTATAGCAGAAGTCAACTAGAAATTTAGTTTGCATAAATTCAAGATAGCTCGGTGGCGCTGCAATGGCATGCACCAAATCGATTTCAAATGAAGCAACCAGAAATTTTATCTTTTTAGTTTTTTATAATTGGTGCGATAAAAATATCATTTGTTTATAAACATAAGAAGGCATTGAATATGAGAAATTCACAAATAATTCGTAAATATTTCAAGACGTTGTTAGCAAATGTGCTATAAATTAAGTGCCAGGTACTTTTTTTTCTTTCGTATTTAAAATACTTACTAATCACAAACCTTTACATATGCTGGCCTGCCTGTATTTCTAAGTGCTTTTTATATTCTATTCGGAACGAGTAATTTATTTGATTAGGTGATGCTATAACATTGAGTCTGGAAATTGTTTCTTCTCAAGCATTGCTCTGTTATTCCCTTAATTTAGAACAGAAAACCGAGATGATAGTTTAATCAGGTTTATTCTCAGTTTACTCCTGCTGGAATGACCATAGATAAATTCAAGACGTACTACATAGATGCAACCTGTGATACCAAAATATATCTGCAGATCAGTGACATTGTTTCACACTCATCAGATTCAGTGAAGTATCAACCTGGTAAAACAAGGCATATGGAACAGTTTTCTGAATCCGGAAAAAAAGCTTATGAGATTTTTATTTTATATATTGGAACTTGATAATCTGCGTTCTACTGGTCTGTTAGTCTGTTACAATTACGGGATATCCTAAATACAATACATGATGGAACGAAGTATTTCCAGCTACGTTTTCTACAGGCGATAGTACTACTAATCTTGGGAGTCAGCGGGTATAACCTGGGAGATTTAGCCCTTGTGGCTGATAAATATTCGAAATTAGTGATTTCGTCACTGTAGTATATTCATTAGGTCTCTTTCATTTGCTGGGCCAAATGCTATGTTCGTGCAACAAAGACCATATCATACATCGAAAGTAGATGAACTTTCTTGCAAAACTGCCAGGTATCTTAGAACAAGCGGTCGCTGAAACACAAGTCAAAGATATATTCGTTTATCATCACATGTTTGGATTGGGATACCAGACAAAAAGAACGTCCCAGCAGAATGCGTTGTTATCATCTATCAATTTGAGAAGAAAGTAAGAAATGTGAAACACCAAGCACATTCTTTTCGTAGATCATAAAATGATGAAACCCGAATGGTAAATATAATTTTCATAGCCACCAAATCTACCAACAGCACATTCGTAGAACACTAAAAGCTGATACTTCTGTTGTTTCCATTTTGTCAGGAAAATAAGGAGGTGTGAACAGCTACAATTACTGTAGAGTTATACATACGAATTGCTAGTGATTCCTAACACTCTTGATTTATGATGAACGATTTCAACGATTTTCATTATTGCTTCAGCTTAACCTTCTGGTGCATATTAAAAAGTGTAAAAACAAACTTGTTGATAGAGTAACAAAAGTCAACACAATAGACCAAATTACTCGCACTTTCCCAACTGGTATCAAATCGGTTTCTTGTAATTCGAAACTTCTGAATTTATTTGGTAAACTTTTAAAACTCAGTCAGTTGTATATATATTCCAATATTCGTTCAGCATAATGCCTCAATTTATATTCATATATTCATATCAGCTAATACCTGGCTTACTTCCAGCCATGAGGTACTCCATCCGATAAATGGGCAACAGGAAAAAAGATGGATTAATTAGTTTTTTCATGGTATTCGCTGACATCACTGTTTGCACCACATGTCTCTGAAAATATGCAGTGCTTGACTGCAGGATTTTTGAGACACTACAGGGGTCTGAATGCTTTTACTTTGCAAGATAAATATCCAATTATTTACCTTCAAAATTACCTCAGTTACTATTTTTTAAATTTTTAAACCTCGATTCTGACAAAATTTTATTATAAACTACTGATTAAACATCTGTCATCCATAGAACGGTGCAGGGGTTGTTTTGTGCCAGAGCCAATTTGCAATGAACCCTCGTCTCACATTTACATGTATGTTGCAAATTTCCAAGAGTTTGTAGTGTGCTTTAAAAAAATTTTAATCTGTCAAACTGGAGAATCTTCAATCAAGCAAACAACACACTCTCAGTGTTATAATTATGAGGAATTTCCAACGCAAGTGAAATTTTACGTACCAGCTACTGGCCTGACTCCCAGGATATCTTATATGGGGAAAAGGAGCTGGAAAAAATGTGTGACTGTTTTAAAATAAACGTTAGAGAGGTGGTAAAAGGTTTTAGAATATATAAGTCCACTGCCGGGAGAGAAGTAAAAAACAGTTTGAAAACCTTGAATTCTATTGTGAACTGTATCCCCACATCTTCTGCAGAATGTGAAAGGGGCTTCTCTGCAATGACCAACATTGTAACGACACAGAGAACCTCATTGAACACTGGCACAGTGTCCGAACTAATGTTCTTAAAATTAGTTGGACCTTCACTAAAACATTTCAATCCAATAGAATACGAGAAGAGTTGGCTGGCAGAAGGGGCATCACACTGCCGATGATTTGACCTGCAAAAGGAAGAAAATTCGGAAATGTTAGCCCTGTGCAGTTTTTTTTTTTGTTAATTATAGTTATATGCCCATTATTCTGGTAAGATTTAAGAAGTTCCATTATTCCGGTAAGTTTTGCATTTTGCAATCGTAGAAAACAGTTTCTGCATTTTGTAAACCATACCAGTACTTTTAGAGAGAGAAAAAGGAATTGTCAAACTGCTTTAAATAAATTTAAAGAAATTTCATGATTTGCATGCATGACATCAATATGGTACCAAACATTAGCTATTCATAAGAAATGTCAAAATGTCAGTCATTATTATTTATCAATTCTATATATTTCAACAAAAATGTGTTTAAGTAGGCATTAATTAAATAAAATGTATAATTTAAAGAACACACAAATATCAAACTGAACAGAAGAAGTACCATTCCCCCCAATATGTATTTTTCATAGAACATTTACCGAGATAATGTTTATGATTTCGGCACACCACTAATTCGCGGTACGATTTCCCGTAACATTTTTAGAGCTCCGGTACTTTTTTCTCTTTAAATTAAGCACTGGAACGGTTATCAGAGTACGGCTTTAATTCTTCGAACACGTCTACATAGGTTTGGTCTCATAAAGTCTGAGCAAATATTCCGAGGTTCATCAACAGGACTGCAAGTTTTTTACAATGCGTTAGAAAGGCATTCATTTCACTTCAAATGCACTTACTGAATATCTCTCTCGTCGTCGTACGGTATTCAGACGCCATAGTATTTGAATAAAACTTGCTTCATTTACCCTTGTTCTGAATGAAACAGAAATTAAAACAAAATGGTTATGTTTGAAGAAAAGACCTCAGCTCTTTAATCAAAGACCTTTTTCTTGATAACACACATGCTTAAAGAATATCTCTCTAGAAGAGACAAATTACGAATCATCAGGCGAAGAATATTTGGTGCTTTTGTATTTAAATATATACAATGTATGTAATAACTTACGGAACATTATACTAAATGTATTAACGTAATGAATTTTGCCATGAAACGATAGCGATGGAAGTTACCGCAAATATGATGATTGTATGGAATGTGCAGTTATAACACAAGAGGATACCCAAACAGAGACTGAGTAATGATCTGCTTCAGATCCATATACACCGATGTGCAGCATGAAAGAAAGGAATGACGAAATTAGATCAAGTTTAAATTTCCGTATAGCACATCCATTGGATTTTTATGTGACACTAGTTTTTTTCCTCTGACGTTGAGTGAAGTGTCCCTTATAATTTGATCAGCGGTTATTTATTTTTAAAATTAGTTATCTTTCTGTAAAAGTTACTTAAATATTTGTTAAATCACCCGTTTTGTGGAGATATTACAGGGTGCGAATACTCAACATTTTACAAGAGTTGTGAGCAAACAATTTAAAAGAACAGTATGAGCTTCACGTCTCACACACAGTAAATTATTTTATTGGAAGTTTAACGACCACCGTGAGCGACTCAATAGGTGAGCCCATTGAGTTGCTTCTATAAGCCCGTCTATAATTTAAGGACACTGGTTCCAGGGAAGGGTGAGGGCCAGCTGAGCAAGACAACACAACAGCCATGCCTCACCGGAATTCGAACCCGTACACATCTCGGACGAATAATCAGAAGCTGTTACTTAGATCACTGCGCCACTGGGGCGGCACACAGTAATCAATCCTCGTTTTATAAAATAAGTTATCAGGAAACTGAAGCTATCAAACACAAAAAAGTTAGTTAGTTAGTTACTTGATTTTAGTGGCGCAAGGGCCAGGCTTGGCCAAAAAGCGCCGGACAAAGAACTATCAGTTGAAGATTTTTAAAAGCGGGGTGAGATGTTTAAGAGCAGACATGCTTGGTAAAAAGTTAGAAAGGAGAATGATGAGAAACACAAAAAAGACCGCATATCCAAAGTTGCTCATTTAATGCATGTTAACTAAAAAGCTACTAACACCAAATTATGTCTATATAATGCAAATTACTCAGAAACTTGAGACGGTATTTCTGTTTGGCGCAGGGGATACTAGGGCGCCAACCGGGAGACGCTGATTCGATTCTCGTACCAGGACAATGAAATTTTCAAGTTTTTAACACTCTTGTAATTTCCACCAATAGACAGAATCAGAACTTCAAATTTGTATTGTACACTATTGTAACCCCGTATTAATGGTCTATCTGCTTCTCCGGGCGATCACAGGATACAATTAATTCTATTCATTCAAATTTGTTATATATGAAAGCCTTTGCTTCGACCTGCGATTCCGGTGATATGTTAAATTCAAATTCCTAGGAAACGTAAACTACGTCGTCCTGGCTGGTGTAGTAGGGATCATACTCGAGAGGAAAGCGGGAGACGCGGGTTCGATTTCCGCTTAAGGAAGATGAAATTTTCGAGTTTTCGGATATCATATGTCTTACTGTTCTTTTCATAATTTACACCAATTGACGGAATCACAAATTCAAATTTGTATTGTACGCTGATGCAATGACGTATTCATTGTTAAATTTGTATCATTGAGAAAAAATAGTTAAAGAATAATGCTGATTTGAAAGAAAATCGCTTTACTGAAACTTTTATTTTTCAAAAAGCAGTTGCATTTTGCTTTAGGAAAATGGATTATAGACTACACACAATTTTATACACTACACATAATTTAATCTAAAAGTTCACCACACATATGACAGCTAGCATGATATAATTTCGTTGCAGACATCTGGTCTTGTCAAGCTCTAGATAGGTTTTCTGGCGGCAACTTTTTTTAAGTGTATACCCGGATATGCATTTGAATCCTGGCAAACACGAATTTTTTCCTTGAATAACATCTCCTTGACAAGAGCACTAGCAGGTTATCCGTGGTTTGTGTCCCTACCATGCATCTTTATTATTAACTATATCAGTCGCTTGGTCGTTCCTACATAAAATTTTACGGTTCAATTCTTCTATCTAAGAGGAACGACATAGATCCCCATGCAGTCGCCACTGCCGAATTTCATTCTATTTTTTAAAGCTGCGCTAAAAGATTGAAGAGATATAATGGAAGCCTCATATCCAATATTTTCATGCATGCTGCCAAATTTGTAACAAAACTGCAAAATATACAGTGGAAGCCAAATTAGAAAAACAAAAACTATACTTCATCTTGAATGCGTTTTTCCCGAAATACTTTAGTTTCAACGTAATAATCTAAACTAACAGCTTTTGATATCAAACAAACTAGAAATTTTTAAATAAATGACTTCTAGTAATACAGAAAAGGACTCTACACTATTTTCCCATTTACAAATTGTTTAAAAAAAGATAAAAAACTTATTTGCTTAATTATAAGAAACCCTAAAATTATCATATAACATTTTATTCTCTTTTTAATTGCTAGTAATATCTACTAACAACTGCAGATCTGATGCATGACCCGCCTACTATTTACTTTAAGTCTGTAGTAACTTTTACATAACTCGCATTTATGATGTAGCGAGATCAAGGCTTAATCAGATATTTAAAGTCCTTTTCTCTGACTTCCTTTGCTGTTATAATAATTAACCTTCGTTACACTAAAATATAAATATTAACTTGATATTAGGTATGAGGTAACAGCTAAAACAATAAAAAAATGAATTAAATAAAATTAAAATGGGCAAACACACATGTTAAATTTAACAGTAATATGTAAAGGAACGAAGACATCTGACTTTAACTTCTGTTTTGCAGCAAAAATTCTTTTCTCCGTTTCACGTGTGAAATTGATTTTGATTTCATGTTTTGTTATACATCCTTCTCGAAGGAAAACATTCCTGAAATGTAAGAATTTTTCGGATTCCCAACGTTTTGCTGTTTGTCTTTTGCGATTAAACTAATTACTTTGGAGATCAATGGTGGGAGAGAAATAAACATAGTAAAAGGCAGTGCTATACATAATGCGGAACGTCTTATAAAGGTAGAACCGCGTAACTTTAGATATGTTTCTAAACAATGCAGACTCAATATATTAACAAAGAAGGACACACAGGAATTTCCTATACCCAAATAGTTTATACTTTTCTTCTTTTAAATCCTGCGTTCAGTATTTTCTCTTTAAAAAAAGCTTATGTGAATAAAAGTCTCATTTTTCTTTTAAATTTTCTTTACCGGTTTGCGTTTTCGCTTACGGGAAGTGAAGTTCCCACAATAATGAATAGAAAGCAATTAATATCTGTTTGTCTCGAGAATATTCTTCATTATTGTCAGAGATGTGCGATTATTTCCATTCCTCAATAATTTTCAGCTACTTTCCTATATGTTTTATTTTTAACATTTGCTTTCAGGCCTTCGTTTAATTCAAACCAAGTTATTACTGGCTATTTAAACTTGCCCTGCCAATTTTTTCTAGTTAAATGTAGTGTAAAATGTGATGTTCTTCTCAGTATAACTACGACTTCGTCATTCCAGAAAGAGCGTCCGAAAATACAGGAGTGTCGGCACGTCCTTGCCCGAGTGGCACGCAAACATCTTTAACCAATGAAAAATATGCCTGCGGAAGATTTCTTATTGTTTTGAGAATAATATTTTGTTGATCAAATTTTTGTTTCTATGAAAACATTAACACTTGTCTCACGTACAAGTTAAATCAATGCAAATATTTTGTTTTAAGAAGCACGAAATGTAGCTAAATTGCAGATAATATCGAACAATAAATCAAATGCCTTTGAATTTATTAGAAACGTGGGAAAATGCCGCAGAGGAGTTATTGTTTCATAAGAGAGTCATGGAACATGGAAACTGAAAACCAGATAGGTGGTCTAATATTTTTTAAAACACTTAGAGAAGGAAACTGTTTTGCTGGAAGTAATACACTGACGGGAAAAAAATCCCAACACCACGAAAAAATAGTTGTAGAGGAATGAAATGGCGGCAATACATTTGTATAGGTAACATATTTAATCGATTAAGGTTTCAAGTTCACAGCTTATTGTAAGCGCGAGAAGAGCCATTTTAAATGTGAAATGCTGGTTCATTAATAACCAGTGTAACCGCCAGAATGTTGAATGCAAGCACGCAAACGTTCATGCATTGTGTCGTACAAGTGCTGGATGTCAGTTTGTGAGATGGAGTTCCATGCTTGTTGCACTTGGTCGGTCAATACCGAGACGGTTAACGCTGGTTGGGGGTGACGCAGGATTTGTCGTCCAATGATGTCCCATACGTGCTCGATTGGTGGAAGATCTGGTGATCTAGCAGGCCACAGTAACATGTCTATACTCTGTAGAGCATGTTGGGTTACAACAGCGGTATGCGGGCGAGCGTTATCCTGTTGGAAAACAACCCCTGAAATGTTGTTCATGAATGGCAGCACAACCGGTTGAATCACCAGATCGAAGTATAACTCTGCCGTCAGGGTGCGTGGGATAACCACGAGAGTGCTCCTGCTGTCGTAGGAAATTGCTCCCTATACCATAACTCCAGGTGTAGGTACAGTGTGTCTCGGCCACAGACAGGTTGGTTGCAGTCGCTCAGCTGGCCTCCTTCTAACCAACACACGGCCATCACTGTCACCCAGGCAGAACTGGCTTTCATCAGAAAACAGAACAGATCTCTACTCCGTCCTCCAATGAGCTCTAGCCTGACACCACTGACGTCGCAAACGGCAGTGGTTTGTTGTAAGTGGAATGCACGCTGCAGGGCATCTAGCTCGGAGCTGTCCTTCAAGTAACCGATTTGTAACAGTTCGTTTTGTAAGAGTAGTGGCAACTGCAGCTCGAATTGCTGCCGCAGATGCGGTACGATGCGCCACGGCCATACGCCGTACACGACGGGCTTCCCTTTCAGTAGTGCCACATAGCCGGCCGAAACCCGGTCCTCTTGAGGCAGTACCTTTCCTTGACCACCACTGCCAACAGTAATGCACAGTGACTACATTCCTGCCAAGTCGTTCTGCAATATTGCGTAAAGAAAATACACCTTCTCGTAGCCCTCTTACACGAACTCGTTTAAACTCCGTGAGCTGTTGATAAAGGCTTCTTCGTCTTCTTAAAGGCATTCTTGACTAACATCAATACCCAACGTCGAATCTCAACGATTACTAACGCTCACGAACGGTAAAGCGCGTATTTGCAGCAAACCTGCTTTGCGTGTTCCGAGGGGCACTACTATCGCCACACGTATGCGCCGAGCGCGAAATTTGCATAGACCTCATCTTACAGATGTACTCTCACCGCCTACCAACTGTCGTTTCTCTAACACAACCCCTTATTGGTGTTGGGATTTTTCTTCCGTCAGTGTATTTCAACGGTATGCACGAAAGAATTTCACTAAAGTTAAACGCTAGCAACACATAAAGTGATGCACATACAGTAGACCATTCTCAATGAAGGAAGGACTCCTGATAATTGGCACAATGCTACATTAATCTTGTTAGATAAAAAGGGAACAGGAAAACCTCACGAATCGTAGTCTCATCAGCCTCCTACAAGTAGTTTTCAAAATATACTTTTAGGTAGTTTTGCATCACTCGAATGAAATTCGGCGCGATCGCTCGCCGAATTTCACTGCGTCATAACATTACAAAGATGTGCCAAATACGTTTGTGACGACGCTGTCAGATAAATTTATTCGGCAATTTGCAATGCCTATTGGCTTGTTTTAATTTGAATGATATTATGTAAATTCATTTTCAGAAAATGAGCACAAAGTCATTTAGGACCTTACGAGATTTAAAGTATGATCAAACGCATGCCTCAGTTTAGGCACTTTTACATACATGTTCATAAAGTTTGTTTGCGTTTTGAAGGATTTTAAGTGTATATTTTACTGCAGAGCAGCACAAATACACAACTTGACAACATGTTTGTAAATGATTTTACCCCCAGAACGCAAATCAAGTTTTTTTTAAATCAGGCAAACCACATGCAAGATGCTTAAATTTATACTGGCACCCGCACCTTGTTCCGGACGTTAAACGACATGTATTACGGTCAAGAAGCAACGCATATGTTGTTAGTAACTTAGAAAAGTGCCCCGCGCTCGTTAGCTTGGTTCAAGAGGAGTTAACTTGGATCAAAGTTTAATACAAACTTGTATTTTGGTTTCCCTTATCAGTATAAAGTCAAATGAATGTCCCTTAGTGTAACGAATGCAAGCGCATATCCAGTTTGATGTAGGCAGCGAGATGTTATTTTTCAGATTTTCGTGGTTCCGTTTTGTCCCATTAGTGTTTTTGACCAAAACCATAAATGCGGGCCTCCACCTCGACTTCTTAAATAAAACTGCTCTAGCGACATAAACAAATTATTGCGGTAGCATGAGGCTTGCTCAAAATTTATTAGCAGGAAAATGCATCATGTTGATCAATTTTATTCAGATGTATTTTTTGTTTTGTTTTTCGTTGGGACGTTGATCTGGCTAGCATAGCTGAACATTATAGAGAATATCTGGGATCATCTGGATCGTCCAGGGCGTGGAAGTACTGATCAATTTTATGGAGTCGGCCAAATGGCATGGGGGTTTTCTTCGATGTTTGGCTTCAGCACATGATTCATTTTGAACAAAACAATTAATGCTAGCAAATTATAATTTACCAACACTGTGGAAGTTGTTTGGAGTATGCCTTTAACTTCATCAGAAGTACAACGCACAATGTCATACGGCTTGCAATTTTTTGCATTGGATTTTAGACATGGGTGTGGAAACGTTTAACTGTCTAGATCTGAGTCCTGGCCTGCAGCATATGAAGGATGTGAAATTACACCTTCCGCTGCGAGGAAGCAAATGTTGCTGAACTAACTCAAGTTAACTGATCACTACTTTCAAATCCAATTTGAAGCATATCAGAAGGGATTTGGAAAACACTTTTAGATATCATTTCATGAATAATGAGAGCCGTCATATTAGTAAAAGCTTTAAAATACAGAATTATATCTTCTTATGAATAGAGATGATTCCTAGAAATTCAGGTGTCCATAAATTAATTAAACTAGATAAGCAATACTAAAGCATTGTATATTGTAACGAACTAAAAAACTGTTTTCGTTTTCTGCACTCTATAAAAATATTTAGCGGTTCGCGTTTTTATTGCAAGACACAAATCATATTAACCCTAAAATTTATATGAGGGTTCGTATTTGGAATTCAAGTCATATTCGAATTGATTCAGAAGAAATGTTATTTTCTGTAAAGACGTATCTTGTTGTAAAGAGAAAGTAATCGAAATTTCAAGCAAAATTGTTGAATCCGGTCATTCTTACAATAGAATATTTTTTCGATTGTCTAATTTTGCATTCTGTGACTGTAGGGAACTACTGATCTTCAGAGCACTTCTATAAAGCCATATAATATTAATAGCTATTTCACTTAAAACACAGGAACAATGTATTGATTCAGCGATCACCTTTGAAAGAAACAAATGAAACTGAAGGAAATCTGGTGTTGATAATATCCGGAGTTTTGAGCATATTCATACCGTATAATTTCGGACTTTTAGTGAATAAAAGAATTTCTCTGTTTATGAGTGTCCCCAGTACGCGAAATTATTTAATTTCCGTAGGTTTCAGCATAGAAATACTCTTACCGTTGGCTGCTAAAGCAAAAAAAATGGAAGGCTACTAAATTACGTTTTCCTCATTCCTAATTTAACTGAATAAGAAAATATTTAGTTGTAAAAATTTAGTTGATTTTTGTTCCACAATGGGTAGTGCTAGTTCTACTTTTACTGAAATCAGATGTTTCTTTTCATCAAAATGAAGCGCACGATTTTCATTGAGCTGAAATAGCTGAAGAATATTGAAGAATCATTGTTTCGATATTTCTTGCCAACGTTACGCAACCTAGGCTTATGATTCTCAAGAATCCTTGTCTTCAAAGATCATAGTACCACATGGAACACACGACTTAGTGTGCCTCGCTGGGATCTCTAAAATCCCTCTATCACTTTCCGCCGAAGGCGAAGAGTGAGAGAGTGATTCAGATATTCCAGGGTCGCAGAAGATTAATTCACAGAAAACAAGTCAAATTCTCTCTGCCATTCAATAATTGGAACAGCCTTGAGGGTCAAAACTTTGTTTCTTCATGCGTTCATAGCCTTTCGTATTATCTTTCGTTCTCTTTTATACCGCACAATGAATTTTCACTAAATCAATTTCGCACCTTCAATACATCCTTCACAGGTAGCTTTCAAAGTAGGCAGGCACCATCCCCTGGGAAATTTGTAAGTAAACAAGCTCCCAAGTGGATAGAGAAAAACACTGGAAAGAGAAACATTCATTTGCTGAAGACCAGGAAAAATCCTCTAACTTAAAGACAAGACCAAAAATTGGTATGTTGCAGTTGCTCACTGAAATCTAAATTGTATCTTAAGTTACTCAGATAAACCTGGAAAGGTTCCCCAATTCTACTTTTAACTTATGTTTCATATTTTCATATATTATTAACTAATTTCACATTTTATCTCTATTCTACTGTATGATATATTTAATCACGCAAAAATAAGGCATATGCTTTATATTTCACTTTAAAATGGTTCACTTTAATATTCATTAACATATATTACTTTTCATTTCCCAATACCTCTGTCTTACATTATTATAACTCTGGATTCAAATTGTAAGTCATTCCTATACAAAAAAATTTGTTGCACATATTTAAATTTTATGAAATACTGTATTTAAATTTATAATTGTTCTGATTATTTATCATCACTTTAGAGCTTAAATGTCAAAACTGCTTATAATTATTAGGCCTAGAATTAACTGGCCTTTACAAATGAGCACATATTTCCTGTTAGGTCTTACACAATCGGACCTTTACAATCCATGGTGAAGCCCTATAGATTTATTTCCATTGATTTCTCACAGTGAACATGACAATTAATGACATTGAAATATTGGAGTCTCCGGAGTTCCACCCAATATTTTTCTCCAAGACGTCCATCTTTTTGTGAAATTCGTTTTTGTCAATTTACTGTGATTTGTCGTCATTCTATTTCGGATCATTCGTTTTATGTTCCATAATACTTCCGGATTGTTGCCTCTTGCTCTCTCACTGTGAATCACTCCATTTGTTTTTAACCGAAGTCCATAATTAAATTCAGCAATTACATTTAAGTATACAACATTTTTCAGTTTTGGTACTGGGAATATCTTTATGAAGAATCGTTGAGTTCGATTAGAAGTCAAGGTAGCAATGGAAATCAAACTTAAAGATAAAAAAACACATTATATAAAAACAATAACAAATAAATGCAGTTTACATTAATTACCGATTAGGGAAAACATCCAAAAAGAAAAATTCTTTAAGCCATTGATATATTTAATTTTAATTTACAAAGTATAAGACCACCTATCCGCGTCATAATTTTCATTTTGTATGACCTATAGATATTTGAAGCACATTATACCTTTGAAATTGTTAAAAATTATATTTTTAACGTGAAGTTATTAAGAGAACAAGCGACTGAAATTTGCAGACATCAGTTGTAATATGTGACAAAATATATGAAAATAGTTTTATTGTACCTAAATTTATCATGCTTTCACAAATGTTCTGTAGTCTGACAGTATTTTCTGTTTCGTGTAAGAGATATGGGACATCAGTTTTAAAATATATATTCTCTCAGCCAATTATATCTTTTAAAGGACTCATAGCTTTTCCTCTCGGAAGGGCAGAAGCGACTTGAAATTGTGTCGCATTAATCTTTGTGCTGTTTTTCTAGTTTTTTAGTTTCAGAAATTTCTTTCACTTGGATTTGTTCCGCTACGAAAAAAGTTTTGAAGATAATTCAAACTTTTCGCAACCCAGTTTAGGCAGTAGAAGGCATTACCTTTAGTTCTGACTCTTGTAGTTCGGTAAAATTTTTCGTATACGCATTTTTTTAAATATTTCCGTTGATTATGAAAAATATTAATCCAACTGCTGATTTTAACTTTTAGGCCGCTTTTACAGAATCATCCGTGGGGCATTTTCATAATCTTTGTATTTCCTCTTTTACCAAAGCTATTATTTTTTCTTGACAAAATGGATTTAAAAGAAATACGTCACCATTCGGTCTTCAGGCGCACTCATTTCTCCTGAACTGGAGTTGGTCATAATGTAAAGGCTGGTCGCTCTATAAACTTTCATTTCATATTTGTTACTGTATATATATCCTGGCGTCAACGGAATTTGACACCAGGATATATATACAGTACATATGCTCTCCAAATGACCAAACAGCAAGTGTCTTGATGGAAGGCAAAATACTTTTAGAACTGAATATTCCTCAACTGTTTCTAAACTTCTTACAGGTTTCATTAAATTAACGAGAATAACGAAGTTTTCCCCCAATAACATTTTTTCTATTCAAAAGTATACAATTGTCTTCCGATTTCCAACAAATTTGGTATGGTCTGAGGACAAGTCTACAAAAGCAGTAGCAACGGAGTCCTGTATGTGTTTTCATTAGAAAAGTTTATTATATATTCAGTTTGAATCAGCTACTAAATCTCCTGATTTTAATATCGTCAGAAATTTGTTATTGAATTTCTGCAACTGAGTAAGACGAGGTATTATGCAGTAAGCGTAACAAGGATAAAGCAAAAAAAATTAAGATGGAATCTGTGAAGGTAATGGGATTTGAGATTTTGCTGTGTACTATGTGACATATGACCTGCAGATATTTTAAACGCAATACGCTGGATTATATAACTGTAATATTATAATAGTGTTAGCTTCAAATGTAGGATTTAAAAACAGCATATCTAGATTTTCATGCATCAAGTTATTGTATATTTACCTTGATTTATGATCAACATACTTGGTGAACTGGCACAACTTCGGGAGTGTTAGCCGTAATGTAATGTTGTGTTACAATACATGCAGGAAAACTTCCAAAAAGATTATTTCCTCTTAATGTATATCATCATTTTCTGCAACAAAATACTGCCTACGTCTATTCCTAGTGAATAAAACAAGGACTTTGTACAAAGCAGGATTCATTCGGGAAAAAGGCAATATGCCTACTGTTTTTTGACAAAGAAAGTAAGGTATTTCACTGCTTCAAATTCTTGTGCAAACTTGTCCGTTTAGGAAGAAGTCTTTCATTTATATTAAGGAAGAAATGATGCCAGGTTATACCTCTTTTTCACAAAGTGTTGCCACAAGTGCTGCATTTTCTAATTCCCTACGTAACTTTTAGAATGAAATATAAATCAGAATCTGTTTCTTGGGAAGGACTCAGCCTTCTTTATAAACTCTCTCTCGGGCGCTCTCTCTCTCTCTCTCTCTCATTTCATATAATTATGCAATATATTCATGATCAAAGAAGAAATTTTTCATATTTTTGTAACTTTGTTTGGCTAAAACTTCAAATAATTTTGATTATTTCTTTGAGGTGCATATTTAAGAAGTTTCCCTAGATATCTTTAAACTTATGCTTGCAAGATCTGTGTCACACAAGACTTACAGAGGATGTTCACTCACTTTTAGAACGACTTTCGAGTAACATATTAAATGTTTAAAGTAAAATAGTTTCTTTCTTAATTATTACTTGTGTTAACCCATTTTCTGGGCTATAAACCTACTTCTAGATTTCTAAGGCAACCAGAAATTTCTTAAAATTGATAGAGGTATTTTATTCCACTCCTTTTTCACTACATTCCATTGCACAATCATTGTCTCAGGTCTGCTCGTAGAAAGCGAATATTTCCGCAATCGGAAGGCACAGTAATTCACTGTTGGCTTATCAGAGGAATTCAAAGGAATATGTCCAAAATGTATAGATTTGATACCGGTCTCATTTTTGTTTTCATTTTTTCAAGAAATAGTGTTAGATTTGGATGTATCACTGGTAGCCGTTTTCTGATGAAGATCTACCATTTGATATTTCTTTGAATAAATGAATGTCATTTCCTTTTTAGATATATCAGTTGAAATATTATTAGGGTAATATGTAGAAATGATTTCAACATTCATTTTAACATTTCTTGACTTTAATTTATATTGTACGAGAAAACCACAATCACCATTAACGCTTTACTCAAACTTGCTTTGAATTCTTGGAAACAAGTTTCTAAGCCTTTTTTTGCTGTTTTGCGATAGTAACGCGACCCTTTTTTTGTTAAAGGCATTTATTGAAATCCATACTTCATCAACAATCACAGTGTACTTCTATTTGTCTCCTGCTAAGTGATTTTCAAAATAAGTGTACACCGTGTTCTGCGCTCAAACACGTGCATAAGCAAAAGGCGATGAACATTGTTTTTTGGGTTTTTCAGATTCAAATTATTGTTTATTATCTTGTGTAAAGTTCATACATAGGTTTTTAACAACTTAGCGTTTTTCTTAGGGTCGGAGGATTTTCTTTGAAGTCCAGAAACATTCCTTTTGAAATAGTCGTAAAGGCACTTACCCTCTTTGGATATTCGTTTGGTGTTATTTTTCCTGTTAAAAGGCATGCTTGCCGAGTTTTCCATCTGTTATGAATAATATTTCTTATTTTACATCTAAAAATGCCAATTGTGTGATTTTCAAAGCTTTTTCTGAATTACAGAATAAGAACATATTTCTCCGTAAACAGCAAAAATATGAACTTCTATCCACAGCTTGTTTACCTGCGCCATTTTCGTAACAGACGGCATTTAATTGAAGCAGATGTTCCTTTAGCGTGCATTTGACACACTGTTGCCAATTACAATTCTTTGAACTTCGTTTATTTTCTGTAATTTCTTAACAAAAAAGTTTTAAAAATATGTAAACATCTTGTGCAATTACCTGAACTGTAAATCATCTACAATTTTGAGTTGTTTTCCACTCTTACAACGTTTCGAATTGCCGATTTTTTAGATTGTGCACCTGGAATACTGTATGTTCTGAAAAATATCGTATTCGAAATCTCAATAAATCCTCTTCATTGAGAATCATTTTACTGTGCAATAAGTTCCTTTTTATGCAGTAAAACAAAAAAAATAATTCTTCTTTCTACTGCATAAAAGCTTCCAGGCTACCGGGCGAACGAGTCCTGCAAACCTCCAAGAACTTGAGGGCATCGAACTGACGCCACACCCAGAATATAATGTGAACCTTGGCCCGTCGAATAATTACCTGTTCCGGTCTATGGCCCACAATCTTTGTGGGCGGCATTTCTACAACCAGGAGGAGATGGAAGCTGGGATGAAGGAGATCTTCTCCTCGAAGAACAAGAACTGGAACCGCCGTGTCATCAAAGAACAGGCTGACAGATGGTTAAAGACGGTGCTACACCATGCCCTATACCATGAATGCCAGCCCGATATCGTCGTAAAGTACGAATGAAGATATAGAGTGATCCAAATACAGCAAAACGTTCGACTGACGCTCTGTAAATACTGCATAGCGTAAGCAGCATATCAGCGTCGCGGTTTAGATGCTCTTACCAAGGTGTTCCTCTTTCGGACCTTTAACAGGCACATACACAATCTGGCCTTTGTATGAATCCTATGCTTTCCCAATGTTGAGACGAAATGAAATACTTACTAAGTGAGCTCCGACCTAGATATTATATACTGTGTTGCCACTTTGTGTGGCCATTACGTTATTAACACTGATCAAACAGAATGAGAGTATAGAATCGATGTGCACAGAACACTTTCGGTGCGTGGGAAAAAACTGATGTAATCTTGGGATATTTTAACAAAGTAACACATCTATAGATTAAGATAATACAACGTTGTTTTCACAAATGCTTATTTTGTTATATCTCAATCCAACCATGATTCCACTATGTATTGACCTAGCTTCACCAGGATGAATGGCACGTTAATATTCAAATTGTATATGACATCATAAATGGTGTTCACAGGCACGTGTTTTGGTTAGAGGCTGCCATGCGTTTGATAGAAATGGCGTGGATGCCATGTCATTAACATGTTGCGAAGACTTCTTCGCAACTTTTTAATCCGAATGTAGCACAAGACCTACATTCGGAATTGTGACCTAAAGAAGTAATCAATGGCTAAACACTGTTACGAAAAGGACCACAGATTTCTCTTTGAAGAAGCAAAACTTATTAACATGCCAGATTCGACCTCCAAATTTGATAGTTTGGAAGCTTTCCATATATATCAGAAGTCTTCGCAACTTGTTAATGACATGGCATCCACGCCATTTCTATCAAACGCGTGGAAGCATCTAACCAAAACACGTGACTCTAAACAACGTTTATGATGTCATATAAAACTTGAATATGTACATGCCATTCGCCCTGATGAAGCTAGGTCAATACCCAGCGAAACCATGGTCGGCTGGAGAAATAAAAAAATAAAAAAACATTTGTGACAACTACCTTGTACAGTATTAGATAATATTTTCTGTATGGGGTATTCAAGTAACATATTGTTTACAATAACACTGTTGTACCACTTGGAGAAGTAATATATGTTTTCCTCGATATTTATGATATAACACATACTTTGGTTTATTCAGTATATCCTTTCACTAAGAGACATCAGAATGATAGATAGTCATCAAGATTGAAAAACATTATGTCATCTTCAGTTAAATGTCATAAATGTTCGTGATTTAAAACTGAAATTATTGAATTTAACTGGTTTAGTCGATTCCCTAATGCATATACTTCTCCTAAAATTATGATTTAATTATACTACGAAGTGTCAAAATATTATTACTATTTGCCTAATACGATGTAAATCCTCCACGTGCCTCCAAATCAGCTATTACGCGATGAGTCATTGATGCCATAAGATTTCGAAATGCTCTTGCGGTATATGATGCAAATAATTTTGCAACAGGTCCTTTAACTTTTGTAGGTTTCATGGTACAGCCGCAGCCAGTCGAATGTTTCCAGACATCCGACTCATATGCTGCAATGGAATTGGAATCAGGGGAATTTGAGCCCACACGAATGCCTGGAAATAATCCCCACGTTCCGCGAAATATCGTCGAAAGATCTAGGCAGTGCGGTATCGCGCATTATCATTTAAAAGCACACACTACTAGAGCCGTTCATAAGAAGGGGTGTTCTTTTCTGCAATAATGTTTAGATAGTTAGCAGACGTATTAGCTTCCTGCACGGGTTATCCTATCAGATTATTACCAAAAGAATTAAACTTTCACCACTGACCAGTTCATGCGTCATGATGCATCCTGTTTCCCAGACTTCGCAGGTAAATGACGCGCACGTCGTAACCAGGCTGCCCACATGATGCAAAGGTAAGAAGATTCATTGGGCCAGACGACTTTGTTCTAATAATTCACCTACGTAATTGTTCCCATTCTGCATGTATCTGTGTAGGCTCTAACAATAACAAACCCAGGTACGAAGGACACACAAAGAGTCTTGCAGCTACACAGCCCCATTTTTAGCGCGGAGTTCTATGCACTATATCGTGTGACATATTACTCCAGTCACCGTAATTCAAATTATCGGCGAGTGGTGCCAAAGTATCCCATTAGTTCGCCTGCACTATATGGGTTAGCATTTATTCAGCTCTAACATCGATAAGCATAGCTCGGCCTCTACTCTTTCGGCGATTTTTGGTTTTTTTCTCTCTTTGGACCACTTTTTGAAAGTATTAGTCACGGCTGATCATGTGCACCCCACATACCTTGTAGCTCGGAAATACTCTCATCCAATCGTCTTGCCAATAATATTTTGCCTTCGTTCGACTAGCTTAGGTCAGCTGCCGTTCCCATCTGAAGGACCGCAATAACACTGATAAAGGGAGCTGGGTATCATATGTTATTTACACAGTTTCGTGACGGTCGCACGCGTTGCAATTTAAGTGCAGTTGCTTCGATTTTCGTAACGACTCACTTGTCATAATGTTTAGCCTTTTTGGTTTGTACCTGTACGTCCACTGCAGTCGAAGCAGCACTTTCGGAAACACTTCATAAACTAAACGCACAGACATCAGTTCGCAGTGCACCATAATGTGCACCCATACTTGAATATTTCGTGTCCAAGGTAAGCGAAATAGACGGCAGTGTGACATACACTGAAAAATCACACCACACTTTGTTTTGTTCTTTTCAAGATTTTGTAAGACGATATATTGTAGATCATTGCTTCTGAATCGGCGGCTTGCGGGCCAAACATGGCACGCAAAACGTGCCAGTTTGGCCCGCAGTAAAAATTCTAAAAAGAAAAAATATAGATAAAATTCACATGATGATATAAGAGATTATGTATGAGCCGTGGAAGGCTTAGCGGTTAGCAGTTCAGACTATCGATAAAATGTCCTCAGGTTCGAACCTGGACTGATCTTTCAGAGATGGTGTCATTTACAAACAACCGCTGAATATCCGCCGTGCATTGGACGAGCACTTTAAGTGACGGCCCCAGGCTAGACCCACTGGTTAAATGGGTATCCTTTCCATATGTCCCCGTGAATTTCTCTCACCCCTTTATGTGCAATATCGTACTTGTACGGTGGCGCCATCTACTGTACTCTAATCTCACTTTAAACTGTTCTATGAAAGTCGCTATAGTTGCTCTCATTCCTTCCGTATCTGTGTCCTACCCAAAAGGCGACCTCGCTGTAGGTGGCTGGTACCTAAACTCTACTTGCTGTGGACGGAAGTCCTAAAAGAAAATGACAAATACTGTTGTAATTTCCAAAGGATTATGCATGATATAATAAAAAGTTCAAATATTTTTGTTTGATGCAGTTCTGTAACTGTGTTTAACGGTTTCAGTACTTTCATTCACAGGAGACAAATAGAAAACGTAATTCGACAGTTTTCTGAAGGATTCTCTAACGCCCCTATGAAAACCTCTGCTCGGTATCACAAGAGAAAGGAAGGGGGACTCTCACATCTGTGTGTTACGTTCGCCACTCGACGCGACATCTTTCAATTCTCGCTGGCAGTGTTTAGAACTAACTGTATCCGAAGTTTATTCGGTATCGCCTTCGTGCAGCACAAAACACAACAGATCTAATTAATGTGATGGTTCAAAATGTCATTCTCAATGTTAAAGAAGAGAAAATTTGACGATGAAAATCGGGAGTTTAACAGTCACGAGACTTGTTTGTTTTAACACAGAGAAAAGGGGTTGTTTCTTTATGCCAAGTATGCAACTTAATAGTGTATTTATACAAAGCTTACAATACGAGATGCCACTACAGGCTAAACAGGCCAGTTTTACCGAGACGTTTTCTCCTGGATCAGAAAGTGAAAATATTAACAACAGGAAAACTGAATTATATTCTTTAAGTGCAAGTTATATGAAATCCCCTCTTCTAAAAAGATATAAATAAAACTCAGCGAAGAAACTCTCATCTTACTTCTCTGAAGGTTACGTGGATACTATTGATGCATTAGAAACCTTTATCTGATGCTGATAATGTTGAAGACTGTGTTTTTGCTATCGCGCGCAAAACGTGTGACAAAAATGCCAAATGTAAAGTTATTCAGTACAATAAAACATGTTCCTCTTTCAAATGACACTACATCGCGTAGTATGGAAACCTAAATGGAAATCCATTTGGAACTTTGATAAGGGACTTTAAAAAAATGCGATTTCATAACAGATGGCCTTGACGGATCAACAGACATTAACAAAATATCCGAATATGTGGGGTTTTCTGACGGCGAGATATTTTGAGAGGAACGATTACGTTTAGCAGCATCAGATAAAGGTTTCTAATGCATCAATTCCACTTCTTGAAACGTCTACTGGCGTTGATATTTGAATTAGGTTTGTAATTTTTTAAAATTCTAATGGACTTGATTTGCACAAAAGTATTTGTGGTGTTAGTGACGGCGCTTTTGTCATGGTCGGTAATTAAAAGGGACTTGTTTGTAGATTAAAACGTACTGTCCCTAACATTCAACGCGTCGATTGCTTGATTCACCAGACTATTTTTTTCGCTAAATAGCAAATTCAACTTAAATTCACGATGGATCAAGTAATTAATTAAATTATTTCTTTTTCGTCCCACTTCAACCCCTTAACACAGACTGTTCAGGCAAATCTTTGCCAACTTATGTGTTGAACACAACGATATTTTGTTGCATAATGACGTACAGTGGTTAAGAAATTGAAGGGTAGTGGAGATATTATTGGAATTGAAATCAGCAGTCGTTGCATTATTGCAGAATAAGAATGATCTAAAGCACAACATGTTTTGTACTTAATGACTGTTGATAATATCTTACTAAAGCTTTTTTTAAGCGACATGTGCGGCCACTTCAATAAATTTAAATCTCCAGTTAAAGAGGAAAGATAAAAATGAAACAATTCAGAATATCAAACCAAACATTTGCTGATGAAGGAGTACTTTATCCAAGATAAAATTATCCATTTCAAAGTATTTGTAGAATATTTAGAAAAAGAAAGAGATGCGCAAAGAAAATAGTTTTTTGTTTAAATCTTTGGAAAAATCCATAACAGTGTTTTACGTGTCATTTTGCAAAATTTGCTTTAAGATTTGTAGAGATTGTCCTCCCCAAATTAATACAGATAATCACAAATTATACCATCGCTGTGACCTCTGTCAAAGTAATTGAGATCTCTGAAAATACCTGCGGCCTGTTACCTAATATGGACGGAATGCTTTACGGTTTTAATTAATCGACATACAATATTTAGAAAAACTGATGACTGACTTTTAAAATAACAATGCTTCTATGTCCAGTTTATATTCTGATTAAAATTATATTTATACTTTCTAGTTCGTTTAGAAGTACTGAATTCGTCTCAAGTGTTACTTTGTCAACCGCCTTTAGATAGGCTTACGGAAATGAATAAAGGGATATAGATGGAAACCTTACCCTCTATCATGTTGATTTAAATTCAATATTTAGTAATACCAATAATCAGACAACAAGTGGTATAACGAAAAAATTTATCCGTCATTTTTGGCGACTCCGGGAAACGAATCCGGGTCCCCTCATTCCGGAATAAGTCGCTCTACCAACTGACCTACGCGTACGTTCGTAATCGCTGCTATCTGCCTTACATGTCGTGTGCGTCCTGCGGCGCAGGCACGTCAGACCCCCCTCCCGAAAGAGGGCCTACGACGATTCATGGTCATGTGTCAGCAGTGACCATGAATCGTCGTAGGCTGCCATCCGCTGTAGAGCGTGCACTTGAGAACTCCCAGTCAATCTAGTGTGTGGAATGCAACATCACACACTTTTATTTTTTTCGAAGCGCTGGATAATTGATTCTCTTATTTTTCCTATCTCGCGGTGTGTTAAGAACATCACACATTGCGAGATCTTGAACGGCTCTGTCATCCGGAAAGTTCGGGCGCCATTATAACGAAGTGAATTTCTCCGTCATTTTTGGTCCACGCCGGGAATCGAACCCCGGTCCCTTTATTCTGGAATAAGTCGCTCTTCTAACTGAGCTACGCAGACGTTCATTATTGTTGCTATCTGTCTTTATGTCGTGTGCGTCTTGCGGGGCAGGCACGTCTCACTGGACTTCGTCGTGTGGAGTTTATGGATTTCTACCTTCATGTCACTTGAAATTTACCATTAAATATTACACCGAAGGTAAATTCAAACTGTGGGGGAATTTAGCAGGGTAAACGCGGTATTCCAGAAGTATCATAACGCCTCCTGCATTTGAATGAATAATTATATTCACATCTGTTCGTTTATTGTCATGTTAACTCATCGCGTTCAAATTGTTGAAACGTTCTATTTTGAGTTTAAAAAACAGGGCGGTTCCCTCAAGTTGAGCTCAAATACACAAACCTAGTGAAAATGTTCCGTAGTTTCTTAAATATGCGAGTCATATAAATGCAAGAAAATGTTATTTTCTTCTAAAAACACAGATTCAGTGCAACAGAGGAGTAATAAAAATCGACTGCAGCTACGCAGAAAAGCATGTGATCAGAAAACAATGGGAAGAAGGTAGGAAACACTGTAATTTTTTTTTATTTTACATACAAGATCAGATATGCAAACTTTCTACTACAATCTCCATATTTCGCGTGTTTAAAATTACCTTTAGTCAAACAACTAGGACTGCTATATGTAGCAAGACATTTACTCAAGCCTTCTAGTAAAATGGCAATTGCTTTCTTTATAAAGACTTGTGTTACACTTAGACCTGAATTCCGATCATGCCGATCGTGCCTACGAGCAGCGGTAAAACGGCAGTACATGGTTACTACCTCCCACAAAAAATAAGTTCAGCCTGAAATGCTGCACTATGTCTGTCTCCTATCCTTCCTATCAGGGCTTTATAAACAACTTTCCAGTAATTTCTGCTTCTGAGTTTAGCAAAGAAATCGAATTATCACCTTCCGTTAAAGTTGTCTTCGGTGAACCTCACGTGTGTGATGTATCCGTACAAGAAAAAACTGTTATAATTATAAATGAGCAGCTAGATTTATTACACAAGATGATTAAATACAATGCTTAGCAGAAGGTTGTCATTATCTGACACATGCTTATGGATATCTGTAAAAAAATAAGTGAGATGAAGAAAGTACTTTGACTACAAATATCGAAATCATTGTTTAAATAACTAGGAGTACATTATTAATAATATATGATTTATTAAAAAATCGTTTCATTTGTTAAATCTTTTGTAAAAAAAGGTTGTGCTTCTGTTACCGTTTCGTCCGTCCGTACGTCCGCATATAAACACGATATTTTTGCAAATATTAAACCGAATTGAAATATTATTTTTGCCTTCGGAAGCTTGAAATATGCGAATGATGATCTTTCATTTTTTTTTTTTTACGATGTACAATTTCGCCGCCATATGGCGTAAAGGGAGATTATGTCGAATTTAAAAATACGTTTTATTCCACATCATCATCATCATTGTCAACCATTATCAATCCACTGCTGGACGAAGGTCTCCCCAAGTTTCCTCCACAACGGTCTGTCTTGTGCCAGTCTCCTCCATGTCACCCCTGCATACTTTCGAATTTCATCCACCCATCTCCCGTGTGGTCTTCTTCTGGGTCTTTTCCTGTCCCTTGGAATCCAATCTAAAATTTCGGCAGTCCGTCGATGATCTGTCCTTCTGGCAGTATGTCCAGCCCATTGCCATTTCAGGGATTTAACTCTGATCATGATGTCTTCCACTCTTGTCATTTTTCGGATCCACGAGTTCCTCTTCTTATCTCTCCTGGTTACACGAAGCCTGCACCTCTCCATGCCTCTTTGAGTTGTCTGCAGTCTTTGTATATCTCTTTTAGTTAAGGTCCACGTCTCTGCACCATACGTAAGCACTGGAAGGATGCATTGATCAAACACTTTTCTTTTAAGACATAATGGCATATTGCTCTTGAAAATTATGCTGTTCCTTCCAAAAGCTCTCCAGGCAAGTTTTGTACGCCGATTAATTTCTTCATCAATGTGACCCTCACTTGATATCTGCTGTCCAAGATAAACGTACGTGTCTGTTATCTCCAGCTTTTCTCCATCAATCAATAAATCTTCATTTCTTGTAAAAGCATTGAACATCACTTTTGTCTTCTGAAAGTTCATTTTTAATCCCACTTCTTTACTCTTGTCAGCAAGTTCCTGGATCATACTCTGCAGCTCTGATGGGGTAGTTGCAAAAATGACTACGTCATCAGCAAAACGAAGGTGGGTTAGATAATCTCCATTAATCTTTATCCCTTTGTTTTCCCAGCTCAGCGACTGAAAAACACCCTCCAATGTGGCATTAAAGAGCTTCGGAGATATGGTGTCACCTTGTCTCACTCCCTTTCCAATTTTTATGTGTGTTGTATTTTCAAACAGCCGAATCTTTGCACTTGCATTTTCATAGATGTTATTAATAATATTAATGTATGCATCTTCAATACCGCAGGTTTTCAGAGCCATTGTAACTGCTGATGGTTTCACCGAATCAAAGGCTTTTGCATAATCGATAAAAGCCATGCACAATGGAAGTTCATATTCCCTCGCTCTTTCAATTAGTTCTCACAGTACGTGGATATGATCTATTGTGCTGTAGCCACTCCTGAATCCAGCTTGTTCTCTCGGTTGAGCCATGTCCAGTGTCACCTTCAAGCGGTGTGAAAGAACTTTAGTGAAGATTTTATAACTACTGATAGGAGGCTGATAGGTCTGTAGTTTCCGAGATCCTCAATGTCACCTTTCTTATGTAGTAGGATCATTGTAGCGGTGTTCCAATCCTCAGGAATCTTTCCTTCATTAAGGCATCGAGTGAAAATTTGGGCGAGTATTGTTTCAATTTCTCCACTTGCTTCTTGTATGATGTCTACAGTAATTCCATCTTCTCCTGGAGCTTTTCCCCGCTTCATGTTCTTGATTGCACGTGCAACTTCTGTTGGAAGGACTGGAGGAACTCTGGTACTGGTATCTTTCATGATGTCTGGAGTGCATGTATCATCCCTTTCATATAATTTGGAGTAGAAATCTTTCACTCTTGTCAAAATTTCGCCTCTATTTCTTGTTACAGAACCATCTTTTTTTCTCAGTGCCATAATCTGTTTTCTTCCCTTACTGAGATGTCCCTTTGCTATCTTTAGGCTTTGGTTGTTTTCAATTGCTTTCCTCACTAGTTCACAGTTGAATTTTCTTACGTCTTCAGTGATACTTTTTCTTACTGTCTTGCATAGCTCTATATATTTCACTTTGGAAGTCACATCTTCTTTAGTTGTCCTCATCTCTCTTCTTTTTTGCATCAACATTTTCGTTTTTCCTGATAATTTGTTTACATGCAACTTGTTCTTAGACCCAGCTAATTTTGTTGCTGTTTCCATAAGAGCTTTGGTTACTTTTCTGTTAACTTCAGAGATGTCCACTTCTTTCGACGTTAGGCCTTCTAAAGCAGAGAACCTGTTCTTCAGTTCCAGCTTGAAGGTATTATGGTGTTTTTTAAGGTTGGTTATGTCAATAGATTTTGTTTGTCTTATGAGCTTGCCACGTTCAAGTTTGGTGTTGAGGTGCATCTTACATCTCACCAATCTATGGTCACTACCTGTGTTGAACTTGTTTAGCACACTGCAGTCTTCTATGACGAATTTTTTGTTACACATAATAAAATCAATTTCACTTGTCGTCCCATTTGGATGTCTCCATGTCCATTTCCTGTGTGGCTTTTTCTTGAAGAAGGAGTTCAAGATGAAAAACCCTTCTGCTTCTGCAAACTCAACGAGAGTATTTCCACGCTGGTTTCTGTTGCCGTGACCGAATTTACCTACTGAAGTTTCATTCTGTTGCCGTTGCCCTATTTTTGCATTGAAATCTCCCATAATTATTTTCAAGTGCTGCTTACCTTTATTATTTAGATGACAAATTTCCTCATAAAATTCTTCAATTTCTTCTTCAGGATGACTTGTGGTGGGTGCATAAGTTTGAATAATCTGAGCCTGGTATCTTTTCGAGAGTTGGATAACAAGTCGTGCAGCTCTGTCAGAGGAACTTTCAACTTCTACAACTTTATCCTTCAGTTTCTTGTTTATTATAAATCCAACACCACTAGTTCTGCCAGTATCTGTCCCACGATAGTAGAAGAGATGTCCACTTTTCAGTTCGATGAGATCTTCCCCTTTTCTCCTTACCTCACTTAGCCCCACGATGTCCCACTTGATCCTTTGTAGTTCCTCTTCCAATTCAAGAAGCCTTGAATCAGAAGATAGGGAGCGTCCGTTGTACGTAGCCAAGGTCAGCATCAGATGGCAGCCTAGTCCGGTCCTCCGGGGATTATTCCACATATATGCTATAAACATCAGACTGAAAAAATTATGTTATCTTTCTATTCCATTTATGTTGATTAGTATTTTTGATATATTTACTTTTCAAATTACGCAGGCAATTTCCGCTAGGGGGCGTAAAACTAAATTACGTTTTCCCCGATAGCTTATCTTCTAAAACTCCAATTTCTAAAATGTTTCCTTTGTCGGATACAGTTTCTGATGGAAAATCTTTTGCACAAAAGTTCCAATTTTTTGGTAAAAATACTTTGGCTACCAGGGGCGTAAGGGTTATTCTTTGCTTCTGATTTATTTGAAATAAAATATGAGCTCCTAAAATCTCGATTGAAAAACATTTTTAGCGGACGGATGCCACTCATGTAAATAAACCTTTTCAGAATATTTTCTTCCTAAAATATTACATGTTTTCTCCGCCAGGGGGCTTAGATGTATATCATATTTTTTGTCAATATCTCTACTTCTAGGATGCCGATTTGAAACATTCTTTCTTTCTCGGATAGTGTTTGTGATGCGAAATGTTTTCCATATAAATTCAAAATTTTGAAGTAAATCATAGACTTAACGCTTGGTGCGCAAAGGTAAATTGCGTTTTCTGCGTTATTTCTGCTTCTAAAACTCCGATTTAAAAAATTCTTCCTGTATCACGTACAACACGTGATGGATTTTTTTTTTCTCATATAATTTCTAATGTTTAGTAAAGATTGGTTTGGCCACCAGGGGGCATGAGCTTTAATTTCTGCTGAAAATTTGACTGAAGACATTCTTTCGTGTACGTATACTGCGCGAAACGAAAAAAACATTTGAGAATATTTTCTTCTTAAAATAATGCATGTTTTTCCCGCCAGGGAGCGTAGACTCATATCTTATTTTTTTCGATATGTCTGTTTCTAAGAGTCCGTTTGGAAAATTTCCTTCACTGTTGGAGAGCGTTTCCGGTGCGAAATGATTCTCATATAAATTCATATTTTTCTTAACGCCCAAGACTGCAACCAGAGGGCGTAAGTTCACGATTCCATTTACAGCAATATTTGAGGGTTTAAAAACCTGATTGAAAAACTTATTTCTTCCTATTATTTTCCATACCGGTTCCATTGACTCTAAATAGCATTGATAAATTTAATTTGCGTCAGAACGGATTCAAAAGACGTGCTTAGTACACCCGAACATTCGGTGTCATCTTTCTTGGTTTTTTTTGTTTTTTTTTTAATTTAATGGCTAAATAAGCTTCTTTGACAATTACTCAAATTTGTATCTGCACAATTTGAAGTGGATCCACCCAGGGTAGCGAGGAAATGATTGATATTGATATATGGTAACTGAATGTTTTTCAAAATTGTTTAGATTTGAAGACTTTTAATATTTTATTTTTTTCAACTTATCTTGTATAATCGTAAACAGTATATTGAGTAAAATATATATTTCAGGTTCTGCAACTTCGGGTGAAGATCCGTAATATTTTTGTTTCAAACTTGTATTTCGAATATCGTTGACTGAACGTTTTCAAAGATTCTTTAAATTGAAGACATTTTGAATACGATTTTTACCTTTGTCTTCTTACTTTGTACACTCATTGCCATAAAAATCCACGCACCAAGAAAAAACTGTGCGATTAAGGCAAAACTCTGCGAATATCTATGGGGAGGGCAGACGCAAATGATTATAGGTTCGTGCGATTCCGTATGCCTGGGCGTCTAAGGCTCGGGCAGAAATTGCAATTCATGGAGCTTATTAGGCGCCGCTCAGGGGACTCCACAGTAGTGCCTATGTGTTAGGTAAGATTCCTCAGCGATCGACATAACTAGGAACCACAGTAGATTTGCGTAAGTGCAACTGACGAAGTTTGAACGAGGCCATATCTTTGGGGTGAGAGCAGCAAGGTGGCTGACGGGCCGAATCGGCCGCCATCTGGCCCGGAAGGACAGAACGGAGCGATCGTGTTATAGCAATGGACACGGGAAAGCACTCAGACACGGCGGACTCGAACAACCCGACCCAGACACACCACCAGCAGAGAGGACCGTGGTATCGTGAGTGCGGCGCATAAAGATGCAACGACGTACTTGTCGAATATCCACAGACATGTGGTGGCTGTACGAATCACTGCTGTGTCTGCCAGAACCATTTCGAGATGTGTTTAAGAGGCGAATCTACACTTTTGACGTCGATTACGTTTTCTGCCATTAACGCCTGATCATCGTCTGCATCGATTGCAATGGTGTCAGCAGGAAGCAATGTGAAATTCTACGGACTGGCGACGTATAGTGTTCAGCGAAGAACCCACCTTCTGTATGGGAACGGAAAACCACCGTGTCAGAGTGTGGATGACCGCAGTTGAATGCTACAATCCCAATCACACTGTACAGCAGCACACGTTCTGAACTGCAGGCGTGATGGTCTTGGGAGCCGTCGCGTATGACAGCCGGACTTCCCTCGCAGTGATCTGAGGGACGTTGACAGCCCAGCGCTACGTACAGGGCATAATTAATTTTTGATATAATCATAATTAATTTTTGATATACGGGATGGAAATACTTGATACAGAAACTTCCTCTAAGCACATAAATTGCAACTGCAAGTTTTTGGAGTTTATTTAATCAATTAAGCGGTCCATGTGCATGAAACAAAGGTGTCGAGATATTCCTGCACTCACTCCATAAACCTAAATGTTCACATAGCTGCCGAGTTTTAGGAAAACCGCCAAAGTAATTTTTACTCTCTCCTCGAGGCAGTACCAAAAATAAACCTGCGCTACTGATAACTGCTTGTTTCTTGTCCGCTATTATACATATTATCCATGATGGGAATGGTTCAGTCCCATATCATGCCATTGCGCAAGAGCAAGTGACTCATACATGGTCTTTCTCTCGATTCTCAGGTACGATGACACCGTTATAACCCTTTTGCAGGTAATCGATCAGAAACAAATAAAGACAATCAGTCCCATAAATGACAATTTTGAAGAATGAAGCTTAAGGTAAATCAGTACTTTTGGTGCTTAGGGGCAATTGTACAACTTGCTTTCGGCCCACTTTTGAGATATTCATCGAGCAGATTTCATTCAATCTACTAACCCGATTTAATTTGCTCCAGGCGATTAGGGAGATGAAAAGGGAGACAATATCTGAAATTGGTAAAAACGCAACGCTAGCGATGGTGAAGATACCTTAACATTGAAGATACCTTAAGGTGTAGCTAAAATAGTAAAAGTTCAGGATCGATACAGAGACCATATGTTGCTTTCTCACACCTCGGACGATATATGCCAGCACGTTTTTACACATTCCTGCATCGTGTGTAATTCTGGCATATTTGTGAAACTTATTTTCATCTGAAATTAATCTTTAGATTATGTGTTTCGTTTTAAAAGTCAATCACACCGAAAGTTGTTCAAGTTTAAACATGTTAGATTACGTTATATTTTCAATTTGGAAGAAATAAAATTCCCTCACGTGCTGTTGATCATAAAATACTCCTGGAAACTACTCCACAAGAAATGTGTTGAATAGAGGTTTCGAGAGGATTGCAGGTATACATAAAAAGTATTTTTATTTTAAACACTGCATATGTACAGATGAAATTACTAAGGAAGTTAAATCTTCATGGAAGGTCATAGCGGCTAAGGGAGATTTCCAAAAGAATGATGGGTTCTCAAGACTGCTCCACATGGCTTGTATGAGATTGTAATTGTCCAGACTCTGATGTATGGCAGTGAAACCTGAATATTACAGAAGAAACATAGGAGTCGTTTATATGCGGGAGAAATGCGTTACGTACGGTGGCTTTGTAGCAAAACACGTTCTGATCGTGTGGAAAATGAAGAAGTGTTGCCGTTGTGTAATGTAAAGCAAAATGTTGTTAGCAAGGTGAAGAGTAATATGCTTTGGTGGTTTGGCCATGTTGAAAGCATGACTGATGTGATGCTTACTAAACATATTTTTTAGCCCAAATGTCAGGAAGAAAAGGCAGAGGAAGGCCAAGGAAGTCATGGGAGGATCAGATTCAGAACTGTCTGCACGAGAATGAAGTATAGAAGGTCTTGTGTGCGTCGAGTGAAGGATATCACTTAAGCCAGAGTTGTTTCACAAGATCGCTGAAAACGGAGAAGTTATACGGCAACACTAGGTAAATAAATAATCAGTGAAAAATATCTGGTTGTTCGTATTTCTTTGTGGAGCTAACTTCTGAACCTCAGAGAACCGCTTTGTGATATGTATGTATGTATATGTACAGTATTATTTGCATGCTTGCTCGTGTCTAGCATTAAACTAGTATTATGGGATAATGCTCATAATGATAAGAATGTATGTAACAGAAGAAAATGTTGCCAGCTATTGCATTTACTTCTCCTAGCTGCGGATAAGAGGAAACCAGCATTTGAACGCACATAGACTGTACCTGAAGCGAATATTTATCATGTTTATGTGCTTTGTAGTTCAACTAGGTTGTCATAACGCTGCCATTCACTGCATGCAAGAAGCAAAATATACAGGCTGAATCTTTAACGCTAAACCAAAGCATTTGGCTATAAAGGTTTCTAAGACGAAGAAAATTATTTATTAAACTCATTGCGCTTCAACCCTTACCTTTGTGTTTTATAAATGTATATCCCCGGAGCTATCTAAAAGGGATAATAATGTTTTTTTCTCGTTTTAACAGAAAAAAGAACGTGATGTTGAAACTCCGCAAGATTCTTACACCTTTGATATAATACCTGCTGAAGTGTTATGAACTGTTTCATCATCGCACATCCACATCACACGTTCCAGCGCTACAATGATCCAGATCCCCAGTACTACAAAATGAGGTAACGGATAGAGGATGCCAAGCCTGATGGGGACACCTGTGTAACTATCATGCAAACACAGATTTCCTTTCCTAAAGCAAAGGAAGGAACGCTAGACTCGTTATCATTCATCTGATCAGTTAAACAACTTAATTTTAAATTACTTTTTATTTTATTTCAAGGTAACCGTAGCACGTTTGATATAAGAAACCGTGACCTCATTTCTTCGAATTATCACATTTGCGTAAAATCATTTAATGTCTAATTCAGTCACCGTGTTCAAATAGTTGAAATGTTCTATTATCCAGTTTGCAGTTAGCTGTCTACCTTCCTTGTAAAAGCCATCTGGTTGATGAGCGAAAACTTGGAAAGCTTTATATCCATTCTGCGCCAGTAAATTTTGAATCCTTACTACAGGTATACCATTTTATGTTTGATAGAATTAAGTTAAATTGACACACAAAAAACGTGAATCTGTTTTTATAAAATAATAATTTACGAATAATATACCAAAACAAAGCGTCACAAATAATTAAATATAATATGAAGTAGTGATCTTTCAATATATAGAAGTACACTGAAGAACAATTGAATTAGAGATACCTGTCTAGTAACGTGTAGCACCACCTTTCCTCCTGATGACGGCGGCGATTCGTCTCGGCATGGACTCGACAAGACACCGGAAGGGTTGGGAAGCCATACGGATCCACGACCCCTGAACAAGCTCCCGCAGTTCACGAAGATTTGATGAAGGGGGATCAGGGCCTCAAACATATCTCTCGATGGCATCCCAGATGTGCTCGATGGGATTGAGGTCAGGTGACATAGCTGGCCACAGAAGCGAGGTCATGTGGGGTGTGTGTTCATCCAACCATTCGGATACAATTCAGGAGCGATGGCACGGTGCATTGTCTTGTTGCAGGATGAGGTCCCCAGTGAGATGTTGAAAACGCGCAAACGGGAGCAAATGGTCGTCCAAGATATCCCGGTAACGTTGACCTGTGATGGATGATGTCACACGTAGCAGATGTCCCATTTAAGTCCACGTAAACAGTCCCCATTTCAGAATGCCACCCCTACCAGCTTGAAGAATAACCTGCTGGCAAGAAGGATCCATCGGTTCATGTGGTTTGCGCCGTACTCGTATCCTGCCATCCGCATGTCCCAACGTGAAACACAACTCATCAGACCAGGCAACATTTGTCCACATGTCAACGGTCCAGTGGCAATTTTCCGGTTCCATGCTAATCCTTGCACCATGCGATGTGCGGTCAGGAGCTGTACCCTCGTGGTACGATGGCTTCCGTAACCCATAGCGAGGAGGTGGTTTGTATGGAGTGGCTGCTTACACGTTTTTGTGAACCAGCGTTAAATTGCCGAGTGATTTCTTGTACTTATGCCCGTCTATCTGCTGTTACAATGCGAGTTAGCGAACGATGACCCTGCTCATCTACAAGCTGTTGTCCACGGCAGTTGGTTCTTGCAGGGATGGTTTTACCGGATTCGATGTACTCACGGTGCACCCGTGACACAGTGGCTCGTGAAAATCCTAGTGCCTGAACGATTTCCGAGATGGAGTGATTCATTCGTTGGGCCCCGACAATTTGCCCACGACTAAATGCGCTTAGATTCTTCGTCTTACCCATAATTTGTTCGACTCTTACTGATTCCCGTCGTATCATTCCTTATATTGACGGATCGCTACATGCCTCATGTCGTTTCCGTTTACAATGCCGCCCACAGCACAATATTTGCATAACGCCAGATGTCTCTATTTCAATTGATCTTCAGTGTACATATTTAGCCAATAGTATTTTAAACTATAAAGCGTCCAGCAGGCGTAACGAAACATTAAGATTTATTCAAAATATGTATTTTAAATTAATAGGCGAAGAAGTGAAATCAGGGGATTCGAAATTGGATGACGAATTTCCTCATAAAATTCTTCAATTTCTTCTTCAGGATGACTTGTGGTGGGTGCATAAGTTTGAATAATCTGAATACTCTGAGCATTGTATCTTCTTGAGAATTGGATAACGAGTCGTGCAGCTCTGTCAGAAGAATTTTCAACTTCTACATTTTTATCCTTCAGTTTCTTGTTTATTATAAATCCAACACCACTACTTCTGCCAGTATCTGTCCCACGATAGTAGAAGAGATGTCCACTTTTCAGTTCAAAGAAATCTTCTCCTTTTCTCCTTACCTCACTTAGCCCGACGATGTCCCACTTGATCCTTTTTAGTTCCTCTTCCAATTCAAGAAGCCTTGAATCAGAAGATAAGGAGCGTCCATTATATGTAGCCGAGGTCAGCATCAGGTGGCCGCCTAGTCCGGTCCTCCGGGGATTCTTAGCACCCTCTGCCTTCATGTCGCACTGGCCACTGCCTTGGCAATGTACATTCCAGCTGCTGGAGCCTGAGGGCCAAGATTTAAGTTGTGGAGTCATTTTGGAGAAGTTTGGCCGTAACTCACCACGCTGGCCAAGCGGGTTGGTGAGTGTGGGATAGTACTTCCTCTAATCCCGATGGTATAGTTATACCGCTATTGGCGGTCGTCAGATACCCTTTAGTGGGAACAGGATGCACCACGAGAAGGCGGGGTTGACATTTGTCAAGGAGAGGCTGTGATGTTACGCATCACCTGACCTTACATCCCATTGGATATATATATATAAAAGCATAAATAGTTTTTTCCTTTAGTATAGGCATACAACACCCCGCCACCTCTCATAGCCGCTGAAGCAAGATTGAAGTAACATACACTATAAATATTACTCATAACACCCTCCCCCTACACACTAGCACACAATAACAGGTAGACCCAACATCACATCAGAACCCACACATGTTATTGTTTCCCGAAAAAATACTAGTGAAAAGAACATGAAATCAAAAATACAAATAAAAAGCGAAAAATACAAATAAAAAAACATAAAGAAATAAAGAAATACAAGAAATATTCGAGACCTGAGAACTACTCTTCAAGGGAAAACGCCCGGGAGCCAGGAATTAATGTGTTCGAGTTTCATAAGACGGCAACTATTTTTAAAAAATTCCATGTACCGGCCAAATTTCAACATAAAAATTTGTTTCAAAATAATAATTTTGAGAGCCATCTGTTTTCCCTACCCGAACATTTTATTCCAACATTTAATACAACTGAAATAGCAATGTGTATAAAAACTTCTAACTCAACTGAAAACAAGATAACAAATACTTTACCCCATTATCTGTAACCTCTTGAATTATAAATTCAAATGAAGGTAAACTAAAACTCTATGTTAAACTAAAACAAACTTTCAGCACCGTGAAGACAAGCCCAATATGTGAGTCAAATTTAACACTTTGTAGGTATCATGGCTATTTTTACTTACATAAGTAATTATGTGGATTTGCTCAACGGAGGTGTGTTCGTAATATATCGACAGCTCCACAGGTCACGCCATCTACTCAATGTATGTAAAAAATGTATATTGCTTTTAGAGCAAGGTATCCCTAATGTATAGAAAGTAGAGCCCTGTATTAAATTTCTCCGGTGCAACTCGGAGGAAAAAGAGTATTTTTGGTGGTCCGAAGAAAATTGTTAATTAAGAAAGTTTTGTCTGATATTGTATAATGTTATTTTATTGGAAATATTTATTGATCTCTTATATTGCGTATAACAAAAATTATGAGGATAACCATTTTGTTTAGAGTTATAAAAATAATTTTTAACCGTTTAATAATACTATTTCTGTTGTTGCATACTCTGGTAATCCTCAAGAATTGGGATGTTAAGATATTTTTAATTATGGATCTAGTAATTCTTGAAGACCAGCAACTCAGTAGATTAGGTTGAAAGGCAAAATGAGATATTTTATCATATACATCTGTTGATATCCTTTCTTGTTGTATTTTGATTTCTATATCCAAAAAAAAACGATTATAGAGCCTCTATCGGTTTCTGTTAATACCAGTCCCTCAGGATAACAAGATTGAATATCAAAGCTGTAATTCCCTTAACTAAAGCCTATAAGGTAGTCAATATATCTATAATACATTATGCCAGTAGCTATTACATATTTATCATAGAAATGAAGGTATCCATCTTCCAGAAGAGGCAACAGCTGGAAAAAAATAAAATTTGGACATGGCAAAAGCTTTGAGTACACAATATCTGTAATCAACAAAGAAAAATGACGTGGAATATAATTTGTAACAAATGATATGATACGCAAACCTGTGAATTCGTTAACTGTTGCTGATATACTTTTAGCGAATGCAGATATATGTTTGAACGATATATTCGTATATAAAAACTGAGAGGTAACTTTATTTGGACCATCATCCTGTTGCCTGTATGATAAGAATTATTCAAATACCCTTAAAGTTTGAAATATATTGTTGAAAAACATTGATTTGCACAAGTATTGCAGTACTCACCAATATTTATCAAGTGCACCTACATTCAACACTAGTCGCTTAATGAATTAAATATGAATGGATTCTGCAAATTACAAGATTCCTTTTTCATTTCTCAGGTTTTCAATTTCAAAAACGCTAAAAAATTTAATAAACTTAATTAGTTTAATAGTAGCTTGGATAAGAAGAAAATTTAGAATGTTTTAGCCTCTGTTTTCATGATATCTAATAAGCAAATGGTGCTAAATATAAGTTCATTTCATGAACTTCAACTATTATTTTTCAATGCAATATTTTTATTAAAATGGTAATTCAGCAGTTGTTGGACTTTCTTCCCATTTCTCATAGGCAGCATTTCTGACGAAATAACAGCACAGAATGTGGTTCTATAGTTTCTCGCAAATACCAGCTGCGATAAAACAATGTACACAGATTTTACACAAACGATGTCCGTTTAAGATCTCCCACCCTTTTTTTTTCGAATAATAAAAGCATCCAGAAGCACTGATTTCGTTAATCAATTTTAGGAAACAGTCATGAACTCCGTATATCAGTGTTTTGAGTTGCTGAGAACAATTCGGTAATTACTCAACAAAAACAAACCAGTAAAGTTAAAGGAATGTCTCCACATCTAAGTCATGTTCCAAAAAATTATCCTTGCCACTCCGATCGACCCACCTGGTTGATTACCACGAGCAGCTGAATTTCATCGTAAGCAGCAGAGTAACCCTCCCTCAAAAGGTGGTAACAATATGGAACACAATACAAAACATATGTTTGCATTTATTAAATTATTCTTTTTTGCAATATATTACTAAAAGTTCTTTGTTTGAAGCAGGTATGAGTGCTCAAAACTTTGAAACCCTTTAAACAATCGGTTATATTTTAAAAATAACAAATATTTAATTTATTTCAAATAAACTACATTTTCCTCTCAACACTCTGCTGTCTTTAAGCTCTTTAACAACAGCTGCTGTTAAAGTGTTAAAACACGGTTTGAGAGTTTCGTAAGTAGTGTTTACATATCTGTATATTTTTATCCAGATTTGGGAAGCGTATAGCTTTGAACAGAAATTTACCGTATTACAACTGTTATTGTAATCCAAACATCGAAACATTAAAGAAGAAAATAACGAATATAGTTAAGATATTAAGAACATTTCAGTCCCAATGATTCAAATTCGGACCGAGAATGTTTCTTTCCATGCGTAATGGAATTTCAAGGGACGTGAAATTGTTGAGTCCAGTATTTAAGGAAGAATGTTATGTGGATATTCATACACCCTATGAGCGTATTATAAATTATTCCTCGTCGTTCTTTTCAAGCAATTATGTTATTTTGGCGATAAGTTAAATTTAAGGAATTCTGTATAAAGTCAGGGAAAAGACTCTCTCACACACACTCATAAAGGCGCCTGGCTCGCGCCAGCGAGTGTGTGTCTGCGTGTGTTTGAGAGAATATTCCATAGAGGCGGGAATAAATAAACACTTATACAGCTTGAGAAAAGAAATCTTGAAAGAATGTAGAAGTATATTTCACCTTTACGTTTCATACATGAATACTCAATTTCAAAGTTAGTACTTTAAGGAATGATGTAGTTTGAGGTCGAAATGAGAGCTGTCTAGCGTGTAGGATGCTTTGATTGCTGACATTGTTTTATAACGAATATTATTTATCCTTAAGTTGGCTTACTGCTTAAGTGGTCATATATTGGCTTATGAATTCAAGTCGTATGTAGCTTCTGTCTTACTTTGACGTTTTTAAACTTGGTTAAATATTCGTGTTATGAAATGACTTAAGACAACTCATTTGATATAGGAATTTGGTTTACAGTAAGCTTGTTCCTTTGCGTGCTGTTTCACAAGTGAACCGCGTAGTGCGCCATGTTTGTACTTTTCATCAGGTTCTCTCATGTAATCTGATGTTCAAGTCTTAATACCCTTAGCTTCTTTTAAATGATTATCGGAGCTTCCTAGCTCATTTACGATGTTTGATAAAGCAATTGCATACTGTTAAAACGTTAGGGGCAAAATTAAATATGATTCTATTCTTTAAAATAAAAAATTTCAGAGCAGTCTCGAAAAACCCAGATCAAATCCAGAGCCAGAGGGCACAGCCAATGATCTTTTGCTACAAACTTATGTAGGGATTCAATGCATCATTATCATTATCATCATTGTCAACCATTAGCAATCCACTGCTGGATGAAGGTCTCCCCAATTTCTTCCACAACGGTCTGTCTTGTGCTAGAGTCCTCCATGTTACTCCCGTATATTTTCGAATTTCATCCACCCATCTCCCATGTGGTCTTCTTCTGAGTCTTTTCCTGTCCCTTGGAATGCAATCTGAAATTTCGGCTGTCCGTCGTAGGTTTGTCCTTCTGGCAATATGTCCAGCCCATTGCCATTTCAGGGATTTAACTCTGATCGTGATGTTTTCTACTCTTGTCATTTTTCGGATCCAAGAGTTCCTCTTCTTATCTATCCTGGTTACACCAAGCATGCACCTCTTCATGCTTCTTTGAGTTGCCTGCAGCCTTTGAGCTGGCAGCTGCACTGCAGTCAGCATGGCTCCACGTTCCTGTGAAATACCTTCCAGCACCTTATTAAATCACTCATAGTCCATCTAGTTGCTCTCCCGGTTGCACACTGCGTTTACTCTGGATATTAGCTGGGGGTAACAATAATGTGACTCGACCGTGTATTAAAACAAAATATACAACATACACAATTTGAAAGTTCATGGAGTGTATTAATTTTTATTTGTGGTCTCTTACTGATATAAACTGATAAAAATATCTTATTGCATAAGTTCTAATCACAAAACAAATTGTTACCGAAAGATTATTCTGGTGGGAGGGCGCATGCTTAAGCAATCGATCATGCTTTTTGGTCGCCGCATATTACTCGACTTAAAGCAAGTTATTAAATCACCGATTCCTTGTTTTGCAGGGAAGCCAAGAGCAGAAACGTGCAACTGTTTCACAATTAAAACCCTGTTTTTGAGCTGATGGAATTTGTTTCGTTCGCTCGGGAAATGTCAGCTGTTTTTCGAAGCTGCTCTTACGGATCTCAGTGGCGTTTTCATAGCGGCTTAATTATATTGCAGGGTTATTCAGAAGGTAACATTTACGGATCATGTATGATATTCAAGTAGAGGAATTTTTAACCTGTCCTTTTGTTAGTGTAGGCTGCAATTTCAACCTTTCTGGAACATGAAATATTAAATGACTCCACATACAGCCTCAGAACTAAGTTGTGTTAAAATACATTTCGAAGACATTGTACTGCACAATATACAGTTTCGATAAATTTCCAGAAAACTGTATGGTTCATAAGCAGTTATTGAGGAATTGTTACGACACTTCTAGTAAAAAATTTATATAGGTCATTTTTTAAAATAAAAAAAAAGAAATTTGAACTCTGGCACGATGTAAATGTTTAATGCTTCCAATTCGAAGCGAAATTTATAGTGTTATTAAATATTTGATAGTTGCTTAGGTTATACACTGAATGGACAAACATCCGAGATAGCCCTCTAACACGAATAACAGCTTATACACGCCAAGACTCTACCAGATGCCGTAGGTCTTCTGGAGGTAGCCCTGGCTATTCATCATGTAGAAACATTGTATACAATCACCCTCCCTCCCGCCCTCTCAGAGGACGTCGGTCTAAGATCCAAGGGTCTTATGTCGTACTCAACAGCATTACAGAGAGCACCCCCAGAGTTTCAATACGGGTACCTTAGGAGCTACCTTAGAAATGCTTAGGCGAATGCTGCACGCTGGGGTGGCGCATTTTTCTGCTGTAACAGACCATGGGGCTCAAGATTCGCTAATGTCATGATGGCAATGTAGCACACGCCAAACACCCACCTTCTCTTCAATGAGATAAAGCTGAAAACGGAATTCATTTGTCCACATAATGTGACGCCAATATGCTGAGGTCCATTTTCGATGTTCCTGGCAGCCAGCCATGTGAAAATTTTGAAAACAAGCATTGAGTACAGGCACACGAGTAGACTGTCGGATCTCGTAGACCAGGTTATTCACGTGTGTCGCACCTTTCGGTTGCTGACGCTGCTTTTCACTGAGACATTTAACCTGATGTGGTTTGGGCCGCTACTACCAAGCGGTCAGTCTTTTCTAGCCAGGATGTTCTACTTCGACTCAGGTCATCAATGACGTGTGATCGGTCAAAGCTTGCCCTCTTGGCGCTGGTATGTCCGTTGCTGGTTAAATACTTGCAGTACACCCTTAATAAGGTTGTCCTGGAGCATCCCACGGTTCTTACCAGTTGAGCGATAGAATGACCAATCCGTCTTGAGCCTACAAAGCGTCTACTAAAAAAGTCGATGAGATCTACAACGTTTACCCATGCTTGTGGATTGCGATACAATATTAGAAAGCACTGCTGTCCACTTATTTATCGCCTGCATTCAGTTTGGATATGTTCCCCTCAGCGCAGGGCATACGCATGTTAAGTACACATCAGTGCAATATCTAATATTTTGTCTGCTAGGTGTACACATTTATAAGCCAACAAGGGACAATTTTGCTTGCTTACCTAAGTTGCCTATCATCTTTATGTATTTCATAGCAATAGACAATCATTTGTGTCTAAGATCTTGCACAATTACTATGACACATTTAACAGATTGTATTGAAGTTTGCTAATTGGCCTAGTTTAACAATGTTATAATTTAAAAAACAGACTTGGTTTGATTTGGGTTGTAAAAAAGAACTAGACAGAATTCTATGCATGAGCTACATTGTTCAGCATTTCGTGTATGTAATTTTAAGATTTCTAACAATTTCCTCTTCATTATAATATGACGAAAGAGACAACTATGCCATCTACACTTGTTATTGGATACGCAACTAATTTATTGACACAACTAAAAGGTACCCAGGAAATACTTGCACTTTCGAAATGTTACAGGTTTCCTAAAGCAGAAGTTCCGATGATTTTTGGTTGTCAAACACAATAAACAAGTCCTTTGTCTTTCTGGCAGTGTATTCAAGGCTGTTCATGGCATACGTCTGCGATGAGAGAGGGGCGCCCAGACCGTTCTTCGTCATGAACGTTTGTTCTTCCATTTTTAACAATTATACACGAATTTCTGACAATGAATTCATTCATAACTCCTACCCCATGCACGTCAATACGTTTCCGATGTATGAATGGACCTGGTGTTTTTAGCAGTCAGAAAACGGATAGGTGATCGAACTTCGCATTCTACAGATTTTCAATTCGTGTGTTCATTCTCAAGATCGTAGAATACAACAAACGCATAATGCATGCCTGATAATGGAACCAAGAAATAGCCAACAGCGAACTAGGGAAGGACGAACACGTTTTGAGCGCCTGCTAGGAACCTGCGCAGAAGTAATGCTCAGACATTCTTTCTGAATTTTCCAGGTAATATCTATAATACACTGCTGGCCACCCAAACTGCAACACCAAGAAGGAAGCATCCGATTAAAGTAAAATTCGCAGCATACGTCGCCCGCGAGAGGTCATGCAAACGATTAGCATTGCAGGGCATATGCAAATCATGAGCGTCCGGAGCGCCACCGAGAAGCACTATAAGAAAGGTACACAGAAGGCGGGGTGTAAGTCGTGGAAGTGTGTTGTACTGTCGAATCTGTGCGGGGGAAACTTTCTGATCCCTCGTCGCAGCATACGGCAGTCATTCCAGAACGCTTCGGAGTTCGACAGAGGAAGCAAAGTGGCTTATCGCGACAGCGGTTTATCGTACCGAGACATCGGCGCCCGTTTGGGACGACATCCAGCCACAGTGAGGCGAGTATAGATTCGGTAGGGGCAAAAGGGACGAACGGACCGACGGGGGAGATTGCCGCAGCCGCGGCACACCACCGAGCGAGAGGATCGGCTAGTTGTGCGGCGGGCATTGACGGCTCGCACCGCCAAATCACGAACGTTAGGGCAGGAATTAGGGTGTGTTGCGCAAACACCTGTGTCAGCACGAACTGTTCGACGTCGTCTGCATGAGCCGGAACTTGTCGCACTGATCTCGTTGCTCCGATTATCATTAACGTTACACCACCGGCGAGTGCGGCGACAGTGGACCGTTGACCGGCTCGCCTGGACTACGGAATGGTACGACACTGTCTTCTCCGACGAATCACGCTTCTGCCTGCAACACCATGATTTTCGAATCTGCGCGTGGCAGCACCGCGCCGAGAGACTGTATGACGCCTGCATTATGAATCGCCATACGTGTCCACCGCCTGGCGTTATGGTTAGGGGCGCAATTGGATATGACACTCGCATCCCTCTGGTACGCAACGCCTGTAAATTCAATAGCCACCGCTACATCTCCGACGTTTTGGAGATTGTAAAAAAAAAAACGTCGGAGATGTAGTGGTCCTATCTTCTCTGCAGGACCTGCCAGCGGTCACGTTTCAACAGGACAATGCGTGCCCTCACGTGGCACGCATCGTGGAACAATTCTTCCTGACCCACGAGGTGTCAATGCTGCCGTAGCCCGCCTGTTCTCCCGTTATGTCGCCCATCGAACACGTCTGATCGTGATCGACAACCAAGTGGCTAGGCAAGCAACATCCACCGATACGCCTGATGGACTGTGGCAACGTGTGGAAGCAGCCTAGACCGACATACCCCAAGCCCACATCCAAAGACTCTTTCGTTCGATGCCGCGGCGTGTAGCGGCTGTTATTGCCAGCCATGGGGGCCACACGAACTATTGATGTCTGCGTGTTCCGCAAGTCGCACGGGCCTGTAAAATCAATCGTTTCATCGTTGTATCTGTTGTTCTGTGCCCAGTATATCTGGGTTTGCTATATCGTGTCCTTCTTGGTGGTGAATTTTGGGTGGACAGCAGTGTACATAATACAATAAGTAGAATTGAATGTGAAAATCCATGAAATCGTAAATTTCTACTTACTTCTTTAGATTGAAATGGACACTTACCATTGTGGCGTCTGTAATGCTTTGGCTGATTAAAAGAGTGGCATTTCTTTACGAAGTCTTGAAATTAGAATGGCTTTACGACATAGTTATCACCGATAAATGTGCCTCGTGACGGGAGGCCCACAATATGGAAATGACTGAAGGTTAAGGAACTACCACGTAGCCGCCCCGGTGGCGCAGTGGTCTAAGGCGTTGGCCTCTGATCATTCGTCCGTAAGGGGTCCGGGTTCGAATCCCGGTCAGGCATGGATGTTGTGTTTGTCTTACGGCACTGGCTCTCTCCCTTCCCTGGAACCAGTGACCCTAAATTAGGGACGGGCGACTGCTTATAGCCCATTGAGTTGCTCACGGCGGTCGTTAAACCTCCAATCAAAAAAAAAAAAAAAAAAAAAAAAAAAAAAAAAAACTACCACGTAGTAACACACCGAATGCAAGAGCCCCCACTCCCACCCTCACCCCGTTGGCACAGTAGTGTAAGTGATGGCTTCTAATTATTCGTCTGATATGGGTCCGGGTTCGAATTCCAGTGAGGCATGGATGTTGTGTTTGTCTTACGGCACTGTTACTCTACCTTCCTAAGAGCCAGTGGTCCTAAATTAGGGACCGGCAACTACTTAGAGCCCATTGAGTTGCTCATGGTGTGTCGTTAAACTTCCAATGAAAAAATCCAAAAAAGGAACTTATTCTTATAAAAAAAGAACATAGGAGAGTGGGCTAAACTCTGAAGTAAGCACAATGGAAACCAAGAAGTATTACTGAGTACGACATAAGTGTATCCTTCTAAACTTACTAAAGGTAGGTTAGGAAGTGCATAAAAAGAACATCCAAAATCAGAAAGAACGTTTTTCACTTTACCAAAATGACACGATGTCAAACCTGAACAAAATCTTTTGTTACGGCCTCGGACAAATACACGTAGTAGTTCGCGAAATTTTTTCTGTATTTTTCCTGGGTAATTAGAAATTCCATGAGCTATGTACAGAAATTCTCATTGGGAGTTTTTCAAATTAGGCCTGTGAGGTTCTTTAAGTGTTGAATCCCATAAAAATGAAGGCGTAAGCTGATTCTGCATTGCCTTTATTTTGCATTCCTGCCTTCCATTTCATGATATAACCGAACGTTTCATGAATTGTGATGTTCGCTCTTTTTGAGCCTGATGAGAAACTAATTTAAAAAAATATAATTCTGAAAAAATTACTTAAAAGTTCATTGGACTGCATTTTCCTTACATATACCTAACAGTACAACTGCATTTGTGGTTTAATACTATACCTTAACCACGATCCCATCAGCATATTTTTCTCTTTTAGTCCTCATGAATAATTAATTTGTCATATTCTGGTCATTTCATTATTTTTTTATATACTTTTTTTTTAATTTCGGTTTAGAAAATCGTTTTATTCATTCAAATGAAATTGATTTGTCTGTATGGAATATAAGGTTGAACGAAAAACAATTCATTATAGCAATAAGATTTCTTCTAGAGATATCAGAATACGTCAGATGGTCCTCTCATTTTCATGTGGAAAGTTTAATGACGTAAGAAATCCATACAGGCTATGCTTATTTTATAAAATAAAGACCATTTTTCTCTCAATTTTTTGCAACTATTCTACGAGAATTACTATTCCAGGGAAAAAGCCCTCGGCATTTTTAAAGCACAGGGATCATCTAATACCGAATTCCGTAACCACAAATGAATTAAAGCACGTCCTTGAGAGAAATGATCATTAAGCGAATCAGGTGGTAGCCGGATGGAACAAGATCTATATTGACTGGTGAATGGCGTAGGATTCAAGTGCCTCCAAATCCTGTAGTTCTAAGTGGACCACTCAGGTGGTATGGCTTGAGGTATTATCTACTTGCAACAGGACGTCCTTTACAGAAGTCATCGTCCCACGATGGTACCGCTGCTGACCGCACATCACAGAGTGCAAAGATTTGCATGGGCGCGAGAACATTGCCTCTGGACCCTAGATATGCGGGAACATGTTGCATGGACTGATGAGTCGAGATTCATGTTGGTACATACGGATGGCAGGATACGAGTACGGCGCAAACCACATTAAGCGATGGATCCTTTTTGCCAGCAGAGTACTCTTCAAAATGGTGGGGTGAAATTCTCGTCTGGAACTATTTACGTGGACTGAAATGGGACCCCTGGTACGTGTGACAACGTCCCTCACAGGTCGACGTTACCGGGATATCCCTAATGACCATTTGCTTCAGTTTGTGCGTCTTCAGCATCCCACTGAGGACCTCCTCCTGCAACAAGGAAAGTACCGTGCCATCACTCCCGAATTGTATCCGAATGGTTAGATGAACACTCCACCGACGTAACCTCGTATCCTTGGACAGCTAGGTAGACATTTGCTGAACACGTAAAGGATTCTGTTGGCAACTATTTCATTTTACGTTCAAAATAGTGTAATCGTATAAAAATATATAAAAATTATGATAATATTGTGAGAAAGTTACTTTCTCAAAGTAAACTTTAAAACTTTTATTGAGATTTCCATTTTGAATCAAATGTGTAGGACATAATAAAGGAAAGAGCTGGTGAATTTCGGCAGGAAATAAGATATCACACAAAAAGCAATCTCCTGATTGCAATTAAATACCAGTTTATTTTCTCTAAACCTGCCATATGGTGAGGAACGCAGAAGGCTACATAATTTTGCAATTTAAACTGAGATTAAAATTGGAAAAAAATTTCTGAGCGATCCACTCCTGAGTTTATACGAGTGACTAATTGAGTAAAAACGAATTAAAAAAAATCGATGCTCTGTAACACTTACAAAGCTTTCAACTTTAAAAAACGTTAGCTGATAAATGACGAAAAGGGCAAGCCAATGTTCAATCTGGATAATTAAAAAAGTTTTCTTAGTCTTTATTTTAAATTTTACCCCAGGTAGCCTTGATATTTTGCCCTTATTTTTAAAGGTTCTTTATTTCGATATCACTGCACATTAATGAATAAGAATTTGACCAGTGATAAAACTGCGACATGAAAAATCGGAACATTGTCAGTTAATATCACTCCCACCTCGAAGCGAAGTTTCTTTACTCCTTGCTATTTGATCCCATATACGATTTTCTTTTATCGCATCTCTCCTGTCTGACCGCTATTATTGTATACAGTTTGAAGTATCGGCATCAAGCGGCCCCTTCGGCTTTAAATTTCCCTGCTATTTTGACAGCATCAACACTAACTTCTGTTTTTTAAATTTTTACCTCATGTCCGACTCTTACAAAAGGCCGACGCGTGAGGGACTATTAAAGAATTGTATAGGAAACTTATTCTTTTTTCTAAAAGTTTCATTCAAACACACATTCTTTTATTAAACTCAGAGGAAAAGTGTATACTATCATAAGCCTTATTTTTGTTTTCATTTAAATTATGCCTGCCATTGCAATATCATTATATAATTTTTGATAGCTTTTTATGCTTTAGTTCCACCTGTTAAAATAAATTGAAAAGCGAATATTTCTTGCGAATTTGTGTTTGTATTTGAAGGCTATAAATTGGAATTCTGTGAACAACAATAAGATTTATTTTTCAAAAATTAAATGCGAATGATGAATAACGTATTTACTTCTTGTTTGTTTAGCCCGTTAACGGGACTACTTGATGCTGAGAAAATCGAAAGGCTACATTTTAAATAGCTTGGATTTTTACAAATTTACTTTCGCACTGACAATAAGTTTTTGTAAATATAACTTCCTGTGAACTACGGAACTACGAAGTCCAGCAATATGTTTGTTTACAGCAACGCCCTTACATTTCTTTATACAAAAGTTATTTTATTTTGTTTTCAAAATTAATTAATTCACGAAAGAGGAAATAACAGATCACTGATAAAATGTTAATCTTTGAAGTTTGAAATTACTAGTATTTAAAAACATTTTATTTCGCGTTTATTTCCATTCCTTGCTAACGTGTAAGCCGTAGCAGCCAGCGGCGATGGCTTTCCCTTATCGCCGCTTTGTTTCCAGTGCGACGTCATTTCGACAGCCAAATAGTAGCTCGTATCCGAAGTGGCTCAACCTAAAGAGATATATAATAACCTTGCAATTTATCTAGGAATACCCTTAAATAACACTGAACAAAATGTAAGAGAAGATAGACTTTATCCGTGCTTTGCTAGTCGATAAACATTCGTACCTTATTGAAAATCTCTAGTGTGCGAGCCGATTACTGACGGCTTCAAGGAAGAAAATCTCGTCTGTAAGTCTCCTTGTTCTCTTCTTGCAGAAAATTTATAAATTTTAATATTCCAAAAGAAAGTGAAAGCAGAATTTTTTTATCTAAAATTCTTCAATAATGAGGAAAATTTTGTTTTACTGAATTAAGAAAATACAAAGTTTGAGGAAACTCTTATTTTCCGTCTTTTGTAAAACAAGCAATTTTATTTCAAAATTTCGGCGTTGCACGTTTAAACAGCTAGCAATTAATCAGTTCACTAACATTTCATTTAAACAGGGGAATTTTAGAAATCTCCAGCCACCAAGAACATGACGCAGTATATGACCAAGATGTGTTTAAATACGGGAGAGCTGGTCAAGTTTTCCCTTCGCTCTTGAAAAACGAAACTATACTTTCCGTCTTCGTACATCAAGTGTTGGTGTGAACATAGGAAAATCAAAATTATAAAACTCTGAAAAACGATTATTAAACAGTCCAGCAGTGCCTTTGACCACGATTCGATTATCATTTTGTTTTTCAAAAATAAGTCTTTGCTTAAGTGCAATACACTCGCATGCCTAATCTGAATGGTGTAGCGTAAGTAGAGGAGCAGAGAACACGAATTTCACTGCATCCAATCTTCCACATATTAACAGAGAAAAACATCAGCTTCTGCCTGTTAATAGGCAGAAGCATAACTGTCATTTTATCACATTTTCTGAAGCTTGCTCACTGATGTTCATATTTATTGCAAAACCATTTGATAATTCTAAGTTAACTACAGCAAATCTTCCTATGAAATGATTAATGCCCTCCAACTTATTAAAAGTACAACCAAAAATTTATCACCACCTCGATGGAGGAAGGAACCCTAAGTAGCAGCCATATGGCGTGCGTATCAATATATGCAAATCAAGTAAGGCGTTTAGAAGGACACGAACTCGCGGACGGTATGCATTTCCCCGCGAATTGGGAAAACTTCGTGACGTAACACAGATTAGAAAACTTATTATTGTTTGCTACCGACTGAAGGATGGTAGAATTAGTGAAACTTGCCGATGTTATAGATTGTTCTGTGGTGCAGTTGTTACAATGTTCCATGTATTCAATGAAACCGGTAGGAACTGCAGTAATCGGGGTAATAGTGTACCCCACGGAGCACATACGACCGCGGACATCGACGGCTATCCCATTTACTACAATTCAACAGACTGGTCATCGTGGAGCAACGAGCCAGTGCATTTCATCAGTCACATAGAGGTGCGTCCCGTAGACCACGGTCCAACGTAATCTGCTCTCTATTGGTCTGCGAAATAGACATCTATAGAAAATGCACATGCTGTTGGCGAGACATGGAAGATGGCTGCGTGAATTTGAATCTCAGAGTAGGTATTGGACCGTCGAACAGTGGAAGAAAGTTGCCTTTTCAGACGAATGGCATTTGCTGCTTTATCGCGTAGATGGTCGTTGGAGAGCACGGCGAAGCACTTCTGACAGAGATCATCACGATGGCACTTCATGATTGAACTGAAGCACTTATGTCTCCGCTGTAGAGCATCCTTAGGAAACGATGCTTCATAGCATGAAAGACACGACGTATGTCTTCGATATTGACGGCACCTCATACTAACAAGTGGTCATAACTGCTTACTGGACGGTGTATTTTTTCCTTAATATTAGGCTCAGCACTCCATTACCACACGGTGAATTGCAATCATCCCTTTTTTAACTATATGGAAATCAGCGTACTGTAAGATAAATAACAATTCAGGAAACAACAATAAGCTGAGGTCCTTACATAAAATCCGTCGTGGTCAAAATAGTATTATTGCGCATTGATAAAATCTCAAAACGGTGGAAATATCGATTGATAATGTCTTAAACAGTTCAACCCGTTATGTATTGCCAAGGTATTAAGGCTTCATCAATCTCTTATCTATGACTTTCCAAATTCCAACTTTACGTGATGCATATTTGCTTCCTCCGTAATATGCCACTCTTATTATTTTGGAACTGCATAACATATCTCAAGTTTAAAAAGGAATGGGGAATAAAAGTTTGTAGCACATTTTACTTCACAACTGTTTTATACAGACCATTTGTGCACACGTATATTTGATTTAGTTAAACTCAGAATAATTTCACTTCAATGAACTTTTTACACTAAGAAATATGTCATTTTGTCAGCAACAAGAAACAGCAGTAATTCGTTCCTTCCCTAAATTTTCCTTTAAAGTCGTATAAATCCATTAAAGTGTGTCTGGTACGAAATGCGAAGTTCGCACGTGGTGGTATCTTCGAGTACTTTGAATATCTGTGGTAAGGAGAAAATTGTGTAGAGCTTTTCCTAGTAAATCAAGCCGTCCTCTGTCTATTTATAATCAAAATCCCTTACCGAAAATAATATCAAACGTATGAACGTTTTTTTTTCTGTTCACCTATTATATCCCCTGTATTAAATAAAGGAATTCTGAAGAAAGGAAATTCTTGTATCTGGAAATAAATGAATTCTCCTGAAAAGAACGGAAATAAGAAAGTTCTCTGTCGAAACAGAATTAACAATATACGCAGCTTAGTACAATAGCATAATATGTAGTTGCACATGACACCTTCGTTCGGTACAAGTGTTTTCCGAACATTCATACCTTGCATGATTACACATACGTTTAGGATAGTAAGGCGTACAACATGCCCTTTAGAGCTCCACAATATCTCCCGTCAAAAAATAAATAATGAAAGACACGACGTATGTCTTCGATATTGGCGGCACCTCATACTCACAAGTGGTCATAATTGCTTACTGGACGGTGTATTTTTTCCTTAATATTAGGCTCAGCACTCCATTACCACACGGTGAATTGCAATCATCCCTTTTTTAACTATATGGAAATCAGCGTATTGTAAGATAAATAACAATTCAGGAAACAACAATAAGCTGAGGTCTTTACATAAAATCCGTCGTGGTCAAAATAGTATTATTGCGCATTGATAAAATCTCAAAACGGTGGAAATATCGATTGATAATGTCTTAAACAGTTCAAACCGTTATGTATTGCCAAGGTTTGAAGGCTTAATCAATCTCTTATGTAAGACTTTCCAAATTCCATCTTTACGTGATGCATATTTGCTTCCTCCGTAATATGCCACTCTTATTATTTTGGAACTGCATAACATATCTCAAGTTTAAAAAGGAATGGAGAATAAAAGTTTATAGCACATTTTTACTTCACAACTGTTTTATACAGACCATTTGTGCACACGTATATTTGATTTAGTTAAACTCAGAATGATTTCACTTCAATGAACTTTTTACACTAAGAAATATGTCATTTTGTCAGCAACAAGAAACAGCAGTAATTCGTTCCTTCCCTAAATTTTCCTTTAAAGTCGTATAAATCAATTAAAGTGTGTCTGGTACGAAATGCGAAGTTCGCACGTGGTGGTATCTTCGAGTACTTTGAATATCTGTGGTAAGGAGAAAATTGTGTAGAGCTTTTCCTAGTAAATGAAGCCCTCCTCTGTCTATTTATAATCAAACTCTCTTACCGAAAATAATATCAAACGTATGAACGTTTTTTTTTCTGTTCACCTATTATATCACCTGTATTAAATAAAGGAATTCTGAAGAAAGGAAATTCTTGTATCTGGAAATAAATGAATTCTCCTGAAAAGAACGGAAATAAGAAAGTTCTCTGTCGAAACAGAATTAACAATATACGCAGCTTAGTGCAATAGCATAATACGTACTTGCACATGACACCTTCGTTCGGTACAAGTGTTTTCCGAGCATTCATACCTTGCATGATTACACATAATTTTAGGATAGTAAGGCGTGCAACATGCCCTTTAGAGCTCCACAATATCTCCCGTCAAAAAATAAAAAGGTGAAGAACGAAAGCAAATACGTCTTGCAAAATTGATCTGAACTCGTCTTTGACAGAACTGGGCGTTTTCTAATTCATAGCAGTTGCAAGGTTTAGGTAAAAGTCTGGATATACATCTTTCTCAAAAAGTAAAATATGCTATGAAATACGTAAGAATTTACAAGAACAACATATCCCCATTTGTTTTCGTAGCAGATAAAAATGATTTAAATATAAAGGAAAATACTTGCAATCGTACATTTTGAAATTACGTGTTCCACTCCCCGTTTAAACATAGACATCAAAGTTCAGTGTGGCAATCTGATATCAGTCTTTTATGTATTACATATGTAGTAAATCTGGTTGCAAAAACCAATCCGAAAAGTCTTTGCGGTTCCTCTTTTTATAGCATTTTTTAATTCAAATATTGTTACATTCATTGGTACAAGGATCTCAGCGATAATTTACGTGAAAAGGAGCTAATCTCGCTGATCTCAGGTGTTCTCGTGGTATCCTCTCGCGTTCACAGTATCGATATTATGGTTAGAGCTTAGACCTTTTAGAAGCCTTTCACATTTTTCAAAACCGTAATAACCTAGTAAATGATATATCTTTGTTTCCGTACCTGTCGTGTGCACGGAAAACACTCATCAAAACCTATGGCCACATGAGACGTTTAACATTTAAACTGGTAACATCATCACAAGCAAGGAATAAAACGCTTAGTCCTGACAAAGCTGGGCCATAGATTTCAGCGAAACTGTTTCAGACTTTAAGTTATAAATATTGCATTCACAAACTTTAAACGCTGTTTCCTGAATTAAATGAATTATAGTTATTAAAAGCCTGTACCTCAACTACTTAAAAAAAAGTACAAATATGTGGCTGCAAAACATAATCGTCATTTGCTTTCCAATGTCATGAGCATCGCTTTCATTTTTGCTCATTGTTTCGTCGCAGACTTGATCATTTTTTAATCTCATTGAGAAATTTCCATCAAATGACACGCATATCGATATTTTAAATTTAGTGCTTGCTTTACGAAGTTTAAGTACTCAGATAAATGCATTTTATAATTACATATATATTAATTTTTCAGAACCATTTTCAGGTAAACATGCTTTTAACAATAGTATCGAAGAAAGTAGGAAAATGGAATCACTGCTTGTCCTCCAGTGCACAGAGTGAAAGTTCTGGCTTATCGTTCCATGAAATGTAGAAGAAGTAAATCCAACATATTAGCTTACAGAATTTCCGTAGTATCATGATTTGAAATCGTAAGAAGAGGCAATAACCAATATTTATCTGATTCCAAAATTGTTTTTAACTAGCATAGTTATTATCCTTTACAATAGGTATCACAAATGCGGTCTGCGTACGATAAATAAAATCATTAAAATTATGCGAAGTAAAACCAAATTTACTTACAAATTAAAATAATTTCAAAGCAAGAACTTTCGAGGCTCTCATGGCCCCTTCATCAGCTAAGTGTCGTACGAATGCGGTGTCAATCATTATAAAGTACACGTACCCATCCTTCATTTGACCAGTTCGCCTCGAGGAGAAGCCAAATAACAAAAGTTAAAGTTACAGTTCAAAAAATGGAAATAAGTAGGTTCTTCAACATCTGGTTGTCCGAAGGGGGCGACCAGCCATTTCCATTGGCTCGGAACATAGGACGGGAGGTCAAAGTTACAGCAGGAGTCACCAAATGTAATAATATAGAGGCTTTGATCATTCAGTTACTGTCCCCTGTATTCATACACTGTATTGATGGTTCGACTCTTGAAAATGTAATAATATAGAGGCTTTGACCAAAAAAGGAACTACGTAGGTTCTTCAACATGTGGTTGTCCGGAGGGGGCGATCAGCCATTTCCACTGGCTCGGAACATAGGACGGGAGGTCAAAGTTACAGCAGGAGTCACCAAATGTAATAATATAGAGGCTTTGATCATTCAGTTACTGTCCCCTGTATTCATACACTGTATTGATGGTTCGACTCTTGAAAATGTAATAATATAGAGGCTTTGATCAAAAAAAGGAACTACGTAGGTTCTTCAACATGTGGTTGTCCGGAGGGGGCGATCAGCCATTTCCACTGGCTCGGAACATAGGACGGGAGGTCAAAGTTACAGCAGGAGTCACCAAATGTAATAATATAGAGGCTTTCAGTGAAAAAAGGTAGTACGTTTGTTAATAGTTCAGTTTAAGTATTTTGCGTTATTCCAATCATGTACGTAACCTTCTTGATTAACGGCTACTGTAAAGGCCGTGTTAGATGATCCTGATCGGAGTGCATATTTGTGTTCAGCCAGACGTATGTTTAAAGTCCGAAGTATTGATCCTATGTAGAACATGTTGGTACCATTGTTTACCTGTTGAATCAATGGTATACAATAAACACCGGGTATAACCAATGGTGATACCTTATCTCTATCATTTCTAGTTAACGTAAAAATATTCCTAGTGGCTACACCGAATGAAATATTGTGTCGATTGCATGCTTTCTTTAGAACAGACACAATACGAGGGTAAAATTCAATACTGCCAATGTACTTGGTTGGAGTAGTTGTAATTGGCAAACTCCTAAGTTTTAATATACGGTGTTCAAGTAATAATCTCCGGAAAAATTAGTCCGAGAACCGAAAAGAGTGGGCTAAGGTTAACAATCTATCAGTGTCGTACTTGTTGATATTCTGACCACACTCTTTGGCCCTTTTGGATAAATTTACTGAATGTCTTTCTTCACAACTTCCTACGACAAGGTTTACCAAGGAACTTGAGAGAGAAGGTAAATTGCCCTTCTTGTATTTTATGCTGATTCGAGATTTAAACTCCCACCAACTTCATTATTCTTTTTACCGCAAACCGACCTTTGTCCCCTGTATGATATATTTTTCTTCGTTTCATCCCTCTGACCACAAGGCGGCCGCACTCCTTTTTTAATAAAACGGGCGTTCATACATTCCTCACCCGAAGAGCAAGATCTGATGAACTGGATAGAGTGTTGACCTTAGCCTGCTCTTTTGGGTTCTCGGACCAATTTTTCCGGAGATTATTACTTAAACACCAGATATTAAACCTTACGACTTTGTCAATTACAACTACTCCAACCAAGTACATTGAAGAGAGGAAATTGTACCCTCCTACTGTGTCTATTCTAAAGAAATCATGCAATAGACACAATCTTTCATTCGTTGTAACCACTAGGAATATTTTTTCGTTAATTAGAAATGATAGAGATAAGGTATCACCATAGGATAAACCTGGTTCTTATTGTATACCATTGATTCAACAGGTAAACAATGGTACCAACATCGTTTTTTTTTTTTATTCGAGGTTTAACGACCACCGTGAGCAACTCAATGGGCTATAAGCAGTCGCCCGTCCTTAACTTAGGGTCACTGGTTCCAGGGAAGGGCGAGAGCCAGTGCCGTAAGACAAACACAACATCCATGCCTCACCGGGATTCGAATCCGGACACCTTTCGGACGAATGATCAGAGGCCATCGCCTTAGACCACTGCGCCACCGGGGCAGCGGTACCAACATGTTCTATATTGGATCAACACTTCGGACATTAAACATACGTCTTGCTGATTACAAATATGCACTCCGATCATGATCACCTAACACGGCCTTAACAGCAGCTGTTAATCAAGAGGGTTACGTACCTAACTGGAATAACGCAAAAATCTTAAACTCAACTATTAACAAACGATCTGCCTTTTTCACTGAAAGCCTCTATATTATTACATTTGGTGACTCCTGCTGTAACTCTGACCTCCCATTGTATGTTCCGAGTCAATGTAGACGGCTGGCCGCCCACTCCGGACAACCTACGTAGTTCCTTTTTTTGAATTTGAAGAACCGATGTAGTTCCTTTTTTTTATTGTAACTTTAACTTTTTTTATCTGGCATCTCCTTGAGACGAACTGGTGAAATGAATGATGGGTACTTGTACTTTATAATGATTGACTCCGCATTCCTACGACACTTGTGCTGATGATGGGGCCATTAGAGCCCCGAAAGTTCTTGCTTTTAAAATATTTTTATTTTAAATAAATTTGGTTTTACTTTGCAAACTTTTAATGATTTCATTTATCGTACGCAGACATCATTTATGATACTTATTACCGTGTCGTACGATTTATTGCTTTTGTCTTCAATTAAAATTCACAGTTGAATAAGCGCCCTTGATTTTTTGCACTAATTCACCGGTATTATATATATTTTCCTGCAGTAAATTACTGGAAAAAGTTGTTATGATAAGCTTTTTCAAAACAGTTCACCAGAAAGCTGTACGAATGAAAAGAAATGCAAAGCGAATTAACGTTCGCTAAAATCTTAAGAACCTGTGAAACTCGGGACAAAAATAGATAGATAGTTTAATCTGCGGATGCAATGAACTGAGAAAAAAGAGCACCAGCTTTAACTTTTAAATTTGGTTAAATTAAAATGTATAGTTTGGCTCGGAAAACCATAATGTCGGAAAATATCACTTTTTCGTTTAAGAATTTCCCCCTCACTTTCGCAACTTAAATGTATTTCCTTCACATTAGACAGAGATAATTTTACAGCATATAATGATGGAAGCATTTCTCCTTCAAACACGAAAAAATGTAGGCATTTCTGAATAGTTCAGGTAAGTACCGGGTTTTATGGAATGAGTAACCTACACTAGGGTCTCTGGAAAAGCTAAGAACAGAGCTATAGTGGCGGAGCTTGAATGTGTTTATTGAGGGCATGGATAAAGATTTAGAGGAAAAGATTAAAAATTGAGCCGTTAGGGTGAGAGTTGCGCTGCAGACACAAGAAAAGTAGAGGGGCGAGGTGAAATACCCTTTTCAACAAACGCTTCAGAAGAAAATCTGATCATTTGACTGTTATCACAACAAATTATCTGTGATGTACTGCAGAAATATCACTTTTCAAATCCAAGAAATTGCAGGTCGTACGTATTTACAGTTCGTATGCAAATGTTCAGATGTAAATTTGTTGTGATGCGTGTGAAAGGATGAAATGGCAATTAGGCTGTGCAGAACTATTATATGGCACTTTCAAAGAAGGAACGCTCTACATTAGTAAAATTTTATTATCAAAGTAAGAGACATATCAACAACAAACTACTTAGAAGAATGATACGGGATTATCTAGATTTGTTTCACGCTCCACTCTTCTCGACCCCTAGTTGACTGTCACTTTGGTTCAGTCGGGAAGTCTCTTTTAAGGTGATTGTGACTTTATTAGACAGTACTTTCTTACGTTTTTCGTGCATTCTAACAATTCTATTGCACCCTTCTGGTATTCATCTTTCCTTTTTGGTTGGCACTAACGAGATTCTACTTCCTTTCCAAGAAGCAGCTCCAGAAGCGTAAGGTGCCCAAGGCAAAAGTTTTGAGAGCCAAATTACAGGATTTATTTGCGTTGCAAAGATCAGTTTCACGAAAAACAGACTCAGGAGAGGGACCCAAGTAACAGCAATTCTTCAGATTATGTGATTTCTTCATGCTTTGCAAAGGGCAATTAATAAAGCTCTAACGGACCTAAGCAAAGGAGATTCTACAAAAAAAATTATTATAACAAAGTAACATCTTTCCAACACGTTGTAAATGAAATTAATTCAGTTAGAACCATTCCTGACAATTAATGATCACGCAAATTAACTAATTTAAAAACATACACATAATCTTTTAAACCACAGTATGAAACTTAGATTTTCAACTGCTTAGCATTTAGCCAATGGCTATGCATACACCCTAATTCTAATATTTCACGAGTTTTACTTTAAAGCTTTAATATCTAAACATGTATTCATTTCCATTTTCAAGACAGTTGACGTACACCGTCTCGTTTTCCCTTCTCTTAAGATTCTTAAAAACTGAATGAGGGCAACTAAATATTTTGAGGACCTAGTAACCCAAAAGGGCTTTCAAAATTACTGAAAATGGCTTAAGAATTTTTAATCTTCAGTTCTTGATCTGTAAGGATGATACGGAAGTTGAGGACACTACTGAATGGGTTGCAGCGTTAGACAGATAATATTAGCCAGTTTCCAATCAATCATGGTTTAAATATAAGCTCTCATCGTTCACATGGCAAGCCGAAACGGACTCTCACACAGCAGTGCCAGTGCTGTGACCCAACAGTTGCTTCTTCCGTGGTCAAGAATGTACAAAGATCTCCTGCGTCTTGGTCTGTCGTGGGATGGTGTCAGTTCAGAATGGGTATGATATAAGAAAGGCAACCGGACATAAAGCTCAACCGGAGCTGGGATTTTTCGCTCCGATTCCTGATTTTGATTTTGGTTGAGATCGCGTAGTCTTGAGTAATCATTCTGTTAGATGAGGTACATTTCAGTAGGCCTATCGCTGGGACCGCGAACGCCCAGAACTGTCAAATAGGAGAAACTGGACGACTGTCTGCTAGTAACAAATCTGCTCTGCAGGTGCAATATAAAAAATGTTGGTGTGGCCTCGCAGAAGATTTAAACAGTGAACCATTTTTCTTCGAAAACAACGCACACCAGGGTCCATTAAGGTACACTCTTACCCGTGAACAGAACGGGGCTCTACCTAGGATAAAAAATTATCCTCCGCCCATTCACGGGAACTGCATATTTTTACACTATGATGTATATGCAAGATGGTGCACCTCAGTATGTAGGTTTGCAGGTGAAGCTGCTGCTCAGTCGAACATTTGACAAAGAAAGCGTAATTTCTTGAAGGTTTCCGCAGAACCTGGCGAGATAGATCATCTGATCTTGCCTTTCGATTTCTGGCCATGCAAATACCTGTAAGAGTAAGTTTAACGGAATAGCATACGCTCTCTTTCAGACCTGGGAACGAGTATCAGACATGGAGTTGTTAATATCGACCAACACATGCTGTGAGGAACTGTGTCACATGCTTTTGTTAGCTTTCAGCATGTTATCAATTGGGACTGGTAGAATAATCTTGTGGCTCAGATTGGTCCTGAAACTTTTGTTGTGTCAATAACCAGAAAACTGATGCGCGTGTTTGTTTGTTTATTTCTTCTCCCATTGCTCACAAAAAAAACTGACACGAATGAGGGATGAGCAACAACTAGCCAATGTGCTCATAGTTGCTGATTTTTTAACCCTTTTTGTTTTTTTCTTTTTCGCGGATTTTTTGATTCCCGAAAATAGGGACTCTTAATTTGTAACCACGCGGAACGCATATGAAAAATTTCATTTCATCATTATGGAATGTTATGAAATGTACTAATAAATGTTATTTGTATTCTCTGTTACCGGCCAGAGAACAGGCCACAGGAATTAATTAATCATCAATCTTTACTCACATGTGATAATAAAATGTCTTCAGCAAATGCACATAATCTGCAAATTTGAAATACATGCAAAATATACTTGATATACGGGTCTTGTCAATGTATTAACAGACAACGACGTGAAATGTATACTGCATAGTCGTATAGCTGCTATACGTTGTTATTAAGTTATCATATGTTGTCGTCTGTGTTCATTCGTTCAACCTCCTGATAGTTATTCCCCCCCCCCCGCCTTCCATGGGGGCAGTACTTTAGTGACTCAATCCTTTCTATCACCAATATTTTCGTATCTTTCTTTCCTATAGCTTACTGAAGCCTAAATATCGTACCTTAATATTTCTAAAATAAATATTGGACCTAAATTTTGAGAAATTTGCACTATCTTAGTAAATGTTCATCAATCCTTCGTCATTAAACAAGAATGCATTTCCAAGGACATCACTAGGAGAACTGAAACTTAGATGTTATGATTTCCCAAGTGGTCGACTAGTGGATATATGACCTCTTGATAAGTATAGTGGTATTTAATGTTTGGTCAGCTCTTTTAATAACCAGAAATGAATTTCATTAATTTTAGATAATGCGAACGGAGACGATGATAGATAAAACATAACCTGCGAATGAAGAGTATAAGGCAAATGGAATTAATTACTGCCTTGTGTATGCTTTTGTTCTGAATTCTGGATGATTTTTATAAATGAAATATGGTTTATTTGTTTGAAATGAAAACATTGAGAAATATAATAAACTAGCTACTATACTGATTAACGTGTGGACATTCTTAAAATATACCTAATAATTCGAATGATTAAGAAAATTAGGATTTCTTGTGGAAACCTTTCTTTTGCAAAAAGCACTGCCATTTGTAATTTCGAAATTCTTTCTGGAGCAAAAATATAATCTTATCACGCGTCTACGCATGGCAGATTAACGAAATCCAAATTTACTGTATAAATATTTCATGCCACCACAGGAACTGTAAATTCCCTACGTTTCTTCTTTATACCAGTAGCCGAGTATATTTTAATAGCCATTTTCACATCAGCTAATAGTAGATTTTATAAAATACTTGTTCTCTGTAACAAACACCAATATATAAAAGAGAAAACAACTGTACGAATTCTAAGATACGTTTCTAACCGCTGTATTAAACGCTGTCCATCTGACGTAATTGTATTAATTGTTTCATTCTTATTTGCATAACACTCGACCAATCATAAAATGGTGTGATGGGAACCATAGTTAATCAGTATAAATCGCAAACTCTCGAAGAAATATTGAGCAGCTCAAAATGAGCTACAACTATAGTATTTCAAACCAGGGAGTCTATTAACTCAAACAACATAACCAGTGCGGTGTTTCTTATGAGAAAATTTTACTCACCATTATTATTATTCATTAGTATTTTTTTCTGGTATTTTACTCCATAAAACATATTTGAATTTCCTTAGTAACCAAAAAATTTAGAAGTGATAGCATCATAAGATCTAGGGAAAAGAAAACAAAAAAAATATAAAGCATTTAAATTATTAAAATCAAATTCGAAAATCAATAGTCTTGAAATAATTCAAAGTCCAGCTTTGACGCTCGCGTACGCATTGTAGATTCCTTCTATTAGAGCCAGGTGCGCATTTGCAGTTGGAACAAACTGTAGCTACGCTACCCCGTTTTCAGAAGGGTTCGATGTACTGTGTGATGTTGTCAACGGTTTCCCTTCTGTGCCGCACGGGATAGCATTATCTAACCTCTAGCATCGAGAAGATGCATCTTACAGATACCTTGCTGGTAGTTTCTGGTTTTTCCCTTGTCGGACCAATTTTCGAAAGAACTGATCACAGATGAACGTGGCTATCGCGCCAGATTTCCTGTTTTCCAAACGCTCTGGCCCAGTCGTCTAACAATTACTGTTCGGACTTTGTCAAACTTGCCTAAATCTGCTGCATTCCCCATTTTGAAGACCGAGAATAACACTGATTAACAGATTTCAGTATCGTGTGTTATTTATACCGGATTTTAATGTTCCTACTCGCCGTTGTTAAACTGTAGTTACTTCGGTTCGCATAAAGGTACCCTGGCCATAACATTTGGTACTTGGGTGTAATTGTGAAGCGAAGAGGTACGTATAAAGAAAAAAACCTAAATGACTGCTAACACATTGTTCTGGTTTATCCATTCATTTTCCCTAGTAGCACGAACCGACTTTAACACTTATTTGTTATTTTAATTCTTCACATCAAATTCTGTTCAACGTAACTCCGTCGTTACAGTGCACTACATGATGCAACGTCAGATAAAAGCGACTAATGGAAAGTGAATGACGGTGGAGCAGTGGACTTAGCGCCGGCTTCTGACCATTCGTCAGACATGTGTCCGGGTTCAAATCCGAGTGAGGCATGAATACTATTATTGTCGTACGGACTTTCTCCCTTTGCTGAAGCCAGTCAGCTTAATTTGGGACTTGCGATTGCTTATGTCCTATTGAGATACTCACGGTGGTCGATAAACCTAAAGCAAGAAAACAGCGAATGGAATGCAGGTGCATAAAATGCAGGAATATGAAAGTGAATAGAATAAATATTTAAATGGGAGAACAACCTTTGGTTGCAGAGTAAGAGTTGCATGGAAAGTTCTGGAGGCGAATGGCTGTTATTTTTTGTACTTAAATTGCGAATAAATTGTAAGAAATGGCAGATCGCTATGAAAAGAAACGTACCTGTTACTTCCTAACTGACACAAATTTGATTTGTGATCCAAAAGAACATCTGCATATCTTAGGATCCTAGGAATATTACCGAAGGATCTACGCTACATTTCCGAGAAACTGAGTAAAACTCGAATTTTATTTTGAACTTTCTGTTTTCCCTTCCGGTTTCGCTTTCTCAAAAATCATGATTTATGCCTGAAAAGCTACTGTTACGAAACGACTAAACACTTCTTAAACCATATTGAACATACTGTTGGGGTTTTTTTGTATGGTTTAAAAAATCATTATTATACAAGTTTAATTACTCCTTTGTGTCGCGTATTTTCTAAGGGAGTCAAATAAATTTGGAATCGTGTTTCATGAAGCTGGTCAGAATATACTCCGTTTGTTAGGAATGAGATCATACAGATTGTTAAAAATACCCACCGCCTTTTTTTCCGTATTATGTAGACCTATTTTCCTTTCCGTCACAAATTATATAGTACAGGACGATGCTATATAATAGCAAGGGGCTATATATAATAGCCCCGGTGGCGCAGTGGTCTAAGCGATGGCCTCTGATCATTCGACCGAACGGGGTCCGGGTTCGAATCCCGGTGAGGAATGGATGTTGTGTTTGTCTTACGACACTGGCTCTCTCCCTTCCCTGGAACCAGTGACCCTGAATTAGGGACGGGAGACTGCTTATAGCCCATTGAGTTGCTCACGGTGGTCGTTAAACCTCCAATCAAAAAAAATATATAAAGAAGATGTGGAAATTTCTCGTATTTAGGAATTTACCGCGCTAACTCTTTAAGTTGTCCAGCTGGAAAAAAATAAACCGGTTTCACTTCATCTCTCTTCTTTCAATGAAACGAAAAGAAATCAATTATACTTATTGTTTGACACAAAAAGCAATATTTATTTTTTAAGGAAAAATATAAGCTTGTTTAAAGCATTGTTATAAAATCCTAATATGTTGGCACTGGTGTTCACACCACACACGTTTGCTTCTAGGTTCACCAAGTTTTCTTTGTACTCGTCTGATATTGAAATTTTTTTATTAAAGCATCGTTGTGTCCGACGTCCCCACAGGGTTTCAGAAAGCATTATCAGTACATCTAAACTTCTAATTCGGAGACTCATTCGCTTACGTTTTGAAGTACAATGACGATGATGCATTATTGATGTGTAGCAATAGAAAATGATATACAAAATAATTTTGGCTCACTAACTGTCTGATATCAATGCTACGAAATTTGTCTTTGCTCTTGGATTAGCTGTGAAACACCAAATACCCTAATACGAATATAACTGCCATTTTTCGAAAGAGGCATTAATGCAATCTAGTACAGCTGATATCCTTAAATATCAATCTAATTCTGTGCTTTAAAAATATTCTGCTAAAACAATTTAGCATTCGGTTCCGAAAGCTTCCTGGCACAACCTTTTATTTTGTGCGAGAATCACCATACAAAACACTGCACGAAGTTTAATAACTTCAGTTATTTGTAATAGTACTTTTGAAGAAATAAGCTTTTTACTTGATTTCAATTTATTTAGGAAGAAATACAAGTTTATTAATACAACAGCAAAGAAAAATTTCCATTGGAAAATACTTTTAACAGCGATGAGGTGTAAGGTTGATGGAAAAGGTGATTTACTAAAAGAAAGTTTTGTTGTAAATCTGCAATGACTCTTGTAGGATATATTCCTCCTAAAAAGCAAAAAAAATATGTTTACTCGTTTGCATTATACGGTTAGCAGACAGAGCAATATGCTTTTCAAAATCAAATATTTCAGAGCAGTATTTTGTAAGGAAAATAAATTATGTAAATGTATTTCTAATGGCAAACATTCTGACTGCCAGAATCTTCTTAAATTTTAAAAGTGAGTTTCTACTTGCTTCTTTAAGATACAGTGTTAATTCCATGTACGGTATATTAACATGAAGCGTTCGTGCATAAATTAGAAACAAAAACATTTCAAAGTATTTTCCTACTTGTTCATTTTCAGAATTAATTTCGAAAATTTGTAAAATATTTGAAATGCCATGGCTGCATTTATTAACTTGCAACACATCGCAATTTCGTCCTTCCTGTCTTTCAAATAATATTCCTAAAAGTTGCACTCTACAGTTTTCCAATACAAGAATAATTGACGAAAGACATTTAAATACATTTTCCTATCCGTACTGGGCAACTGTTCCTCCACTTTTCCAAAACGAGACTATTGATTCAAGATAACCTTTAGAACCGTGCGCTACGTACGGCAGTTCAAAAACCGTGATCTTTACATATCAATACCATGCATGTCAACAGTACCTGCAGGAGCAAACAAATATATAAAAAATCCATATTGCCAGCGCAATTCAAAGGATGGTTGATATCGCACTGAATTTTTTTCGAATACATACGATATTTTTGAGGAGGTTATACTGCAAACCGATATACGAAGACTTTGAAGAAATATGAAATACGTATTTACCCGTCATGGTTGATCCCAATGTGACTCACGTAAATATCATAAGAAAAAGGCCAGTTGAAGAGTAACTGGATATTAAGGCGAAACTAAATGTGATTCTTCTTGTAGAAGAATTTCAAATGAGCAACACACTTGAAATTTAAAATTTTCTACTTTAGTATGTAAGTGATTAGAAAAGGACAAACCTCTAAATCCAGTCCTTAAAGAAAATATTTTTATGCGGTTTAACTCCAGAAAAACGTATTTTGCTCACTGAATTGCAAATAAATTTTAATGTAATATACACTATCTACCAACAAGTAATTTGACACCCTGCAATCGACGATATGTGCCGTCCTGATACATGTCAGGGGCCGCCGTTAAATATCGTGTGGAAAACAACAACGCGACCAGTCGCATGCCAGATGTCACGCAGAGCGGAGCACTCTGATTTCGAGGAAGGTGTAATCGTCGGGTATCACAGAAATGGCCGATCCATGAAATGACATATTTAGCAAGTTGAAATACCCAAATTCGACAGTGCCCTACGTGATTGGCAAGTGGAAGATGAGAGGTGACTGTCGGAATGTGCCCCGACCCGGCAGACCCACAAAATCGGGAGTTAGAGACCGACGGGTGCTGGCCAGAGAAATTCGAAAGAACCGCACCAAATCAATGTTCCACATCCGCGAGGCGTTTCAACAGGCATCCGTGAGTGTTCTTTCGATGAATACTATCCGTAATTAAGCCCATCTGCTTGGTTATCGTGGACGTTTTGTCGCCTACAAGCCTTTGATCATCAAGTCTAAGCGCTCGGCTAACGTGTTGCAAAGAACTTCGCATTGGACCGTTGAACAGTGGAAACAGGTTCTCTGGAGCGACGAATCAAGGTTTATCCTCTACCGTTCGAATGGCAGGGTCAGGGTTTGGCGTCTGCCTGGAGAACGCTTCCTTCCGGAATGTATTGTGCAAACTGTGAAGTTCGGCGGCGGTAGAATTATGCTGTGAGGGTGTTCCTCCTGGTATGGCACGGGAACCTTGGTCGCAATTTCTGGTCAACTGAACGCCGAGACCTACTGCACCATTTTGGACGACCATGCGCTTCCTACGTTGTGGTAGTTTTACGGGGTGTACCCATGTTACTTTCAGAATGTCAATGTCTCCTGTCATGTTGCGAGGTCCACCATGGCTTGGTATGGTGACAATGGAGTTAATCGAATGGATTGGCCTGGGCAGAGCCCGAACCTTAACCCTATTAAGCACCTCTGGGACGAGTTGGAGCGTCGAATTAAGTGGTGCTCCCACCGTCCGAAATCGGTGAAGGAACTGACCTATCTTCTCCAAGCCGAGTGGAAGAAAATACCGCTAGCCGTCGTACAACGCCTGTTTGAGGATATGCCCCGGAGGGTCGCAGCTGTAATCGCCGCTCGTGGAGGCTATACCAACTATTGGATGTGAATAAACTTCGTTTTCCTTTGCTATCAGAGGTGTCCAATTACTTCACAGTATACTATAGTACAGTACCTTCACATCATGGTAATTCAAAAGAAAAAATTCTAAAGTATATCTCAGTAGGACATTTTTAATTGCCTGCGTAGTGACAACAGATAATCTAATGCTATTTCTTCAAAGGATAAAATACTTGTCAATGGAAATCAGAATGAAAATTTAAAATATTGATAGGTATTAGAAATTCCAAATACCAAGAAATGCTTTCTGATGTGAGGTGTTAATGCAGACATATGGTTTAATATTTTTGTCATATGCGCAACATGTCTAATAACACATGTCATATTCCAGAGAAATTTGAAAGCAAAATTTCGGACATAAATACAAAGAAAACTTTATAATCAAAGTGCAGAATGACTGATTTAATTGAGTTGCAATTTGTCCGATTCGTTTTCATACTGTAAGTTTATTTGATAAGAACATATATCAGAACTACAGCTGGTAGGACAAACATTTTCATATTATTCAATCGCAGCGACAACTTTACCATGCTCAGACACTGTAACGAAATGAAATATTCAAAACTACATAGCTTATTTTGTTCCATCTTCCAAAAGAAACATTTTTAAACTCTTACAAACCAGATCTACCAACCACAAAATGAGGTATCATCTTTGGAAAATTGCTAATAAAGGAAGTTTCAGAAGAGTGTTTATCAATCATTGATATAGGTGAAAGTATAACACTGCAAGCATGGCAATATGAAAAGAAATTTGGCGTCATTTCCTTTAACATCATGTATAAAATATCCGTACGATTGCACTGTAAAACTAAAGATGACAAAACGCACGAGTAGTCTCTGAATATAATGTACACACTCAAAGAAAGGGATCGGCAAGAGAGCATAGTGGAAGGTTTTTTTTCCCGAAAACATTATGTTGTGAAATGCAATCTTAATCAAAGTAAGCCGCATACATCATTTTCATCTACCGAAGAAATTCCTTTCCGGGTAGGTTTTGGGAAAATATTTTGTTGCCCAAACAGATTATTATAATTTTCAAGAACTCCAATCTTCTTCCATGCGCAACGTTTGGTAGAAAAATTTAAGATCTGCCGCACGTACTGACTTGACCTGAGAAATGTTTGTGGTTTCCATGTGATCGTTCCTTAAAAAATCGCTCGGTTGAAGACAGAGCTCATGCCTACTTTTTATTTTGGAACGTTCGCTAATGTCTTTCCGCGGAGGAGTTATTTCTTTCTTAAATTTAATACATGAGAGAAGGGAGTATGAAGAGGAATGTACAATTTAGTTTCCCATGTTTCACGACAACTACACTATATTGTCTTATAAGTATAACCACAAAATCTTTTTTGCACAAATTTGTAAGAAAAATATCATATATTATTGATATGTTGCAGGCATTTCTGAAATTTACTTACTTTTGTCCAGGTCAACGCCTTCCAACAATTAAATATTGGAAGGTAAAAAACCCGAAATTTTGATCCAGTGGTTTGATTTGTGTTTTGCATAGGTATGTAATCAGTTTTACATGATTTTTTCCAGTTGGCAAAAGAAAATCAGAATTCCAAGCACGGTATATTAGGAACGTAGAGGTCAATAACTTGCTATAAATTTGTATTACGGATGAAATCGAACACGGCATTCGTTGCTGCTATCTTCTAAATTTTATTCGATGAGGATATTGTGCTTCAGTGATTCGGTGTAACGTCGTGATTTACTCACAGTATTTCCCAATTTCAAACAAATAGCCGAAAGAAGAGTTATAATTCGATAATGACACGAAACACATGCGAATGGGACCATGAATTATTCCGTGTACACCACACTTAACACACGAAAAGATCAGGATGGCGGTTTCTTGAATATCTCTAGACATTTCAGGTTTATTCGTTGCTCACTTCTTGAACTCAGCACTTTCCAATTTGCACCAAACTACAGGTTTACTTTTATTGCCACCTGCCACCTAACGATGGTAAGGAATTAGATCGTCTGAATCAAAATATTTAAAATATTGTTTCATGGACGGCTGTTTCATATAATTAGAAAAATGAGATGCTAATACATGAAAGTTATGAAATTTTAATTCTCTTCTGCATTTTATTTTAAATTTCTAGCAGTAGTGTATGTTTCTAAATTTGTAGTGCTCAATCTCATTGGCATTTCCTACCTTGAGATATTGAATATCTTTAAACCATGATGGGTGGTAACAAATCTGTTATGGTGTAATAAGCGCATTTAGTTTTAGCACTTTCCCTGTACTTAATCACGGTTTTCCTGTTTTATCTGTCTCTTTCATAAAAGGAATTTTCCGTTGTTTTTCTGAAGTGCTTAAAATATTTTGCGAGCCAAAATGTTTATTAAGGGATGCGGAGCGGCAGTGATAATTTGCAGCCGGACTCTCGACATCAGGTTGCACCGCTTTTCTGAGTCTAATGGTGTTTTTGTCGTTATTGTTGTGGAGGTCCGGCTCTTTCAGAGCTTTACTGTCCTCCAAACCAGTTGCGTTGGCAAGTTCAAATGCTAAGGGATATTTTCTTCTTCCACGGTAATGCCCCCTCTCTTTTTTTCAGTTTATGGTGTCCAGGGGTGTGAATGAGGGTGGGTGTTTTTTAATTAAATATCTATTTATTTGAATGCTTTCGATTGAATGTGGTGGATATGTTGGATGCGGTGTGCCGGTTCAGGATGCAAGTGATTCCTGGAGGAGATGAGAGTCACCGCTGCGTGGGATGCTTCTCTTAGGCTAGCATGTATCGGGGGATTATCTGCTTTTGATTGTTACACCGCGGTGCGTGTAGAGTTGGTGTGAATGTGTCACCTGTGGATCTGATCCCTGTACAATTTTCATGAGTGGAGAGGCGGTACAGTTTGTTCGGCGATTTGGGCAACAATCAGCTAAGTTGCACTTACGAGTTCACCTTAATTGGTTTCGTGCTTGGTGGGAGAGTGTCGAGCGAGAGCACATAATGGGAATCCTTGTATTTTAGAGTGAAGTGCAAACTTACACGAAAAAATGGCTAAATTTCTCAGTTTTTATAAGGTTGTGCGTTTTTAGTACTTGTGGAAGTTTTGCACCGAAGATGATTTTGCATTTAGTTGTCGTCAACAATGCACAGTGCATTTGATGACGGATTTGTTTCAGTATTTCATGCGGTGTCGGCAGCAAAAAATTATTACCTAAACCGAACGTCTCTTTACACTAAACCTAAGGTTAAAGATAATCGCACTTGACTTTCCACTTTCCGATACATGTTGCTGCGCTCCTCGAGGAGTTTCCTTCCTGCAGCAACTTGAAGCTTTCTACGATGCTGCTACTCAGTTGCTCCGTAGATTTGTTTTTCTGTACCTTTCCATTACTACGTGTTTCGTTTTCCTATTGAGTTCACTTTCGCACATCTCGTACCTTCTAATTTCCTTAGGGCGGTTATAGATTTCAGATTAGACTCTCCCTTTTCAAAACTACTTATCACTCAATTTTAACAATAAACCATGTTGATTTCATTATGATACTTTTGAATACCATCAAGCAGCTTTTGTTTTTTTTTAGTTAATATAATCGAACGAAAGCATAGCAGCGTACAGCTCCTGATATTTACTCGCGCCGCAGTGGTCGCATATGTAACTTCTTTGTTCCCGTGTGCCACGCCAAACAAAACTAGACGCTATAAAAGCAGCAGCTCGGAGAGTTTTTAGCGCTCTTCTCTATTTAGATCTTGGAGGCCAACCTTTTCCCACTAGCTACTACACTGTTAAAAATTTCACAGTTAGATTACGGGCAATGGCCGGCAACTGGGGGCCCGGCCGTTGCCCATAAAACTACGGCTTGGCCCATTTTTGTGAAAGCCCATGAAATTACGGTCTGAACCCTAAATACTAAGCCCATAATGTGAAGAGCAACGCCCACAAAAAAATAAGTTTGACCGTATTGAGCTACGCCATAATTTGAAGGGCATTGCGCATAAAAAAATAAGTTGGACCGTATTGAGCTACGCCATAATTTGAAGGGCATTGCCCATAAAAAAATAAGTTTGACCGTATTGATGAGCTACGCCATAATTTGAAGGGCTATACCCGAAAAAATAAGTTTGACCGTATTAACTTAAGCTGTAATTTGAAATGCAATCCCTGTAAATATGAAGTTTGGCCATATTCGGTTAAGCCTCACGGCAAGTAGTCACCGACTTTTACATAAATGCATTTTTTGTGGAAGAGTGTGCAAGTAAATGCATGTTTTTTGTGGAAGAGTGTGTGAGTGTGAAATTGTTGGATACTTACATTATAACTGAATCAATTCAGTTCTAAATGTGAGTAATGATATTTTCATATCTTAAAATCAGGTTTATTACAATATGATAAATAATGACATCAGTTACACACAGATTTGTTTAACATTAGGCTTTACGAACTTTGTACACACAGTTGGTTGAACAATACTTACGTTTCTTTTAGACATGTTTTAATTGGAGAATTATTTCTAAAGCACAGTTGGTTGAACAATACTTAGTTTCTTTTAGACATTTTAATTTGCACATACGTACTTATGTAGTATTTGCATGAATGAATACAAAGGGCAGTTATGTAGTAAAGATATGTACAGGCATATTCTTGTATTTATATGTTATATCAATGACAAACAGGACTACGAACTGGCAATCGAGTACATTGCGTCTATAAGGGTATTCAATCCACAATGGTGTCAAAGTTGGTTTTTCATGTAGGTTTTGGCTAGTATTACATTTGACATAGGGTTGAATCATGCTTTTTTTGTTTTCACATTCACTGCCTTGTGTGCTGGTTCATTTTACATTCTACTGAGCACTGTGTTGTCAGTGTTCCCAGAACTTTTACTGTCTTGTTTCCTATCTCTAATTTTTGGATATTTACCTACTTTTCACATGTTTAGTAAAATTATGTCAAAAACTGGAAGTACTGCTTTTGATAGATCACATTGCTTCCCCATAATTAAGGTATCAGAAAGAAAAGAAAAAAAAATACTTGAATGGAAATGAGAGCTTTTGAACTTGATAGGGCATAATTTCAAATCTCAGACCCCCACCCAAAAGAAGAAACACTTGTTTAGACCCTGATTCTAACTGAGTCATTGTAGAACATTAATGCATATCAATATTTCTAAAATATTAAATTTTCCTGTTTGGAATGTTTTAGAAATGACTTCAGTGACTAAACCTGTTCTTTCATTGTTGTGTTGCCACAAGGAAACCATTTTGGAGCACAAATTTTTTTTTTGGAAAACTATTAAATAGTTGTATTTATAATATCTTGGCAATACCTGAAGATACTGAAACAATTTTTATTGATGTGCAAATCAGGTGTTTAGTGACAAAGGAAAAGAACACGGCAGAATCTTTAAATTTCTCAAAAAACAATTTCATCACATCATTTTGTACCAATTTCAGCACTATCATCTTAAAACATGAAATACATGCTTTGCATATTGAACATTTTGAATAAACCTTTAAAATAGGAATTACAAAATGTGTAAAAAAAATTTCATATTTTTTAACTTAAAAAAATGGCTTCTGATTTATCTTAAAATATAAATTTCCTGGGCATCCAGGTTTTACTACCTGGGTAGGTAAATAATTTATGTATATACCCAGCTGCGCATGTAACATTTCGGATATTTTCCAAGCCCTGCTTAAAGTGACACAGGTGAAAGATTTCACTCGCAGAAATTTAGAATGAAATCAATTCTTTTTTACATTTAACTTTAATTACTACATTTGCAAAGCAAAGAAACTGTTCATGATATATTTTCACTGTCATTTTCTTGGCCAGCATTTACCAGATTCAGTAAAAAAAGAATAACCGTCGAAACTCGTTATAATGAAATTCAAGGGGGACAAAAAAATTGTAGCAACGTATTGTTCTTAAAACATTACAAATTTTTCATTAAAAAGTTAGTATGTACTACAGAAATTTTCATTACGCATAAGATTGCAATGCTGTAAAAGTGAAATAGTGCCCACAGAGACAAGCAAAGGTAATTTTTTTTGTAATGGGAAGTTTTTGCTAAAGTAGTAATAATGAAATATATAAGCTTTAATTAATATGTATGTATGAAATTATGTACTGTATATATTTTTACTTATACATATCAGGGTTTGAAAAATACCATGCCTGAGTCGTGTGAATCATTGACCTGGGCAGGTATATAAATAATCTAGTTGCCCTAGGTGCCAGACTGGGCAATTAAATCTAAAAATGAAGTTCAGAATATAATTTTCTACTACAAGAAAAAAGACAGTCATCGCATGTCATGTTGCTTTTCACTGCTAATCACTGGAAGTTGTATTATTGTTACGCAGTGCCAAGGACAGAAGAATATCACCTTCTTTAATTATTATGCTTTAGGTCCATAAATTGGAAGCATATGTAATTTTGCTCCAAATGTTTAAAGTCAGCGACTGAATGCACGCCTCTGATGGAACTAGCCTCTTGTGTTTATTGACAAAGGGTTAAAACTTCATATTTTTCATATTTTAATGTATTTCATATTTTTTCAGATATTTCATATTTTAAACGTGTTTTAAAGATTTTTATTGTAATATGGACCTGTGAGTCTGACACTGTGAAGAGAAGCTGCGATAGGAATAATGCATCGCTCCAGTGAAGATGTGAAGCTTTGGTCCGTTAAAAGGAAGGTTTGTTGCTGTGTGGAAATGACGGGTACAAGAGAAAGAGGACTTACGTTATTGGCAGAAGAGCAATGAATGTTGTAGTGATACGCTACAGAAAATAGGTCCACAGCAGCCACCCTTTCTTTTGTTGTATCCTGTACGTTGTTGGCAGGAAAAACCGGATAAAACCTTTTCGATTTGCAAAAGATACATATGAGTAAGATAGAAACTCGCGTGCGAACAAGCTATTAACAGAAGAACCAAAAGTGCAGAGACACAGCAAATCTGTTTAAACCAAAACCGAAATTTATAGTTCCCCAGTTTTCTGTACAACATAGAAAAGCATATTAGTACTTTCGGTAAATGTGTACTTCAGCGTCCTAAACTATTTCGTTGGAAAAATTTAACTGTGATTGAAAAGTTCGATGCACACATTTTTTTAAGCATGCAAAATAATAGGGAAAGGTGAAAAATTATATTTTTAAATAAAAAGGAAATAATTTTTCTGAAGTATTAACCTGCGAGTACAATGGTTTGTAGCAGGTGGTGCGGGAGGCTGAAGCGATGCTAACGGCCACCACGTGAAGGTGCTGTGCGACGGAGCGAAGTATGAGTTGGTAGCAAATGCGTGGAAGAATACGACAGCAGTAGGGTATATTTTTCGGAAGAGTATCGTGTAATTGTGCGCAGAAGTAGTTCAAACCCGTTTTATTCATTTTTGAGAAAGATATGTGCAGAATGTCGTTATTAGTGGTTTCACAGTGTCTCCGAATGGAAAGAAATTAAGGAATGTAAAATAATTTATGTACGACAGAAGTTTTGAGGAAGACGTTTTGGTTCCGGTTGAACCCAAAGTTTTAGTTTTGGTTTGGAAGATGTGCACAGGTAGGTGATTTCTTCAAGCACTTCATTTGCAGTTCTGCTGTTATTCAGTACATCGTAGCTCCCATTTTTTTCCTCGTGACATGGATATTTTTCAAAATAAGCAATTTTCTTCAATTCATATATCGCACTATGGCAGGGAGACAGCTTCTTGTATTGTGGCGGATAATGAAATTTTAAGCCCTGACGAAATCCGAAATGACTGACGATTTTGTATTTCCGCTTTCTCAAAATTACCCTTAAAAAAAACAAAAACTTACAATGCTGCACAAATTCAACCTCTTTCTTTCTGCATATGCCTACAAGACTTTTCGATGACTACGTACTGCTAAACCGCTTCCTTCTTAATTCTTCCGCCCGTTACTTGCCCTTCTCAACGAAGCTTCCATTCACCGGACTCCACCTTGATGCCGTTGCCGCTCTCTCGTCCTATGCCTATACCGCACGTACTCTTCCAAACCATCGCACTCTCAGGTAAATACTTTGGAAAACTTATTTCCTTTTATCTAAAAATACTATATTTTTGCACCTTTTCGCATTATTTTGCATGCTTAAAATATTGTATGTCACACTTTTCCCACACAGTTACATTTTTCCGACGAAATAATTTAGACGCTAAAGTACACATTTACCAAACTTTCTATTTCGGATCAGGGAATCATATGCGAAAGAATGAAAAATTTCACGTCTGCTTTAAAAACAATTACAAAACATGAACAAACTATATTGTGTAGCATATGAGTATAAAATGGTTCGCTCTCCTGGCAAGAAGGTACTTGCTTGGACTTGTAGTCATCCGCACGTGAATTGCACGGCGAAGCGAATCTTCCTTTCAACAAAGCAAATCTTCACATCGTTGCCGTAGTGATGTGTTAGGCCTACCACAGCGTCGCACTCGCAAGTCAATATTACAAGTTTCCGGCAAAATAATTTAGGACATTAATCTACACATTTACCGAATAATCTGCCAATGATGAAGATTGGAGTGCCATTTTTGGTGGATTCAGTAGTTTTAAAGAGTTTGTAGAAATCAATGAAAATGCATTATTGGGGAATTGAGGGATATTCAAGAAATAGCCAATGAAATTCAGGATGATGATGAAGAGACATAACAAAGAATTAACAAAAGATCCCCAGACTGTCACGAAAGCAGTGTAGAAGCTTTGGAAACACTGTCACTACATACAACTCACCGATACATCTAATTGCCACACATTCCTGTTTAAACAAACTTGAAAAAGCTGTTTTCAATGAGAGGCAACAGCAGAAACAGTCTTCAATTTTACATAACTTTAAAAAGCCATAAATATAAAAAAGGTATGTAATTAAAATTTTGAGATCAAGTAATTTACATTTTTGAGTAATCTAAGCTTTAAAGTGTTAAATTTAACTAAGTAAATTCAATCATTGATATTTTTCTTATTTTGCATGTTCTTTTTAAACTTAATTTTGGCTGGAATTACACTAACTTTTACTTATGCTGCGCTCTTATTTATGCGTGCTTTGGTTTGCGCTGACATATATGTGAAATATTACTGTATACATGTGATGATGAGGTGATTATAGATATAATTAAAAAATATATATTTTTTGGCTCTTCTGGTTTCCAATTAAATTTATGTAATTTATGTGTTGAGTGGTAAAAAAGCTGTTTTCAATGAGAGGCATATGGGGTTTGTATATATGCAGATTTCCATTGTTTGCTTCTTCCTGCTGAAAACTAAGCTAGGGATGCCTATGAGTTAACTGAATATACCATAGTCACAAAATGATTGATAATTATATACTAAGGAATGTGAGTGAAATGGTATTCCTAAAAGCAATCAAAACCATGTAGCAGTCAGGGAGAATCACAAATGTGTTTCCTGAACGAAAATGTGACATTTCATCACATGAAACTTTTTTCCCGCCTCTAAATTGAGGCCACTGGTTCTAGGGAAGGAGAAAGCCAAAGCTGTTATGTTATGTAAAAAACAGGTTTCTTTTTTAAAGGTTTTAACGGCTAATGTGAGGAACTAAATGGGATATAAGCAGTCCCCGTCCCTAATTTAAGAGTCACTGGTTCCAGGGAAGAGAAAACGCCAGTGCTGTAAGACAAACACAACATCCATGCCATACCGGGATTCAAACCCGGACCCACTTGGACAGACAATCATAAGATGGTGCTTAGACCACTGCACCACCAGGGTGGCAAAACTAATGCCTCATATGGGACTCAAACCATATGTTAAATTGTGACTGCTAGCCAAAAACCTTGATGTACAACCAACTCTGATACCAGAACGGCTTGAACATCCTCTAGACCAACAGTTCTCAAAGTGGGTTTCACTAAAATAATAGGGGGTGGCATATGCGGATTTGTTAGCAACCATACCGAGTCACATAGTGAACCAATTTTCAAAACAAAATTAATCTGAATTTATGGCTAGTGCTGGTAGGATGTGTGGTGAAGTTTAGCATATTTAGCTGAAATTTCTGAAAAATGAACTAGTGGAACTTCTCATTACAGGGTGAAAACAATCTGTTCAATGTTGAAAAAACAAAACACAAGCAATGACCAAAAAACTTTATGAGAAAACCAAATTACAGGGAACAGCTCTGACCAATTTTCAAAACTGAATTCATTATCATCAGAAAATGAGCAAACAATTGGAAACTTGATGTTAAACAGCTAATAATCGTCCATCTCTGCACTCTCCAAACATTTACAAGGCAGTATTTCCCATTCCCACTGAATGAACTAGTTACTCATTCACATACAATGCAGAAATGTGTAATCTTCTATTGCCAAATAAAAACTTATGAGACATCTTTTAACTCTGGTTGGTTTGAAAAGCATTTGTTCTTTGAAATCACTGACTAGTTTTTTTTTTGTTTTTTTTTTATTGGAGGTTTAACGACCACCGTGAGCAACTCAATGGGCTATAAGCAGCCGCCCGTCCCTAATTTAGGGTCACTGGTTCCAGGGAAGGGAGAGAGCCAGTGCCGTAAGACAAACACAACATCCATGTCGGACCGGGATTCGAACCTGGACCCCTTACGAACGAATGATCAGAGGCCAGCGCCTTAGACCACTGCGCCACCGGGGCGGCGACTAGTTTTTGGATTCCAATGGAAAAAGAATTTCCAACATTGTCGAGCACTGCCTTAAGTATTTGTTGCCTTTTACAACTACATATTTATGTGAAACTAGTGTTTTATCCTTAACCACCATAAAAACTAAATATTGAAATAAGCTGGATGTTGAAGATAACTTGTTTGTACATAAGCAAGAAAACTCAAAATATTGATGCACTTTGAAAGAGTAAATGAGCTCATACATCTTACTGATACTAAACAAATGACTTGACCAGTTTTATTTGATTTTTTTTTTAGCCATTTGTGCAATTTCTGTGACATCAGTGTATGTAATTTTAGCAAATATACCTGTGTATTTGTATTTTTTATATATTTTATACCCACATAAACACACTGGAATAAACTTTTCATTAAAGAATATGCCTGTACATATCTGTACTCCATAACTAATCTTTGTATTCATTGGTGCAAATATAATACTTCACAAGTTCTTAAGTACATGAGCAAATGAAAAGGAGTCTTAAAAAAAACCCAAAGTATTGTTCAGCCAGTTTGTGCTTTAGAAATAATTCTGTCTAAATTCAGGAGTTGAACACTATGCCGTAAAAAAAAAAAAAAGCACAAAACGATAAGACAATATTTATGCGTGTTACATTGCAAAATGGAATTCATTTCAGACTACAAACATACCAAGAATGCTGCCCTACGTAATTCCCAAATCAGCATGTACAGATCGAATTTATTCGACATCCTAGTCAACGCTAGGTATATACCTGGCGATAAAGACTTGCACAGAAAGTAAAGCACTGTATCATATTGATGGTAAAACATATATGGATGTGAGAGTTATGCCCCTACCCCAGTCAAATGAAATCTTAGCTACTACATAGATTTTCCTGTGTGACAATGCTTCAGCCACTCTCGTTTGGTGGTGAAACTTTTAAAATTATATATATATATATATATATATATACGTACACAGTTCGTGAGCTTAATATCAAACAAAAATGTGTGTAATTGATTTCGTTACTTTTACATATCATAATAAACTTAATTTTAAAAAATGTCTACTCACATGTTTTCATGGCGTCTTTCCAGCACATGTTCGTGGCTTCGTGTTCGTCAGTTAGGGATGGGCGATATTTATCAATATCTCGAAATATCGATATTTTTGTCCGATATTTCGCTATATAGTATTGATATCCAAGTTACGATATATCAGAAAATCACTATATCGGTGCGATATTCAATATATCAGCCCATGGCTGATGTGATTTAATTTGTGGAATGAAATCTGTGTTCTTTCCTCTGGCATGTCACGAAAATTATGTTGCTTGAGGACTATCAAACTGCGATCTCATTATCGAGATTCACATGATATTATGTCACCTTCCGATTTCTAGAACTTTACAAGGAAAAATATCTGCTGTGTTGAAAACCTCGATGGTTGAAAATTTTAACTATTAGTTGACAGTAGGCACCCAGAAAACAAATTTAACGAACGGTTGATAGCAGATTGTTCTTTTGCCTATGAGTATTATGTTTGAAGTAAACTGGCACTTTGACCAAAATTAAATACATACCAATGACACACAATTTGAAGTGAAGCATTTTTTTTGTTTTTTTTTGTTAGTGATAAAGTATGTAGATCTTAACAGCTGGGTAAGGAAATGCAAAACAGCTTTTCGAGAGTTTTCTTGATGTCTTACAAGTTATGTAGTATAAAGTTTGTTGTAATTCAGGCTATGTATATATCAGACGTAATTTTTTTTATCATCCTTTGACATTTATCTTGTTAATACATAGTGAAACTTCCTGAAGTAATTATATAATCTGGTAAAAATATGAGCATAACAACTTTCGTCTTGATCTGCTGATTTTCCCACACTTACAGCATGTTATTTCCTCTGATTGTCCATTCGTTTTTTTGTTATCTAGGAGAGACAGGCTTTCATACATTAATTAGTAAATATATACTTGATGAATTTGGATTATGATATTTTTTTTATGTTTTTCATACATTAATTAGTATGGCTTTCATAAATTAATTGGTAAATATATATACTTGATTAATTTGGATTACGATATTTTTTATGTTTTTATTTTTATAATCATATTTTAATGGAGGACTAATAATCGTTAGCATTTTTTTAAATATCTTTCTGGAAAAATAATTGCTTTCTATGAAAAGGCCATCACAAATTATTCGTACTCTAATTACTGTTTTTAACAAAAATGTCACTTGTAAACATATTATAAGCACTTTAATTTTTTTGCTTATGCCATGGGAACTATTTTTGCTTACACCATAGAAGTAATTATATCTGTATACTCCATTAACATTGTGTTCTGTCTTAAACGATAAAAAAAATAGCAAACATTGTTCACACCTTCTGAAAAATATAAATGTATACAAAATGCTCTAAAAATTACAATAACAAAAATTTTTTAAAGATTTTTTTCCATAACATTTTCTTGCAAGCTAATATAATGTTAACTTTGACATTTGCATCCCAACAAAAATAGTTATTCTTTCTATAATTCAGTTATTCCCACGTTAATTGATGGTTAAGATTCCAGTCTGCTGGGATTAATAAGTACTTTTGTTTTTTTGTCATTTATGCCATACTGAAGCTTCAACTTACCTTTTCTCGAAATGTTGGAAATACATATTTCTCGTAATCTCACATTGATGAAAAACTCATGAAAACATTCCTTTGCAACTGGGATTTTTGGAAACTTCTTAGCAGAAACCATATCCCTGCTCGTCGAGCAATGCCCACACATGAAACAAGAAAATCACCTTTTGGGTTTTGGAAAGTATATTCAGCATTTCTGCAGATTACAAGCTCACTTCTGTTGCATGATTTTTTTATTTATTTTTGCATCAAAACTTTCTGCTATATATTTTTTTATTTTAGGATCTGAAAAACAATATTTTATGTGTTTTTCATATCATTAAAAATACAGCTTGAGAGCTGCAATCTTGGATAAAGATAGTTTTAAGCTATAAAATGTAATAATAAAGGACAAATAAAATTGCTCCCTTTTAGCAGGAGAAAGCAGCTCTTGAAAAAAAATTTCAGCTGATGTTTCTAAGAAATTATCTGAGAAAACTGGTAGGATATTTATTCCCCACATTCACTGCCAAGCTTGTGTATTATAATTAGTTATTACTTATTACCAAAACAATTTTTTAAGGTAAAGAATATTTTTATGTCTTAAAGAGACACATATGGTTGAGTCGTCATTAGACTATGTAAATGCTATCTGTGGAGAGTAGTTACTCAATTATGTTTGCTCATGCTGATGAAACAATCCTGTTGGCAGAGAGCAAAAGTGAGTTGCAGCGTATGTTGTCCCACATGTATGAAGTTTGTATGAATTTCAAACTTAGTATATGAAAGGAAAAACCCAAAGTTATGTTTTTGACAGATGAATTATTAGTATTAAATCAAACAGATCAGTCTAAATGGCAAAGAGATTGACCAGGTAAATCAATTTACATATTTAGGAAGCATGTTTGACAGAGGAAAAAATTAGGTGGTGAAATTAGTAGGCTAGTAAATTCATCTTTGAAAGTCACAGCTGCTTCAGGAGGATTTTGAATAAATGATGAATGATAGGTTCTCAAAAAAGTCCCTAATAGTTGTGTGTGAAAAAGTACAGTAATTGTTCCTACTCTGATGTGCAGCAGTGAAGGTGGAGTACTGCAGATGAAACATAGGAGTGATTTGTGAGCTGTAGAGATATGTTACTTATGGGGGTGGGGGCAAGATATGTTTTGATCATGTGAGGAATGAAGATGTTTTGTAGATGAGTAGTGTGAAGCAAAATATTGTTTGTAAGGTGGGGACAAATATTCTTTGGTGGTTTGGAGAATGAGTGGTGAGATGATTACTAGGAGAATTTATTCTGCACAAGTGACAGGAAGAAAATGTAGAAGATCAAGGGAGGACCAGATTCAGGAATTCCTGCATGAGAAAAAGAGAATAAATGTGAAGTACAAATGGTCTTGTGTGTGATGGATGTCAGTGAAGCTCAAGTTGTGAGCTGAGATCACTGTAAATGCAGATGTTTGATACATCAAGAGTAAATAAAATGTATTGCCATCAGTTTTAAAAACTTTAATCCAGCAGATAAGCTCTCATCAAGAAACTAACCTATGATCTTAGAGAACAGCTTAGTGATATATATGCATGTAAAGAGAAAATCCCTCATCTACAACAAGTTGAACATAACTAGAGGTGAGAAATCAGTACTTATTTTTGTGTTGTTTTGGTGTTAATAAGTGAAACATTAAATGTTATATCCCATTTGAGTTCAAAACTGTAAAAAAAAATTTTTAAATCTGCTGACTTCCTTAATTTTAAGGATAGACTCCACCAATGCGCATTTAAAATGTAAAAAAAAAATGATATGATATCGAAGATAGCTCCTCAGGCGTTTTAGACTTGATAAAGAATACTTCAGATATTTGTTGTGTACAAGTTTTTAATGGAGATGAGAAATCCAAAGAAATGGACTGAGAACTGGAAAAAAATGCGCGAAGTGGTGTGTGTGTGTGTGTGTGTGTGTGTGTTGATCTCCATGAGCATCTGAAGTTGTTCCCGAATGTGTAGAAGCTCGATTCACCATAAGCAGACACATGTCCCTAATTTAGGGCGAGTGGTTCCAGGAAAGACAAGACAGGAACAACTTCTTTATGCATTTTACCACTTGGTAGGCACATTTTCCATGATTATTTAGATACTGAATAGTTTCCATGACATTTAATGAACATTTCATGACTGAATAGATTTTATTCATGACATTTAATAAATAGATTTCTTGACTGAATAGATTTCATGACATTTAATTGCTAAAACCTGGAAAGAGCGACATCTTTGTTTATTCACTGACGCCACATATTTGGAGGATTTTCACATTTAATGAACAGTGCTTCTTATTTTGAAAATTTGACTGTTTTCTAGCAGTTTCTGAGGAAGAAGTAATATTTTTGTATGAGAATTTTCCTGATATTGATGCTGAATCAGTTGTAGCAGGTATAAAATCACATACAATTTTTGCAAACTTGAACAAATGTAAAACCGATGGGTGCAATGCAAGGTATTCATATAATCTTTAATGGTAGTCTAAGAACTCCCTTCCTACAGCTAGTGTCAAACATTTGGCACAATGTATTGCCTTTTAATCAAACCAAGAACCCATATTTATGAGTACAAATGCAATTTTTACATTGCACATTTATTAGATTTTAGCAGCAAAAGAATTTTGAAAAAAGTAACTTTGTATACTGTAAAGAAACACTAGAGAAATCAAATGAGGAAGAGCACTGCACATTAAAACTTTTCTGGACAACAGAATTTTGTTAATGCCATTCCGTTTAAGAATAACAGTTTTCACAAAAAAAAAAAATATGTTCACAGTTATTATCAAGAGAGAAATAGACATAATGACAAAATGGATAACACTGGGCAAATTAGGCCGAAACCTGTTAACAAGATTTGTTGTATTTTCAGTTTTTGTTTTTTTTTGTTTTTTTTTTACAAAAAAAAAATTATATATGTATCTACAGTGTATATGCACACTAACTTTGAAATAATATATTTTCATGTATGTGTGCAAACTTCTTCAAAATTGCATTAAAAAGCTCTAGCCATTTACCTCTCAACAATATTATGACTTTGCAGAACATTCTGCATTAGAAATTACAATTATATGCTGTGATTACAGGCTAAGGAGGTAATGTTTCAAACAGAAGTAACCCAGTGATTTTGTTTTAGGCATTTTACTCCGCTTTTGTACTTAAATAAACATTTCGAATAATGGAAAAACCTTAACATGTGTAGAATTATCAAATCAATGAGACTTATTTACCCAATTGCCTGTGGTTTACTGGTCTATGTAGCAAAATATTTCTGCCACAAATTCCATTTCAAGTGTGTTTTTTTATTCATGTATATTCTTTAAAAAGATGTTGAGTGTGCTTAACAGGAAAGTTGACATCTAATTTGTTTACTTTCAAATGATAACCAAAACCTTCAAATATCATTGGTGACAGTTGATACTATCCACAGCCACAGCCCCCCCCCATTAGTGGAAGGGGAGTGCAGATGTTATATAAACACAAAAGTGCACAACACTTTTATGATTGCTTTTTTGACTAATTTTGTCTCACTGTATCAACAATCTTGCATAGGTAGCAATGTTAAGTACAGAGAATCATGATAACATGTTTTGGTAAAAAAAAACAGTTTCCGCATTTATGTTCTGTAAATTTATGTGACAACTTCCTGCCCTTTGGCCACTTTCATCCCATCTGTGCTCTGCCCCTTCATTAAGAAATGCAACAAGGGGCATATATAGATTTTTCTGAGGGCGTGCCGTGCCAATGAAATGAAAAAAAATTAAATCCACCAGGACAAAATAAAAGAATGAGAATAGAAAAAAAAATTTTTAACGTAAATTAATGAATTTTTTTATTAAATTAAGCATTTTTGTTTCCAATGTAAGGCACATTTTAACAATAAATAAAACACATTTAAACACTTTGGGGGGGGAGTGGGCATAAATATATGCCACCTTACATTACATAAATGTATAAAATATATAATATAAATACGCCCTTACATTACCATGGCTACGATGTAAACAACCCTGATGTTGGCTTTCCAGCTCAGCATACAAGATATATTTTTAGCGAATTTTTATGAATTATAAAAAACGTAAAATGTTAATTCCGCTGTCGAAAATATTTATTTACGTAACAAAACAACGTAAAAGGGCGAAATAAAAGCACTAAGTTTTTAACGAGTTTTAAAGTCGCAAAACCCATGGCGTCGGTCTTGTAAAAAAACGTTAAATATCAATTCCGCTATCGGAAATAATTATTTACACAACAAAACGACTGAAATGGCAAAATAAACGCACTACGTTTATTTCCAAGTACAGCGACCGTCTTGTAAAAGGTACGAAGTTAGTAATATACATTACTTTCCTGAGATATCACTATTTTAATGGTATTAACAAAACTTGATTGCAGCTATATTTTCAAGCTGCAGGATAATTTAGTACTGGCTGAGATTTGTGCGAACAAGCCAACAGCCAATTAGTCCCAAGTTCCCAATAGCCAATACTTAACACAACATTGGATCGGATTCAGTAATAACCCAAATGCAGTATGCAGTGAATAAACCGAAATATCAGTCTTATTGAGATCAGAAGTATTGAAAAATATCGAAAAATCAATCCGATATATTGATCTTTAAATTCAATATATCGGTCTCAGAAATATTTAAAGATATCATACTTTTGAAAATATCGTCCATCCCTTCATCTTGGTAAAAAAACGAGCAGCCACCGTAAAATCACGTGACAACTCGCTGACCAATAGCAGAAAGCGACGCATGCCGCATTCCTTTTCTGTCATTATCGTTCATTGGCTAGCCCGTGCCTCTTAGCAACGCCCGTAAAATTACGGTTTGGAACAGTTGTCCTACATATCCATGCCAGTTAAAATACGGGCATCGCCTTGAAACTGCAGAAACGAGCCTTGATCGTAAAAATACACGGGCAACAAGACTTTTTTTACGGGAATTTTTAACAGTGTAGGGAAATTTGCTTATGGATTTATACTGTGTGGGGCCATCAATGTACTCCAACCATTTTCTGCCAGAAGAACAAAAAAAGCGTTGTTCTTTCGGAATAAACAATTACCAAAATGTTGGAACCAGCTTATGCAATTATAGTTAAATATAAAGCAGAAAAAAGGATTGAAGTCGATTTCCGATAAACAAAGTTGCTTGCTCTAGATTCCGAAAAAGATGGTGCTTATGTCGCAAAGCTGATGAAATCGTGTACTTGCGTGTTGTACGATGACACCGATGACACTCTGTTGCTGGCGGCCGATGTGTAACTACCTTTTCTGAAGATGCTCACTGAGTTTTGTGTGGAGAAATACACCAAATGTGTCTCCTATACGCTCTGCTGAGACATTTTTAATTTTTGTTAAGTGTTTCTTAGAGTATATTTAATCCATTAAGTTAGGTTCTATGCTTTTTTTTGTAAATTTAAGTTCCGAGATTTTTGTGGGTTTTGTTTTTTCCATCCAAGTGAATCCCATCGACTGCAGCGAGCACGCTCGTGCTTTTTGAAAAGATCTTACGTAGCGTCCTCTTTCGGCTGTGAGGTAACCAGCATAAGAAGTCTTAAGTGTGTTAACCAACACAAGAAGTCCAACACAGAAGTCTTAAATGCTTAACGGATCGTTTCTTCTAACCCTTAAAGCTTCATATGTACTCAGTAAGACGGTAAATAATCTAAGGTAAATAATCCGTGTGAACATAGTGCTTTAGTTATCTACATGATAGCGGAAACATTGCAAAACGTGGAAACCATTTTATTGGCGGAGTGTTCCTTAAAAAGTGTCTTGAGTGGGAGTTGATATGCTTTGCTTGTTACAGGTTCAAGTTGTTTTGTGTGACAGTAGAGAGGCCCGTAGAGGATCTGGCAGCAAATGTATTCAACAATTTCCTATCCAATTCCAAGAAGTGTATGTCTATATTTTTAATAGAGATATATTTCTTTTACATATGAAGTCCGTAAGCGTGTTATCACACATGTAAAAGAAATATAAACAACGAATGTGTAGGAAAATGTTTACAATAAATTGGAATTCAAAATTTTAAATATGGCATATGTATCGCAAATTTCCCGTTTTTTAATTAATTACTGATTTTAGAAGTAAAATAAATGAAAGGCTTGGGAGCCAAGAAACCCATGCACCTTGCTGGTGCCAGCGTTCACAGAAAAAGAGCTGCGAAAATGCAAGCCTAAATACTTAAGTAGTAGAATGTATCTGTTTCAAAATCTAAAGATATAAATTATTTAGATTGTAGTATCATAGTGTCATAAACTCATTTTACAGATTTTAAGTCTTAAAAAAATAGATGAAAAATTATTCAATACTAGTTGACCAGTTACCAAAAAGTATTTTTGAAACTTCATTTTAACATTCTGCTTTTGAAGAATTGTTCTTCGTCACGCCTTTTTTATCACTTAAAAGTAAATTTTTCAAAATATTCTAATTAGATGCTCTAGAAAATTCAATTAAGAGGCGTTATTAACAAATATATCAAGCTAAGGGAATGACAGATAAAATATATCTGTAGCAAACATCTACGTCATTTCTACCAGCGCCTGGTGTCGAAAATTATAAAGTTTTAATTAATAATATTTTCCTGTGCCTTTGGCAAACCGTTCGAAATTTTGCTTCTGCGTCCAATTTTTCTTTAACCTTCTGGCTCAAAAACAGTAGGCGAATGAGTGATCTAGTTTTCACATACGTAAGATTTGATTAACGGGGTTCCAATGTTACCAGATTTCCTACTTATTTCCTAATATCTTTTTGCATAACAGTCAGACCAATTTTAATTTTAAATCAAGAATATGTCTGATTAGTAAAACTTTGACATCAAATTATTTGCTTTTTCCTTTCTCAAATGGTTTTTTGTTTGAATTTCAGAACCCATATCTTTTGCGACTTGGTACCTTAAGAAAACCATGATAAAACATTTCTGCAACTTTTTTTTCTTCCTGTTTATTAATAAACGCCCTAAAAGCGTGAAATCCAGGCATAGTGAGTTAGACTCACATAAGAAAGGAAAATATCGAAGACCGATCGCCTTTGAAGCACTTATAAAAACGTATCTTACAAGGAAATTAAAAATATAAATATCTGCAGTGGTCGTTTTCATCAAAGATGAAAAAAAAGTCTTTTGTTTTAGAAAGATAAGTGCAGAACGAGTATTTTCAAACATTCTCCCCTACAGGCAAAGTTCTGTGCCAGCTTTGAGTTTCTACGTTACGTCATGCGAAATCGGCAATAGTGCGGTAACAACTACGCAGAGCCAGTGGCAGCCCTTGCAAATTACAGCCAATTCTGCAGAAATGGAATGCATTCATTACTTAATACACATTTCGTTAGTAAATTTATCTGCACGTTTTGCATTTCAAGAATTTACGCTCCAGTCGGTTCAAGAATTTACGCTCCTGATATGACCAATCTGGTTGGGCAGTCTGCCCCCATACCAGTCCGGTAGCAAAGGTAAATGTTTATATCTATGTGATTGATGTCCTTTTCAGTAACAGAAGGACGGGACATACCTGAGGTTATACCTGAAAGAAGATCAAACTATCAACCATTGCAAGATCTTAAGAGCAGTATCAAAATCGTTTGCCAGACAACGGAAGTCGATTTGTGATTATTAAAATACATAACATAAATGTTAGCCCATAAACTAATATTTTTAATGAAACTTCAAAGCCCAATATTTTAAGAAAGTGTAAGCCATCTAGAAAACATTTTTTTCACAGTGTTTTTAAATACCTGCTTTTTTCACTTGATAAACAGAGAGAATTTTGATAGCGCATGTTGAGAGAAGTTTAAATAGTTTTCTTTGATGTACCGATGAAATATATTAATCTAATAATTAGAGAAGCTTGTTTAATTCAAGCAGATTAATTCGCTTTGTTTTCTTCTGCTTTGGATATAATTTAATTTTAAAGCACCGATTAGTAGTATTGCTACTTTATCATCATTGTAGCTGAAAATAAAGTGCCTTGATTAGACGACCTGGCAATAACTTCTGTTTCCGATTTAAATCAATTAATTTATCGCCGAAGAGAGAAGTACTGTCCTTTTCTTTGACCTATTTACCGAAAGTGTTAATTTAATGTTAGGGCGTTTTAGTGACCATCATCAAAAGATTGGCGGAAAGAAACTGGAGATACGATTTCCCTTTTTAAGATTGGCAACTCGGGAAGCCTGTATCCTAATGCAGATAAACAGCACCCAGAAATTAACTTAGGCGTGTCTAAATTAGCAGTGGTGCAAACGGATTTCCAGAAAAAAAATCGATAGGTCCTCACTCCAGACGGAGCTTTAGTCAACTGCGTAACGACTTGATATAAAGCCTGCCTAAAATCAAACATCAGCGACATAAAGCAAGGGCATTTGCGTAAGCGAAGCTGACCGCCCCATATGAGAATAAGCCGCCCAGGTGACGTAGTGGTCTAAGCGATGGCCTCTGTTCGTTCGTTGAAAAGGTGTCCAGGTTTGAATCCCGGTGAGGTATGGGTGGTATTTTTGTCTTACGGCACTGGCTCTCTCCCTTCCCTCTAACATCATCATCATCATCATTGTCAACCATTATCAATCCACTGCTGGACGAATGTCTCCCCAAGTTTCCTACACAACGGTCTGTCTTGTGCCAGTCTCCTCCATGTCACTCCCGCATACTTTCGAATTTCATCCACCCATCTTCCATGTGGTCTTCTTCTGGGTATTTTCCTGTCCCTTGTAATCCAATTTAAAATTTCGGCTGTCCATCGATGGTCTGTTCTTCTGGCAGTATGTCCAGCCCATTGCCATTTCAGGGATTTAACTCTGATCATGATGTCTTCCACTCTTGTCATTTTTCGGATCCACGTGTTCCTCTTCTTATCTCTCCTGGTTACACCAAGCATGCACCTCTCCATGCTTTTTTGAGTTGTTTGCAGCCTTTGTATGTCTCTTTTAGCTAAGGTCCACGTCTCTGCACCATACGTAAGCACTGGAAGGATGCATTAATCAAACACTTTTCTTTTAAGACATAATGGCATATTGCCCTTGAAAATTATACTGTTTCTTCCAAAAGCTCTCCAGGCAAGTTTTGTGCGCCGATTAATTTCTTCATCAATGTGACCCTCACTTGATATCTGCTGTCCAAGATAAACGTAAGTGTCTGTTATCTCCAGCTTTTCTCCATCAATCGATAAATCTTCATTTCTTGTAAAAGCATTGTACATCACTTTTGTCTTCTGAAAGTTCATTTTTAATCCCACTTCTTTACTCTTTTCTGCAAGTTCCTGGATCATACTCTGTAGCTCTGATGGGGTAGTTGTAAAAATGACTATGTCATCAGCAAAACGAAGGTGGGTTAGATAATCTCCATCAATCTGTATCCCTTTGTTTTCCCAGTTCAGTGATTGAAAGACATTTTCCAATGTGGCATTAAAGAGCTTCGGAGATATGGTGCCACCTTGTCTCTCTCCTTTTCCAATTTTTATGTGTGTTGTATTTTCAAACAGCCGAATCTTTGCACTTGCATTTTCATAGATGTTATTAATAAGATTAATGTATGCATCTTCAATACCGCAGGATTTCAGAGCCATTGCAACTGCTGATGGTTTCACCGAATCAAAGGCTTTTTCATAATCAATAAAAGCCATGCACAGTGGAAGTTCATATTCCCTCGCTCTTTCAATTAGTTCTCTCAGTACGTGGATATGATCTATTGTGCTATAGCCACTCCTGAATCCAGCTTGTTCTCTCGGTTGAGCCATGTCCAGTGTCACCTTAAAGCGGTGTGAAAGAACTTTAGTGAAGATTTTATAAACCACTGATAGGAGGCTGATAGGAATTTTCCCTTCATTAAGGCATCGAGTGAAAATTTGAGCGAGTACTGTTTCGATTTCTCCACTTGCTTCCTGTATGATATCTACACTAATTCCATCTTCTCCTGGAGCTTTTCCCCGCTTCATGTTCTTGATTGCATGTGCAACTTCTGCTGGAAGGACTGGAAGAACTCTGATACTGGTACCTTTCATGATGTCTAGAGTACATGTATCATCCCTTTCATATAATTTGGAGTAGAAATCTTTCACTCTTGTCAAAATTTCGCCTCTATTTCTTGTTATAGAACCATCTTCTTTTCTCAGTGCCATAATCTGTTTTTTCCCTTTACTGAGATGTCCCTTTGCTATCTTTAGGCTTTGGTTGTTTTCAATTGCTTTCCTTACTAGTTCACAGTTGAATTTCATTACGTCTTCAGTGATACTTTTTCGTACTGTCTTGCATAGCTCTATATATTCCACTTTAGAAGTAACATCTTCTTTAGTTGTCCTCATCACTCTTCTTTTTGCATCAACATTTTGGTTTTTCTTGATAATTTGTTCACATGCAATTTGTTCTTAGACCCAGCTAATTTTGTTGCTGTTTCCATAAGAGCTTTGGTTACTTTTCTGTTAACTTCAGAAATATCCACTTCTTCCGAGGTTAAGCCTTCTAAAGCAGAGAATCTGTTCTTCAGTTCCAATTTGAAGGTATTATGGTGTTTTTTAAGGTTCGTTATGTCAATACATTTTGTTTGTCTTATGATCTTGCTACGTTCGAGTTTAGTGTTGAGGTGCATCTTACATCTCACCAATCTATGGTCACTGCCTGTGTTGAACTTGTTTAACACACTGCAGTCTTCTATGACGAATTTTTTGTTACACATAATAAAATAAATTTCACTTGTCGTCCCATTTGGATGTCTCCATGTCCATTTCCTGTGTGGCTTTTTCTTGAAAAAGGAGTTCAAGATGAAAAACCCTTCTGCCTCTGCAAACTCTACGAGGGTATTTCCACGCTGGTTTCTGTTGCCGTGACCGAAATTACCTACTGAAGTTTCATTCTGTTGCGGTTGCCCTATTTTTGCATTGAAATTTCATATAATTATCTTCAAGTGCTGCTTACCTTTATTATTTAGATCACGAATTTCCTCATAAAATTCTTCAATTTCTTTTTCAGCATGACTTGTGGTGGGTGCATAAGTTTGTATAATCTCAGCCTGGTGTCTTCTCGAGAGATGGATCACGAGTCGTGCAGCTCTGTCAGAGGAACTTTCAACTTCTACAACTTTATCCTTCAGTTTCTTGTTTATTATAAATCCAACACCACTAGTTCTGCCAGTATCTGTCCCACGATAGTAGAAGAGATGTCCACTTTTCAGTTCAATGAGATCTTCTCCTTTTCTCCTTACCTCACTTAGCGCGACGATGTCCCGCTTGATCCTTTGTAGTTCCTCTTCCAATTCAAGAAGCCTTGAATCAGAAGATAGGGAGCGTCCGTTGTACGTAGCCAAGGTCAGCATCAGATGGCAGCCTAGTCCGGTCCTCTGGGGATTCTTAGCACCCTCTGCCTTCATGTCGCACTGGCCGCTGCCTTGGCCAGGTACATTTCAGCTGCCGGAGACTGAGGGCCAAGATTTAAGTTGTGGAGTCATTTTGGAGGGGTTTGGCCATAACTCACCACACTGGCCAAGCTGGTTGGTGAGTGTGGGGTAGCATTTCCTCTAATCCCGATGGTATAGTTATACCGCTATTGGCGGTCGTCAGAGCCCCTTTAGTGGGAACAGGATGTACCACGAGAAGGCGGGGTTGACATTTGTCAAGGAGAGGCTGTGGTGTTACGCATCACCTGACCTTACATCCCTCTAACAAGTGACCCTATATTAGAGATGGAGGACTGCTTATAGTCCATTGAGTTGCTCACGGCGTTCGTAAAACTTGCAATAATAAAAAAACAAATATAAAAATAATGCTCGGAACACTTCACACCGTCCAATGCGCGACGAAAGCTACCTTAGAGGACATCCTACAGTACAGCCACTGAGCCCTTTCCTCTGCGAAACAAGGCGTTACCTAATTCACTGTTTGACAGTGTACATGTATCTACATGGTCATGAAACCTCGTCAGAAGGCAGATGGAAGTACAGAGAACGGTAGAATCTACCCATGGCATATACGACGTTTTCCACACAGGTGGCGCGTACCTCAAGCTCCTAGAGTAAGAGAGTGTTCTCATAGTTAATCCAAGGAATTGGATAAAACGCATCCGCTAATTTCAGTAGTGTCTTGTTACCGTTTTTGTACCTAAGGGGAGACACAAAGACTTCTCAAGCAGGAATTCAGAACGGCATTCACGAGGAGTGTATTGCTTTCTGTTAAGAAACTCTTATTAGCTTGAGAGCATGGCGTTTCGCTGAATAAACCTTGCGTTTAAGTAGCCTTGCGAAAGTATTGTCATTGGTTTACTGCGTTTTTATCTTGTGATTTATAAGTAAAGCGCGCCTGTTATCTACTGCGCAGCTCAGTTTTTACACTGTAGCGTGGCCTCTGATGGTCTTTAGATACCTTCGGGTTCAGTGATCGAATCCGCGCTACGAAAGGTCATCCGCCTGTCTGGGCTTCAAAAGAGCTTAAGTTCGGCAAGATTTGCCATGGCGGGTCTGATGTACAAACCGCATCATTTTTTAGGACCATGCCACAATTTGGTACATTCCGAAGCGGGATTAATTCTCCCTCAGGCGACTCCATAGTCAGAGCCCGTCACAATATCATAATAATCTACAATAAAATTTCACATGCGCATTCAGATGATACGTGACTAGATCTTACCAGAGTTGCTAAAGTCGTGTGATAATAATCGCTTACCCGCCCCGGTGGCGCAGTGGTCTAAGCGATGGCCTCTGATCATTCGTCCGAACGGGGTCCGGGTTCGAATCCCGGTGAGGCATGGATGTCGTGTTTGTCTTACGGCACTGGCTCTCTCCCTTCCCTGGAACCAGTGACCCTAAATTAGGGACGGGCGACTGCTTATAGCCCATTTGAGTTGCTCACGGTGGTCGTTAAACCTCAGAAAAAAAAATAATAATCGGTTATTTCACTAAAGTTTCATTTTTATTTAAATCGCTTACCTTCCCATTTTTCCTTCTGATTTCATAGACATTTCTGTGACTGATCATAGCATGGTTTTAAATTGTTCACTTTCATGAGGAAATCTTACATTTGTTTCCAGCGAGTGAAGATTTTCTTTCTTCACGTATGCTTTTCTAGAAGGTGTGCTAATACTGCCTAGCAGGGAAGTACGTAGCATTTCTTAGAATGCTTTTCCTTTAATAGACGATAATGAACAAAAGTATTTCAAGCAGGGTTGACAGAATCAACTCTTGCTTTTTGTGGATAATAGTTGTCAAATATACCGATGGTGTTGTCTAACAGAACATGCTGCCCGTAGTCCGTATTTTCGAGAAAAAATCATTATGTAAACGGATGCATAAATTTACGGTTTTCAAAGAGTTTCGTTTAAATTATGGAGATTTCCTTTGAAGTACTAATCTATTTACGCGTAGTATCTTCAAACACAACTCAAATAGAAATAAAGTTACCGATTACACGTAGTTAAAACGTGCCAAATATGATTTTCCACAACAAGCTGTTCTCTGCAAGACATGGACTCTACAAGATTTCTAAAGGTGTCTTCCGGTATCTGATGCCCACACGCTAGCAGAATTTACTCAAGCACTTGTAAGTTAGGTGTTTGTACCTACGCAGAACCGATTTGCTCTTCTGACAAAAACCACAGATGCTAGACTGGATTGATATCTGAAGAATTGGGAGGTCAGAGGTTGATGTCTGAAGAATTTAGAGGCTCAAGATCCACATTTTTCTTATGTTCCGCGAAACATAAGAAAGAACCCAACCATTCTCGAATAATCAGTGCAGTGTTATTTGGCACATTATCCTATTACAGAAGATACTACTAGAGGAAAATACTGTTGCCGTCTGTGGATGTGCCTGGTATGCTACGTTATGTAGATTGGAGGTGGTCGCCACATTTTTATGAACATGAATGACAGGATCCAGGGTTTTCTAAAAGAATATTATACAAAACATTACACGTTTTCAAAAGGTTTGTGTTCGTTCCGCGGCCTGTCCTGGGTGGTGACCGTTCTCCAGGTGAACGACACGCGCGTACTCATCAATCCTTATGGTGCAACATGAAACGAGATGATACGGAACAAACCACATTCTTTCACTAACTAAAGGTTCAGCTTTTAGACTTGCGTACCGATTATAGTTGCTCTCGAAGACGAGCCAAGGTTAGCATTGTTCCTCGAAACCACTGTGTGCTGTGAAACATTACTCCCGTAACCAGCATTCAAACAACCGACGAATAGCGCAGAAGTAATCCTTCTGTTGGTTCGAATCATACGGTATAATTTTCACTCACCTCTATAATTTGTGATCCGGAGTCTGCCTGCACTTTTCCCGGCGTTTGCTAGTTTTCCTCACCTCTGATAACTTCATGAAAACACGAACTACGACTAACCTGGAGCAACCCAAAAACCTTTCAGTTTCGGAAATAACATCATTCAATCATCTGGCCATCATAATTTGACCTTTGTTAAAGTCACTTAAGTCTGCTGTTTTTCCCATCAGAAAACAAGACAAACACAGAATAAAATACCCCATTACCTAAGGTATTTATGCCGTTTCATGATCAACACACCTGCAGTCGATTTTCCGTAGTTGTCTTAATTTGCATAAAGAAGCACTGGACATAATACGCACTGGTGAAATGGACAATACCTCATATAACACCTCCACACAGTCCCGCAAAAACTACAGGAATTCTCCATACAGTCCGGATTTTACCTATACCATCAGAAACTGTAGTTTCAGTTCCCAGTTCCTACAAGGACAGTACTTTGTTGATTGGTGGAGGCTGAATCTGGCATGATAAGGTTTTTGTATTTGAAACCTGCCGATTGGTACCGCCATATGATCGTGTTTTTCGTAGGACGGCGATTACAGCCTATAAAAACAACGGCTTGTACTTTGGTATTTCATAATGAATTCTATTTATATAAAGTCAAACCTCAATTTAACGAACTTTAAGTGATCAACAGCCTTGTACGTAAAGTCCAGGAATACGCAAAATCGAGGATCCCTATCGAATGAAACATTCAAATTAAGCTACTGTTCATTACAGTATAGGTAAGACGTTAAGTTTCTTTCAGTGAAATTTACTTTACGTATAGTATAATAATATCTTCTAATTACGATATTTATTATAAAAAAAGGTTAAAATACGTACACATTTACTTTGCATATTAAATATATAATTTGTAGATATTAGAATTCACAATGTAGCATCAAAATTTTAAAGTACTTGGAAATTCTCAGAAAAATATGATAGCTGATTTTTTTTTGCATTTAGCTTCTTAAATAACGACTTCAATATTATAAACTGCATGAAACAGGACATCAGATAGAACTAGTTAACATGTAAAAACAAAATATGTGTTTATTATTTTTTTCACTGTAGAAAAGAAATGCTTTAGAGAAGAAAGCTTAATTTTTTCTGACTGTTTAGCTTCATAAATTGCAGCTTCAAGTTTATGAGGTGCATGAAAAACATCGTCATTAATATCGAAGTGCATCAAGTAGTTTTTAGCACATTTTATAGCGTAAGCTGCTTCAATAAAGCAGTTAACCTTTAGTTCTGCTTCATCTTCTTCCTCAGAATCTGGTGCATTTATTATCATCTGTTCATCCAAAACATCATCACGGAATCGCATTTGGCAGGTATGCACATTTGCGTCACAATCAACATAATCGGAAAACAGAATATCTGATGAGGGAGTTTTTATTCCATTCTGCAAAATCGTCATCCGCAAAATGATCAGCAGGATTTTTAGTATTGGACCCACTTTCTTGTTCACAGCCTGAGATGCCTGTTTTATTACAGCAGTTTTTATGGTATCAGTCGTAACTGCGTTAAACGACCTTCGCACGAAATTCATTGCATCACGAATATAAACTTGAATTTCAGATGCATCATCCTTTCCATCGATAACAGAAAGTGCTTTTCACATGAGAAACTTTTGCTAATGGGGTTTAAAAGTCTTAATGACAACCAGATACAGCGGATGCAATTCACTAGTAAAATGTTTTGGGAAAAAATGGCTTGAACATTTTTCAGATTGTTTATCTGAGGATGTGAAGCTGATCGATGAATAAGAGGATTCTTTCTTTTCTCACTGCATCTGAGTATCCAAGGCTTCTACATACTTTTCGAATAAAACTGGAGTAATCCACGACATTTTATATGCTTCATATCTGGTGGGCAAATCTTTCATATGCTTGAGGCAAATTGGTTTAGCAGATTTCCGTATAACTAATGGCTGCAGTTTTTCTGACCCGTCTGCATTGGCAGCTAGAAGAACAGTGATTCGGTCTTTTGATTTCTTACCTCCATTGCAGGTGTCATCTCGAAAACAGAGTATTTTATCTGGCGGCAGTTTATAAAACATTCCAGTTTCATCAGCATTAAAAAATGTCACACGACATGTATCCTTCCAGAATTAGGAGCAGCTGTGCATTTTTCCACGTTTGTGCCGTCAATTCGTCAACACTTTTGTTTTCGCCGGATGGAGCTCAATACACTATATTATGGATTTGCTTAAAACGATCAATCCATGCATTCGATGCGTTGAATTCCTTTATTTGGCGTCGATGGGCAAGATAAACTGCTTTTCCCTTTAGAAGTGATCCACTAATTGGAAAATTACCAGCCGGCGTTTGTTGGAAACTTACGATTGATAGTCAGAGGAAAGGCGAACTGATTTATGTTTCCGTCAAGATGTATCGCATGTAGTGTTCTTGGAAACGCAGGTTAACTGCATGAGTAAAATTTTCCTGTTACGCGAGGCTGTCATTTTACTTAACGTTTAACAGGAACATGCTAGTTAACACAGTTTGATGGTTTAGAAAAATAAAAAAAAATCGCTATATTTAGGAAACGTGTTCTTTAAATCAGGAAATGCTGAGAATTGATAAATGTGGTTCCGTTCGGACCATACAAAATATACGTAAAATCGCGGAATTCGTTAACTCGCAGTTCGTTAATTAGGGGTTTGAATATATATATATATATTTATATATATATATATAATTTACAGAATAATTGGAAGCAGTATTTTGAAGAAATGCACATCTGTTGCGATTCTTCACTTCTTATTGTTCCAAAATAAATAGTACGCGTTTAAAACAAAACCACATGCTGCATTTAAAGTCCAAATTAACTTCATAAGGCAAAACGTAGGAGATAAAGAGTAAAAATATTATGAGTGAATTAGTGATAGTAAATCCCGTTGAAAATGCTGAAGATTGTGAATGTTATACACTGAAGAGCAATTGAATTAGAAACAGCTGGCGTTATGCAAATGTGGCGCTGTGGGAGGCCGTGTAAACGGAAACGACATGACGTATGCAGCGATCCGACAATATAAGGAATGGTGCGACGGGAATCAGTAAGAGTCGGACGCAGTGTGGGTAAGACAAAGGATCTAAACGCATTTGATCGTGGGCGAATTGTCGGGACCGACGAATGGGTCACTCCATCTCGGAAATCGTGCCGGACTGGGTTTTCACGAGCCACTGTGTCACGGGGGCACCGTGAATACATGGAATCCGGGAAAACCATCCCTGCAAGGGCCAACTGCCGTGGACAACAGCCTTTGGATGCGTGGGGTCATCCTCGGTTAGCTCGCATTGTAACAGCGAATAGACGGCTCACAGTGCAAGAAATCACTCGGCAATTTAACGCTGGTGCACAAAAACGTGTAAGCAGCCGCACCATCCAGAACCATCTCCTGGCTATGGGGTACAGGACCAGTCGTCCCACGAGGGTACCGCTGCTGATCGCACATCACAGGGTTCAAAGATTAGCATGGGCGCGGGAATATTGCCACTGAACCCTAGACATGTGGGAAAATGTTGCCTGGACAGATGAGTTGAGATTCACGTTGGTACATGCGGATGGCAGGATACGAGTACGGCGCAAACGACATGAAGCGATGGATCCTTCTTGCCAGCAGGGTACAGACAAGAATGGGGATGGCATTCTTGTCTAGGGACAGTTTACGTGGACTGAACTGCGGCCCTGGTACGCGTGACATAATCCCTCACAGGTCAAGGTTACGCGGATATCCTGGACGAACATTTGCTCCCGTTTGTGCGTCTTCAACATCCCACTGCGGACCTCATCCTGCAACAAGACAATGCACCGTCCCATCGCTCCCGAAATGAATCCGAATGGTTGGACGAATACTCCACTGACGTGACCTCGCTTCCTTGGCCAGCTAGGTCAGCTGACGTCAATCCCATAGAGCACATCTGGGATGTCCTCATGAGAGATGTTCGAGGCTCTGAACCCCTCCATCAAATCTTGCTGAACTGTGGGAGCTTGTTCAGGGGTCTTGGATCCGTATGGCTCCCCAACGTTTCCGGTGTCTTGTCGTGTCCATGCCGAGACGAATCGCCGCCGTCATCAGGGCGAAAGGTGGTGCTACACGTTAGTAAGCAGGTATATATAATTCAATTGCTCTTCAGTATATAATAAATTATGTGAGAGTAACTAATCAACGGTGTGTTACAAAGTAGTAATGTATTGATTCAGACAATGTGTCCCCAAGGGATTCTCTTCTGCAAATCTAAATCACATCAGACTTATCTCGAGTTGGGCTCGAAGTGGACTATCTGGAGTGTACCGATCCTCTGTCTCGAGGCTGAACTTCCGTTTATTGATTTGCATAAGGGTTTACTATCCTGTACTAAATATACAATTTTTTTCAGCCGGCTGGATTTACGGCGAGTAAACATCACGATCAGAACAGCTACCGTTTATTGATTGGTTTGAGGGTGTACCACGCTGTACTAAACATACAAGGTTTCGGTAGAAAATTCTCCTTGGACTAATTAAATTAATATATATAAATACTATTTAAAACTTAAAACTTAAAACTACTTTGGTGCCAATATAGACCTCGAAAGAATGCATGTGTGTGAATTATTAATATGCGACAGTAAAGTAAAACTGCTACTCGACAGTTACTGATGCGGATTAAAAATTTTTCTGATGGAAAAATGTTTGTCCTCCGCTTGTAGAATTTTTTGTACTACAAGTAATAATCATCAAAGGTAAGTAAAATGCCGCAATCTTGAAAACATTATATAGAGACTCACGCCCCATTTCCCTATTTTCTGTTTTAAAGGAGCTTTGAATTTTAGTATATCGAAAGTTTGTTTGAAGGCTATAAAGTCTGGCTTTTATAATCTGAACTAACACATTATTAGAAACGCGCAATATAGACCTTAAACATGTCATGCTGACTTACGTATACTGCTATGATGTTCAGATTACATTATAAAGAGCTCATACTGCTATGATGTTCAGATATCATTATAAAGAGCTCACTGCAAAGGATTCAGAGGTGCACGAACCGTTCATAGCGCTGATATGTAAAATAGTCAAGCCACTTTTAAAGTGAGAAAATAATGGCCACTAGGCGGGATGGTACAAGCCCCCTCAATAACCACAAACTCTCTTGGCAACACAATGACAACTATGTCAAGCGTGTTCAAAAGGCTGCAGGAACAACACAAAAAAGAAGCAGCTGTTCTGTTGTCGAAAATGGCTGATCGATGCTGTTTGGAAAAGGTGGATGTGAAGACTACGCGAGAAAACGTACGAGCTCGAAAGAAGTAACAGCACAATACCCCGGCGGAATCCGTACACGTTTGACATTGTTCTATATAAGACCGGCCGTTGTCAGAGGCTGGTTGAGTGAGTACCGTGTGATTGATTGCGAATCAAATCGACTGCTGTTCCAATAGACTCTGCTAGCAGAGCGAGGGGAGTGAATTGCTCCCCCAAAAATTTTTTAATTCGATCCCTGAATATACAATAGGGTTTCGAGGCAGTGGGTTTGGACTTAGTTAAAACTGCCCTTGTAAGGGCAAAGTCCAAACCTCGGTCAAAGCAAGGTGCGCAACTCTGACAAACGAGCGGGTACGTCGTCGCCGTGCTGGTCCCCCTGATCTACGGATCAGGCCAAATCCCGCACTCAACCAGGGTCAAGTGCAGGTTACAGCGGAAGAACCCTAGGGTACCGCTGAGCACTTGACTGTCGAACGTTCTAAGTCTGACCGACCAGGGACACAGGTCCCAGGGCTTACACTCGGTTAGCAACCCGAGTAGAGAGATGGCAGAGGACGCGGGGACTTCAACCCCCGGTCCCAGTGAGCCCGTTGAGGCAGACTGCGGCTTAGAAATTCCGTCGGAATTCGCATGCGCAGTCAACTCCTTCTTTCAAGAGTTGGAGAGGATTCTAGAGAATCCATCAAATAAGGTTCTGGTTAACACCAGAACCAAGATAAGAAAGGTAGCGAACTCGCTACAGGCAGCTTGCACCAAGCAAGTGATAGAAATGAGTCTCGTCCAAGGGAGACTACAGGAAAGAAGTGAGCACGCTAGCGCGGCTCCAAAAACATATGCCGAAGCGGCTCGAGCGAAGCCCGGCAAGGGGAACACAGCCCCTAAGCAAAAAACGGCTAAGAAGGAAGTAGCCAAGAAGGTGGTAGCCAAGAGGGTCGAGAAGAGGCACGTGCTTCTCGTTTACCCCGCAACAGACAAGGGTACTCCCACGTCAGAAGACGTTAAGGCGGTTCTGCAAACTCAGATTTGCCCCGCCAAACTCCAGATTGGGGTTAAGGGAGTTAGAAAGGTCAATGGGGGAGGAGTAATGGTGGAATGCTCCTCCGCCAAAGAAATAGAGAAACTGGATTCGGAGCTAAAGAGCAATGCAGTGACGAAGGAGAACCTTCGGTCCAGATTGCCTGCTAAGAGGAATCCAAGGTTTATCGTCTACGGGATAGACGGAAACCTGTCAAGGGAAGAGGTCGAGCAATGTCTCGCGGAACAGAACCCAGAGTTGGAGGAGAGCAGCCTCCAGCTCAAGTTCTCATTGAAGGTGAAGGGTGGGAAACGCCACTGGGTAGCAGAGGCGGACCCACTGACCTTCAAAAGAGTAATGAAGCGAGGCAAACTCGGAGTGGGATGGACCGTCCACTCAGTAAGGGAATATTTGAGGGAGGTCCGTTGCTACAGGTGTAACGGGTTCGGGCACTTTAGGTCAAGGTGCACCGAAGAGCAGGATAGATGTGCCCGGTGTGGGGAAACCGGGCACAAGCGCCAAGAGTGCAGGAATAGCCCGGTCTGCACTAACTGCTTGGCAAACAACAAGAGATTCAGGCGTCGAGTGGATGTAGGCCACTCGAGTCTAGACAAGGAATGCCCAAGCCTTGTCAGAGAACTGGCTCTGCTAAAAGAACGCACTCATTATGGATAATAAACCAAAGAGAGGCGTTAAGGTGCTTCAAATCAATCTGCACCACGCACGGGCAGCAACAACACAGGCCCTGGTGACAGCCACTGAGCAAAAAGCTCATATTCTGCTATTGCAGGAACCATTCGAACAGGGGGAAGAGTGGTGGGCTTCCCTAACTCCTACCGGATCTACCACCCTAGGGTGGCAAAGCCCAGGGTGGCCACGGTCGTGAAAGACCCGTCCCTAGCGGTTCTCGAGATAAAATGCTCCGAGAACGTGGTCGCCCTGGGCGTGGAATGTGGTGATGCAAAATTTTTAAGGTGAACGTATACAGTTCTCCAGCAGGCAATTTGAGAGAAACGCTGAATGAGCTAATGGCTCTATTAGGGGAATTCCCCAGTCATGAGATAATAATAGCAGGCGACTTCAACGCGAAGAGTCCTCTCTGGGGCAATCAGAACGAGGACGAACGCGGCCAGCTACTAGTGGACTTTGCCAACGCGGCAGACCTGAGTTTCTTGAACGATCCAGAGAGCACCCCGACCTTCCAAGGGGCGAGGGGCTCCTCTTGGATCGACGTGACTCTCGTCAGAGTCTCAAAGCGCAGCCTTGTCCAGGATTGGCAAGTACTGGACGACGAGAGCTGCAGTGACCACCTAGCGCTATCTTTCGTTTTGGGATCGGAAAAGCCCATCCGACCCAAGCGCAAAAGATTCTTAATGAAGAATCTAGACTGGTGGGCTTTTAAAGCCAAGTTAACTACCTTGTTGGGGGGTAGGAGGGAAGAAGAGGCCGCAGAAGTGTCGGACCTCAACTCCCTCTTTGAAGAACTTACCAGTCAAATAACAACGCTATGCGAGAGTAGTAGGGGAAATAAAAGGGGAGCCAAGGACCCCCACCTCTGGTGGTCGGAGAAACTAAAAGCTCTAAGGGCGAGAGCTAGGCGGAGTAGGAAAGCTCTGCAAAGAGCAAAAGCTACTCCGCAAGACAGGAGTGCACAGAAGTGCATAAAAAGGCTCGTTCAGCATACAGGAGAGAACTGAATCTCTCGAAAATCTCCTACTGGAGAAAACTGTGTGAGTTTCAAACTCCGGCTGACCCTTTCGGGATCCCCTATAAGATCTCGAGGGGATCCATAACCGAACCGCTAAAACTAGCAGCGGTAGAAAGGGCAGACGGTAGCCTATCAAAGACTCTTGATAGTACCGTAGAAAGTCTCTTGGATTACCACTTCCAAGGAGACGAGGGAGAAGGGGACTCCCCTCAACAAAAAGAAATAAGGGAAGAAAGTCGGATCCCGCCGGACACTGGTTAGGACCCCCCTTCACGAGAGACGAAGTGGAGAATGCCCTCTCCAGTCTAAATACGGGCAAAGCACCAGGCAAGGATGGGTTCGACCTCAGCATAGTCAGAGAAATCTACTATGCAAATCCCGGGTATTTTTTGGCGCTCCTAAACGAATGCCTGGGGAGGGGAATCTTCCCAGACTTGTGGAAAACAGCGGTGCTAGTTCTTTTCAACAAGACCGGAAAGAACAAAAATGACCCCGCAGCCTATAGGCCCATCTGCCTCCTCTCGGCGTGGAGCAAGGTGCTGGACAAGCTCATAACGAACAGAGCGCTTGGCTTCCTCATGGAGCAGGGAAAGCTAAACAGGAACCAATTTGGTTTCCTTCCGGGGCGTTGCGCAACGCAGGCAATTCGCAGCCTCCGAGAGAGGGCAGAGAGGAACAAAGCGGAGGGGCTCCATACCTGCTTCATCTCACTAGACGTGAGGGGGCATTCAACAGTGTCTGGTGGCCAATGGTTTTAACCAGACTTAAAGAACTTGGCTGTCCAAGGAACCTGTTCAAACTGATCAGCAGCTACCTGTCTGATAGAAGAGTCGAGTTCGAAGCGGGGAATGGGCAATCCTCGCGTTCGTACCATAGAGGGTGTCCGCAAGGATCCAACTCCGGGCCGCTCTGGTGGAATATAGTTGCTGATTCAGCACTGAACCTAGACCTGGAGCCCGCAGTGGAGATTCAAGCCTATGCGGACGATTTCGTTCTCGTGGTCTCCGCCTCAGGGAGACACGTGATCGAAAGAGAAGCACATAGGGCCTTGGATGTGCTAGAAAATTGGAGCAGAGAAAGCAAACTGTGCTTCGCTCCTGAGAAGACCACTCTGCTAGCAATAGCTAAGAGAGGAGTAATGAAAACACCACCCCAGTGCAGATTCCAAGGGTGCACTATCAAGGCGGTGCGTGAAATGAAATACTTGGGTGTGGTCCTGGATCAGAGTCTATCAGGGCTGCCACACCTGAGGCACCTTAGAACAAGGTGCACGATGATTCTCAATAGATTGAATGGCATGAGGTTAACGGGCAAAACCAAGAAGGCCATCTATCAGAGAGGAATTGAAAGAATTCTGACGTATGCAAGTGGGGCATGGTGGAATCCCACAGTCAGAATGAAGAAGGGGATAAACCAAATCCAAAGGTTGGCCCTACTAAGGATAACAGGTTGTTTTCGCACAACGTCAACCCTAGCACTCCAAGTGCTGGCGGGGTGCGAGCCGGCAGACCTAGTAGTGGAAAGGGAGGCAGCAATGCACTGCCTAAGGTCAGGCGAGGACGCCTACCTTCTCGGTGCGCCGCATCGAGCCTCCGACATGGAGATGGAAAGTGTGGACTGGCAGATCCACCCTGCCGAGGAAATTTGCCCACCGTTGGACAAGGAGAAACCCACGGGAGTTGGGCATGAGCTGTTCACGGACGGCTCAAAGTTGAAGGGACAAGTGGGGGCAGGCTTCTGTGCGTTCTCGGACGGGAACGAAGACACTGCAGGAAGCGTGAAATTATCGCAGAACGCTTCTGTCTTCCAGGCAGAACTGCTGGCGATAGAGATGGCACTCACCTGGGCACTCCCCAGGCGTAGTGAAGAAAGAATAAAACTCTACTCGGACAGTGAGGCAGCACTGCAGGCTCTGAGTAGATTCAGGGGAAGAAACCCCATCGTCCAGAGGATCAAAACCCTCTTGAGGGCAGAGGGAGATGGGGCAGTTAGTTTCCACTGGGTACGAAGCCATGTCGGAATCCTAGGAAACGAAAGGGCAGATCAGCTGGCGAAGGCAGCCACGCTGAAAGAGACGGTCGACGTGCAATGCAGAACGCCGCGAAGGTGTACTCGCGCAGCATTAGCACGTCGGACCATGACCGAATGGCAGGTCAGATGGGACACGGGAGAGACAGGGCGGAAGACACACAGAGTGTTTCCGAAGGTCTCGACCAAACGAGCACAGACAAATAAGTTCCTGAATCAAGTACTCAGTGGCCATGGCATCAGCCCTGAATACCTAGGCAGATTTGCCATCAGGAACTGCACTTGTCCCTGTGGAAAGAGAACGGCAAGCATAGAACACTGCGTACTTGAATGCAGTGGCTTCGCCGAATGGAGAAAAACACTGATCCCAGGTGTGCAAAGAACGCGAAGATTGGATCTGCTCATCCAATCTTCCGTTAACAGGAGGGGGATAATAGCCTTTGTAGAAAGGCTAACCCTCCAGCAACATACCATCTTCCCCAATCAAACGGGGACCGAAACGCAGGAGGTGAACGTGCACACCGAAAGCGATTCGGAAGATGAATGAGGGTAGAAGTCTGTGGGAAAGCAGACGAAGAGACCACCAATGTAAATATTCTGTAAATAAATTTTGCTATCTCTTGATGTTGTAAGTCCTAAGCATGAGGACAGTGTATACATGTGTGTAGGTGTTTGAAAAAGAAAATAAAGGGAAATTATTCCCCAAAAAAAGTTCGAGGGCAAGGAATCTTCCAGTCAACGATAAAGTAAGAAACGACCTATCCCGCCAGACAGAGCGGGAACCCAGACAAGGTATTCTAGGTCGCCTGCCAGCACGTCACCACGGGCTGGTCTCTGGGCCATTGGGGTGGCCAGGGTCCGAACCGCGTCTCAAGGCAGGATAATTGTCGCAACATTTCAAAATAACATCCAAGGTGCTCAATAAGTCCCCGTGGAGCCAAGACAGATTGGCGGAACGGGACAATGAAATCAGTATATATTGTTCTATATAACCACTAACTCTTTGTTCTGCTATTGATCACTTTCTACGTTTCATTCGAGAAGAGAAGAGCGATATCATGTGCTATTTGTTCACGAAATATTGTTTCTTTTTTTTTCCCGAGGTCCAGTTTTTCGGTTCACAGACGTAAGCTGTTTTCACCGAGTTCGGGTTTTCTCTTGCTTAATTAACTGCAACAACTCATGCTATTTGAAAGAATTTCGTAACTTAAAAGAGTTGCATAATTCTATAATGTTATCAACCGGTGCATGTTTGTAAGATCAGGATGGATGGAAACACGTAACATACAATCTCCTAAAACAGTAGTAGAAGCTAACCATCTCGCTGGGAGAAAAACTCATGTTTTTCATAATGTTTGTGCGCTAACGCATTTCGTGTACGTGTTGCTCTTTTGTGCTATTAAACGAAGTGAAAGATATTCCACAGTGAGGAAAAATTTCGGCATGTTTTTTTGGGGGAAAACACTGGAAACAAGACGAAACTTCCGATATTAAAAGTTCATGATTCACGAATTATATTAAATATTCGAATCGTTTTGTAGGAAGAATAACCGCGTATGCTGGAAATGTTCCTTGAATCATGGTACATTGTTTCACCTTATATGATATGTGGTGATTTTTTCGATGGTTAAAAGTAAATGAGGTCATCAAACTTGGAGATGAAAATAGTAGGCTAAGGAATCTACGTTTTAAAGGCGTAGCCACCTTTTAAGGTTTTCACCGGGCTTATGGGTTGTCGAAAAGGCCGAGATTGGCGGTGTGAAAGTGTGCACTGCTCTTCCTGTGTTGTAAGACAGTGACACCTGTGCTCAGAAGATACATAGGAGATGATTTGCATGCTGGAATGATGCAAGTCATACTGGGTATTTCGGCATGGCATGTTCTGATCATGAGATTTATCATGTGAAACCAATTATGTGAGTCAGGTTAAATATCATGACGTTGGTAGTTCGTCGTGAAAGACTGAATAATGAGGCGTTAACTAAGATAATTAATCCACCTCAAGTGCAGGAAGGAAAAGTGGAAAAAGGTAAATCGTCCTGCAAGGTGGAGATACAAGAGTGCCTACTCTAGGTATGTTATACGTTACCGTCATTAAGAACAACAGATGCATCTGCATTGCAAAGACAAGGACCATGACCGAATTAGGTCAATTTTATGTAGAACACAAGCTTACGAAATACTTCCTAGCGTGTCGACCGACCAACTATTTCGTAAAAAATCTTGAATGCAGAGATTTTTTTAAGCTTCTTTATCTCAAAATCATTCGGTAATTGTAGAAATTGGAAACTATTAATTAATTACAAACTCTTATTTACCAAAGTGGATCATTTAACAATACCTCGTGCGCAAGTTGATCCGATGAAAAACATATATTCTAGTTTAAGACAGATTATAGGTCGTTCTTTCAAAAACTATTGTATTCCAAACTGCTATTGAGTTTGCGAAATTTTTCTATCTCTTATTTAATTATTATTGTTATTAATATTTTAAACTGAATCTTAAGAGCTATGTGATTTTGTGCTGAAGTGATCAATATGAAATAAAAATCAGCGTTAATTAACAATGCTTTGAAGAAAAAGATGATATTTATCTGTGCCTTTGTAAATATATTGCCAAATTTTAAATACATAAAAATCGACTTCACTTCACTCCACTTGGAAGGTAATTTGCGATGTACTACTGCTAATCCTAAGTAACAAGAATAATAAATAACGAAAAAAAACTTCAGCCTCTGGATATATATTTACGTGGAACAATTAGAGAAATGAGCAAAACCTAATGGAAATTACAACTACTTACAAGAAATTGATAACTAAATAACTAGCTACAAGAAGAAAACATAAGGATAAACCCACAAAATGCCTTAATAAGCCGTTTTGAGAACACATAGAAAAAGCTAAACCATCTTAAAGAATGTTATTGTTCTTTTGTCCGATTTTCGCGGAGTAGTCTAATTTACTGGAACTTATCAGCGTCAGAAGAAAGCCGGGTAATATGCGAAATGCAAACTCTTGGGTTTTCAACAGAGCAGATGTATCTCTTCCTATCGGCTAGAACATAAGCCCAAACTACTGGATTCCACCGCGAGAAAGCGTAATCCGAAATGCCGGCAAAAATGTAATAAAAAGACTGTAATATGAAATTACGACAGATTATATTCATGATGAGGAACACGACGATTCTAGAATCGCTCACGGTACAACCTCGCTGCCTCACGTCCATTGCCTCGTGTTCGCCCATACATCAGTGTCAAATCCTCAGATTCCTCGCATGAGAGATCCTCTGTGTTCTGCAAGACTCCCACTCTACGTCCGGCCGTCGGACGCCGTAATGTGTAAACTCGTTAATGTCGACGATTCCGATCCTATGAACCCGTTGTGAATGCCCCAGGGCATGTTCGTCGTGACGTTTGTTGAGTCAGGCACAGTCAGCACGGACACCGGATATCGACGAGAGAATGCTGCAATCCTTCATTCGTCGGTGTGGGCTGTCCTACGACGCGCTCGGTCGCCACTTCGAACACCCTGTTTGAGTCCTTCTCTGCCTCTACATTCACCAACTTAAGTGTGCAACGCATAATTTAGGTAAGTTGTATTTTCTTCCACAATTGGAGGATCAACGAGGACATGGAACTTAACGTTTTTGGGGCACTAGGAGCGGAGATCCACCCTACGTTCCATTGCAAAAGTTATTCGTCTTCATGTGTATGTACCCCCTTTTTTGACGCACGAATTAGGGGACACTCTGCATTGTGCATTATTTCGAACAAGTTTCTTTCGGTTCCACAGATTTTCTATTGAATTCAGGTCAGGGTTACTATCTGGCCATTCTAGAAGTGTAACATGATTTTCTTGAAACCACTTTTTGCATAAAGCAGCCACATGATTAGGAGCTGAACTTTAGTATATAGGCTCTATTATCCTGAGAAAGAACACGAGCTGAAAGCTTTAGTTTTGTCTGAAGTTTATTAATGATGCCCTTTTTGCCATTTAAAGTACCATTTTATTATACAAATTATTCTGCTGTCATACGAACCCAAACCATAACACTAGCCGGATACTTCATGGTAGCTGTAATGTATGCAGGCAACAAATATTTATTTCTTCTTCTCACATGCTTATTCCATCACTATCAGATATTGATATACTGATGTCATCACTACAAGTCACTCTTTTTCGTTGTTTTTTAAACAAATTAATTATCTGATCTCTTCCTCTTTTGCTTGGAAATTTGAAATAAATTTTACCTTGGAATTTTAGAATTTAGTCCGATGTTTTTGAATCTGTGTCTAACGATGCTAGACTCGTCTTCAAACCACACGGAGACAACTCATTTTTATTAGACCCAGAAGTATTTTTCTGTCACATAAACACACTGTTCTAATTTTTCTATCACCACATGCTATTGGGGACCTTTTCCTGCTTTTACCAGTTACCAGTTTGGTTTTGAATTGACTGAGTCTTCTGATACTTCTTGCACAGTTTAAAAATACAAACTTTGATTAAATTTCCACTTACTTTTCTTATGATTTCCCTATAAGTGAAGTCTTCTTCATGCAAAGTTAGTATTTAACAGTGCATTCTAGGAGACCAGTTTACCCTTTTCACTCTGTGGGTCATTTTGCTGAGCAATCAAGGAACAGTAAAAACCCAGTGATTAAGTGAAGACACTTGTACCATTGGAAAGAAATTCTGTTGATAGCTATAAACCTGAGAGCTGCCTCACTATAAATCTTCATTGGTTTGATGCTGTGTATAATTCATGAATTCTACCAATGGCAGGATTTGAACCAATTTCGGCCGCCCCGGTGGCGCAGAGGTCTAAGAGATGGCTTCTGGTCATTTAACCAAAAGGGGTCCAGATTCGAATCCCGGTGAGACATGGATGTTGTGTTTGTTTTACGGCACTGGCTCATCCCGTCCCTGGAACCAGTAACCGTAAATTAGGGACGGAAGACTGCTTATAGACCATTGAGTTCCTCACGGTGGTAGTTAAACGTCCAAACAAAAGAAAATGGGAATTAGAGGAAAATGTATTTTTAAATTCGTTTTTTTTTACTCTAATAAATAATCAGCGTAGAAGCAATAGAAAGTATATGTAACAGGAACGGCTTTGCTTTTGTGGAAATAAATAAAATGATTAAGAAATTCTCAATTCATATGCAGTTAGTCAAATAAAATCGGGGGACATATTAAATCAAAATATTTATGCAAGCTGATATGCTTGGGAAAACTGGAAGATTACGTTTTTCTAGAAGAGAAATTGAACCCTCATATCCCGATTTACGTTTGCGTATGTTACCTTCACACCATTCAACGAACCTCCAAGTAACTGCGGATATATTTGGAAGTAATATGTAAAGTTCCCGTAAGATCTGTGTACTATCATCATTTATAAAGGGTTATTTCTTCAGGCGATTCAGCTTCCGCTCGCGTGCCCCTAAGATGAAGCATGCGCTTTGATTTGCGCACGGAGGAGCGTTACGTATAGTCCAAAACACATACTAAGTTACTTGGAGGTTTCTTGTACTGGATTTTGTAGAGGTAACATGCTCCAACTTAAATCGGGAGGGGCGTGTTAGATTCCCGTTCTAGGAAGATGAATTTTTCGTTTTCTAAGGCATGTCTACTGGAATAATATCCAGTTAGCTGCTAACGGCAGCACAGAAATTTTTTCCATTGCTCTGATTATCTGACCTTCAGGAAAGGAACTAAAGTTTTTGTGTAACAATATGTTTTGAAATGGAGAAAAAACTAAGTATGCAAATAATAAATTACTGTTTGCAAAATGCTTAATGCATGAATATACGTTACCACTTGAAAAAGCGTTCCTTGAAATTTTGGAAATTTGGGAATTAAAAACAAACTTTGTTAGTCCCATTTTCTTACATAATATTTTTTATATGAGGAAATACTTCAAACCAAATTTAAACTTACCGTAGATAATAATTTCCAATATAAATAATTTAAGATGAAAGAAAGTTTTCTGTAAATAAATAAACTTTCTGTAAATAATTTTTAACCAAAGAAACATGCTCATATTTCCAAATCCTAGTCCCAGCAGCTGTCATTGAATTTGGTACTAAATAAATTTTGTACAGGATAAACTCTGGTGGAGCATATATTACAATTGTGTTTGGCTGAAATTAGATGAATATTTCCGCACATGTAATCTACTTGAACCTATACAGTCTCTTTGCAATGACATGTGAAAACGGTTGATTGTAGAATGAAGACGTATTTTTCTCAGAAACAATGAGTCAATTTTTATTTCATCATTTCTATCTTTAAATTAAGGGTTCCTTGTATTTTTCAATATTCTCTAAAATTTATTTATGTAATATTCACGAAAAATGGATAAAAACAAACACCATAGATAAGATCAATATTACTCATTATCTGCTGCTGCGTAAAAATTTCTGACGGCTATAAAGATCTCTCACCATAAGCAAAATTTTATAGGTGATCATTAAATGGCTAATTTCTTTTAAAAGTTCTGAAATTGTTTTCTTTGTATATTCTATGTTTGTAAGACTTCCCGTTTCAAATGAGCTGTACTTCTCTGAATGTTTAGTGGAAGGATGGGAAATAATTTCCATATTTATTTCTAAGAAGTCCAATTTTCCTGCTTCAGGAAATGTTAAGTACTTCCAAGTGTTAATCCGCTGTGTCAGTAACAGCTAACTGCCCGGACTAATCCGTTAGCATCAAGACTACTGAGATGTCATTTCGAAGGTTCGAAAACACCTTGGAATTTTAAAATTACCAAGGGTTTGTTCATGATTGTACCTCGATATCAGCCCCGAGCAACACAATTTGGCGTAGTTCATATTTGCAGTCTTCCAGTGCTAGCGAAATTAAGCTCTGAAATTCATAAAAACCCTTTTGGGATTCGATTTCGACGGGAAACAGAAATCCAAGCTACTTCAGTTTCCAATGGCAAGTTTATATACAAGTAAATGGCGATCAGACGGGATCTTCACTTTCAGCCGCTTTCGCAGAAGCAATACTTTGCCCCATTGTGCAACATACTGTTTATTCACTAACATCACCCCAAGGCATGGCCTAGCACTTGGCTGCGACATGATAACAACGTATTTATTATATGTCCTCACGGAAATGAGACTCTCACATCTTTCGTCGATAAAGACAAGTATATACACCCTACGATTAATTTCACTATAAAGTTAGAGCGCATTGGTACCCTACCTTATCTCAACGTCTTAGTGGGAAAATCGCATGAAAATCATCTACGTACGGAAGTCAATTACAAATCCACCTCCGTTCACAACCTGATGTTCCGCAGTTCATTCTGCTCTGATGACTACATGACGGCCTTCTTTTACTCTCGGATTAGAACAGCCTTCGCTCTGTCATCCGATGTTCGTTCTAAACATCAGAACTAAAACACATCGTCGGATTGGCCACTGAGACAGGATATACATTGAACCAGATTCAAAACTTTATCGAAAAAGCCAGAACCATCCGTTTAAATGTTTTTATGCCGCAACTTCGCATCCTGGGCTCTATTCCCTACATACCAAAAGTTTCCTATCAACTCAAAAACGCGCTCAGGAGGTTGAGCTTCGGTGTCGACATAAGGTCTCCGGCAGCTTTATATAGGATGATTAAGATAAATATTGACAAGCCCCCTCTTTTCAATGAGGCAGATGTTTATGCAATCCCACTGCAATATCTGGACGGCTGCAGGCGTGAGAAACCGCCCTGGGGGTTTTGTTGGAGACAGTTCATTGGTAGATTCGATTCTGTAATTTGAACAGGGAGAATTCACAGATACGTCCTGATTGCGATTTTTACTGATTTACATGGTTTTCCTAAGTGGTGGTAAAAACGCTCTTTGCATACCATCATCGAATGTGTAAAATGCCATCAAGGTTGCTCCCTAGTTGCAGCTGCGCTCGCCTCTGCCCATTTGTCCTAGATGGGGAATTTCTATTTGTTTGTGAAGGAATTGCTCTACAGTGGAGTATTTCATACCAGGAGTTATAACGTCATTGAAAAAAACAAACGACATATCTTTACGAAGGAAAAGATAGCGATACTTCATGAAAAGGTTTGAAATGGACAACAACAGTTTTCTACTGTTCCAGAATATCTATAAATTTATCATTTCATAAAATATATTTTTAGGCGAAAGTCGAATACACAACAACAAAATTCAAATATCCTTTTAAATTAGGTGATCCGTAGAGAGCAAACTGAAGATCGAGAATGTTTACCAGGCGTAAGTGATGTACAATGGGCAACGGTACATCAGATTTTTCTAATACCTAAAAATGTGTTAAAATTTTAAGATGCTTACCCCAATGTTTTTGCGTACTTCACCGACAATCTGCAAAGGAATTTGCCTCATACATCGGTGAAGAAGTTTTTTTTTTTCAATTTTCACACATCAAGGGGTATTTCGTTCTTAATGTTTGGACTGCAGGCTATACAAAAGAATGTGCCTGTGTGTTTTACTTGTTGATTAAACGTCAGGTAATTTTGAGTAATCAGGTAATGAGGAATTTTGGAACTACCACCTGTATCACGCGTCTTCGAAGTAAATAGAGTCAGGGATTCATTAAAAGAAAACAAGTATCTTGCGCAGTCAGTAACAAATTGGACACTAATTTACGTTTTCTTACTTTCGGATGCTAACTGAGGTTGAAAATAAACTTTAAAATAAGATTTCCCATTTATGTTTGTTTCTTAACATTAATCAATAAGGTTTTTAAACTTTTTATTGAATTGTATCTTCAGTAATTTATCAGAAATTATTGCAATAGATACATTCTAAAACAAATATTTTTTCTTACTATGGTTGTAGTGAAGGTGTAGAATAATTTGGGCTGCTTGGGAGCAATTAATGTAGTACAATTTCAAGCGCTTCACCAAATTAGTGTACTGCAGAGATGAACATTTTATACTTTGAGATCACCAAAACAATTTAAACATGTATAATGTTGATTTACTTATACCAGAAATATTTCAGTTCTACTTTGATCTTTAAAAAGTTTTACACACGCCATTGCGAAAAAGAGACATATCCCTATAATGTAAAAAATACACTGCATTTCAAAGTGTTCGAAATGCATCTGAACATTAAAATAAAACTTATTTGACGTTTTCAAACATGAATAGAAAAATCAACTTGAGATCTTAACTAAGTTTAACTTAATTACTAAACAAGATAACGAGGCTAAACAAGACATACTTCAAAACAAGAAATGCAAAATTTCTATTTTCGAAGTAAGTCTGGGGTAAATTTATCTTGCGAATTACCTAATTTTTACTAGGTTTGAAAAACAAAGAAATATATTTAAGCACGAACAGCACCCACACTATAAAATTTTACCATCCTTATAGAGTTAGAATTTAAGATATCAGCAAATACCTATCGGGGTTATCGCTCTTCAGAACATAAACCACCCGATGTTACATTTCTACGAAAGAGACAAACAAGACATTTAGAAAGCATGATTATGCAATTAAGCAGGCAGGAGTTTAGTACACATAATGTTAAATTTCGAAAAAGGAGCTAAGTTTTGTTGGAAATCGTCTGTTATATTGAAAAATGAAATATTATGTTTTAATTTGAAACCTCAAATGCAGAATTCTATACAACTGAGGATTTAATCTTAAGTACTGTAGAAATATGCTAGTTTTTATTTAAATATTTAGTTTTTGGCATTCGCTTTCTAAAAATGTTTCCAATGAAATAATTCGATGATGTCTTGATGCAAACAACATCGGCAACATGATGACAGACAAGTGAATGAAAAGAATTCCTTTGAAATGTTTTTTAATTCGTGCCGTTAAAACACCAAAACCAAAGTCGGTTCACCTTCAAGACACGAAAACATTCTGCATGAATAAATCACACATATGGTTTATAAACTTTACTCAAAACTTAAAATAAGAAAATAAATTAAGATAAATTGAGCACAGGCACTCTTGTTGATATTTAGTCTGAAAATGCACTCATAGTGAGTACAAAAGTTCTTACCATTTTTAATCAATTATATTTTAACTTTTGAGTAAAGTTTTTAACTCTCATGTGTGTTTCATTCATACAGGGTGTTATCGCGTCTTGAAGGTGAACCTACTTCCTTTTCGGTAAGAATCTCTTTATTGGACATACCTCTGAGCTTAAAAAAAGGACATCATTCTGCCACTCACCTGCGAAACTATAATCAGATGTTTGTGTATTGCAGAACAGTTGTGGATTCCGGCACGATGGAATTCCCAAGGAACTGTTATGACGAAAGTGTGATAATTTCGACTAAAGTTCAACTCTGCTGTTATTTGCGCTTCCCTGGCCTTGGGTTCCCTTTGTACAATCTGCGCCATTTCCCCCCTATCTCTGTTTAACATCTTAGTGTGCCATTCACAATTTGCAGATTTAGAGGCAATGACGTGTCTTTTATAATAGGTATTCAAAATATTCGAGACATTTTCTCGTGTTGCACAAACGATTCCTGCCGTTGATGTTAATCAAGCTCCTGCAAGACCCGTATCAAAGATCATGTCTTTTTTTAAGTCACTGAGTTCAGACATTACTGCAGTCTCTTCAGAGCAGATAATTTACTCTGGCTGCCGCACTGATACGTGATTTCCGACTGCGAAATGCACCATTTTATGTATCGCACGTAACAGCGGACGTAATACCTGTGATTTGCATGCGCATATTGCGTGTACTCCATACACCGTCGGTGTGCGTATTGTACTTAAAAATCCATGGAGTTAGCGGTTATGAAATTCACCGTCCGATGGCGCAGACGCCGGTGTTGTACAGTCAAAAGTAGCCGAAGAAATGGGCTTCGTGCAAAATTTTCCCTGCGCTTAAGACAACGTCGAGCAATCCGTGCGGAGACTGGGTGTTGTGCCACACACCGAAACTTTTGAGCTACTCCAGTCGTTGTGGCTGTACGATCCGTGAGAGCCATGCGCATCTTCTTGTTCGGGAGTGCGACGGGGTCGTTGTGGTTTGGCACATCATTTCTCCGCTACCAATTGACGTTGTGGTTTGGCTTCATTTCTCCGCTACCAATGGTCGTTGTGGTTTGGCTTCATTTCTCCGCTACCAATTGACGCTATATTTTCCCCACCGTGGCCGCATGCTACCCCACGCGAAGACCGATGTCTTGGAGTGATAATCTGCAATGCAGATATGCCACAACTGAACCCTGATGGAAGTTGGGAACTTGATGGTTGAGCTGCCGTTCTCTTCGAAGGGAAATATTGCAGCTCTTTGTGGCCAGGAACGGAGAGCAAACACATTTCGAATGCTTAATACCGGCTCTTTGCTCACTCCTCTTATACATCTTCCATGGGGCGTTTTGGTCGCACATGATTGCTATAATGTGCTACCCGGTGAATAATTTATATGTGCGCCCCGTGTTCTGTCCTTCTGCCAATTTCGTGCCCATGGGATGCGATCTTTCCTGGTGTTTCGCTTTTATAGGCCGGAAGTGCATTTCGGTAAAATTTGTCGTGTACAAATTATTTTCTGCCTTCATTTACTTTAAAAACCACATAGATCCCCTTTTATTTATAGTTTTTCTACATTTTCTTGACCTACTTTTTATTTCAACAAAACTTGATTTCGTGCAAAAACAACATAAACCGACGTTTCGCAAAATGTTTTATGTAATTTTAAGAGCAATTAAAACTAAAGCATTTTGAAATCTTAGTTTCTGAAATTATTTTTGCAGATGATTTTTTTCCCTTCTTCTGAAAATAGAACTCACTGAATTTTTTTTTAAATTGACGCATGCGAGGAAAGACCAAAGCATTATGACAGCACGACTTTACAAAAATCGAAACCACTGCTGAAAAACACCGGCGCGTTTGGTCGTGAAACTCTACGTTTTACAGCTAATGCTGAGCTCGGTATATCAGCGTTATTCATGTTCATCTCCGTGGCCTTCTCTGCGTTTGCGGTGGCGGGACATCAGCGAGATGGACGAGTTGCCCGGATCAGTTGGCTGCTGTGGTTGCTCAGGTAAGTGTGTATGTAAGTCTGCTAATAACTTCAGCACTTGAGGGGAAACCGTTTACATTTAGAACTCTAATTTTTCTGTAGTTTTCTTTATATCACTTGCCTATCAGGGCACACGGCTCCCGCTTCTAAATCGTTTCTATCTTTTCACTTGCCTGAAGGCGCAGCGCGCTTGACTTTCAGGTATCTAAACCTAAATTAGGAATTAGTCGTCCATTATCTAAAAAGCGATAAATATAATATGTGACGCTAAAAAGTTGTATTATTAATAATTCATGTATACAATTGCAGAAAACATCTGATATTTCCTTTATTTTATCTTCATACTTTTGTTTATTTAATCAGCGGAAAAATAGCCAAATTGCATTTTTTAAAACTTGTGTCTTGAGGTTATGTTCAAATCCGTTGCCTCCTAGACAACTAAAAAGACATTCAGGAAAATAACTGCCTTTACTAGAATATTTAGTGAAAGCATTTAGTCCGTATCATGGTATACTTATGAAAGGCAGAAAAATATTTGATAATAAAGAGTTATTGATTCCAATGAGATAAGTCGCGAATCAAAATGGGGAATTCGTGCAATCTATTTGCCCTTTCAAATCCATAGGGCAAAAGTACAAATAAAGGTAGCATTGATAAGGTTGGTAGAAAACTTAACTTTTTTAGAATAGTTTTGCAGCAGATGATTTAAAAATATAAAAAAATTCGGATTTATAAAGCATATGATTTTTGAAGTAAACAAAAGATTCTTTCATGATTTTGTTGTTAAGGCTAGGAAACTTTATCATTTAACTGGAATGTAGCAAGCAGTAGTCGACGGAAACCTTTTATTGGTACCATAAATACCTAAAGTGAGAAACTAAAGTTTTAATTAATATTGCAATGTATCATATCATTAATTGCACATTGCAGTTCGAAAGCAACTACAACCTGCTCCATATATAGATTCCAGGCATTCTCACCGGGATTCGAACCCGGACCCCTTACGGATGAATGATCGTTAAAGGGTCCGGGTTCGGGCATTCTCACCGGGATTCGAACCCGGACCCCTTACGGATGAATGATCAGAGGCCATCGCTTAGACGACTGCGCCACCGGGGCGGCATGTTGGAAAATGTCTTCAAATCACTGAACTGGGTAAACAAAGGGATAAAGATTAATGGAGATTATCTAACTCACCTTCCTTTTGCTGAAGACGTAGTCATTTTTGCAATTACGCCATCCGAGCTGCAGAGTATGATCCAGAAACTTGCTGACAAGAGTAAAGAAGTGACATTAAAAATTAACTTTCAGAAGACAAAAGTGATGTACAATGCTTTTACAAGAAATGAAGATTTATCGATTGATGGAGAAAATCTGGAGAAAACAGATGCGTACGTTTATCTTGGATATCAGATATCAAGTGAGGGTCACATTGATCAAGAAATTAATCGGCGTATAAAACTTGCCTGGAGAGCTTTTGGAAGGAACAGCATAATTTTCAAGAGCAATATGCCATTATGTCTTAAAAGAAAAGTGTTTGGTCAATGCACTTTTCCAGTGCTTACGTATGGTGCAGAGACGTGGACCTTAACTACAAGAGTCGCTGGAGACAACTCAAAGAGAGATGGAGAGGTGCATGCTTGGTGTAACCAGGAGAGATAAGAAGAGGAACTCGTGAATCCAAAAAATGACAAGAGTGGAGACATGATCAGAGTTAAATCCCTGAAATGGCAATGGGCTGGACATACTGCCAGAAGGACAGACCATCAATGGACAGCCAAATTTTAAATTGGATTCCATGGGACAGGAAAAGACCCAGAAGAAGACCACGTGGGTGATGGGTGGGTGAAATTCGAAAGTGTGCGGGAGTAACATAGAGGACACTCGCACAAACAGACCGTTGTGCAAGAGGCTTGAAGAGACCTTCGTCCAGGAGTGGATTGATAATGGTAGACAATGATGCTGATGATGATTACTGAAAACATTGTTTTATAATATTCATTGCAATACCATTTGTCCATGTGAAAATGAATTCATTTGGGGAACGTGAATTATATGCGGTGCTACAAAAGAAGTAAAAGCGTATTTCAAACGTTTAAAATAAAATCTAAACAACCAGGAATTGATACGAATCGATAGCATTTTCTTGTTATAATGAGAATATGTTTTAATTTTATACGCATCTAATTTGGTTTTATTGTAGACCGAAATGTTCAGAGATTAGGTTGCCGTAATGACAAATAAATTCCACCTACCAAATGTAAGGGTTAGACATTTGTTCTATTTTTTTAAAAGGAAGTAGTGTAGGTGCAAGAGGGACCGATCCCATTATTTTGACTACAGCACTCCTTGTGACGAATATTTAAACTTAACTCTCCGAATCTGATAAACACCGAAATAAATCTAAGTTTCAACTCCGGAGAGCGTCATTCGTTTGCAACAAATGGACGTGAAATGGAATCAACGTGAGAATGTATTCTGTATAATAAAGAGGGAAACGCGTCAAGGTGTTTTTCGTGGTGTAATGTCATTGAAATACTGTTCAATGAGGAACGGATCTCTAAACATATGAGATGGTATATTGGAAATCGCGCTCTAACTTTCGGGAAAATCTGCCCAAAATAATACCTGCGGAAGGCACTATGGACAGAATTCGTTACGAATCCACCCTTGCAGACCACGTACACGCATACATGCTGATTGTTTTCCTTGGCGCTGATGGGATCTCCCAGTACCAGATTAAGACGTGTCACACAGCTAGAAATGTCCGAGAGTGACCATGATTAAACATATGTGCCTGTATTACTTAAATAGGAGCTTTCTAAATCTGTAAAATATGTGAACATGTGAGGGAAACAGCAAGCTAACTTATTTCAACTGGCGTCATGGACAAATATATCAGAATTATGCTAATGTGTAGCAATTTGGACATTTTTGTAACATTTAGGTATGTCTCTTCGAAAGTGGTACACATCACAAGCAGCGAATTTCCAGCTTGACGTGTAAAGCAATATATGTGTCTGTTCGTCATCACTCAATTGAGTTTCATTACAAATAAAACAAAATTATATTATTATTGTCCTAATTTGATCAGCATGATGAGTGTGTGAGATGAACCCAATCCAATAAAACGTTTTCGAAACGTCTTGAAGGTACTGTTAATTTTATCCAATCTTTCAATATGTGAAGAACATAGGTAGCAGCTAAAGTTACACGCAGCTTTGATTCGAAGTTTAGGGTTCATTCGTTTCAATTAATTTTTCGTTAAGCAAACCCCAGGCCAGGCAAAAGAAACGCCGGAATCTTTATAGCTTAATAAGGCGAACGCGTCATATGCTGAAGTGTGACGTCACTAGTTTCAGCTACAGATCCAGTTAGACCAAATTTTCTCTTTTTACATTCAACGCTTTCCATCGGTTATGAGAACGTGATTTGAGGTTCACGAATTCAAATTCTCTGGTTAAAGATTAATAGAAACTTTCACAGGTAGTTGACACTCCAGTATATTTAAGTACCAAAAATTTAATTTGCTTGAACTGTGAGAAAAACAATAAACAATGAATCAAAGTGCATGTGTTATATTTTTGACATAAAAAAATGAGAACTGTGCCTTCCTATTTCTGTCGTCATTGATGTAAGCCAGGTGGTTTATACTCACAACGCAGAAACAGGAAAAATATGAATGAGTTAGAAAAACAGCGATGCACATTAGATACCTCCTAATCTGGTGTTATTTTAATCTGAATATTGAGTCCCCAGCTCTTGAGATGAAATTTGAGAACCGACAAAACAAACACATAAAATTAAAATTAATTGACTTTTTAACCACAAATTAAGTCGGTAATTAGAATTTTAACTCAAGGAAAGTGTGAAAGACTTTTGAACTTCATTAATGAATCTTAATTTACAAATTTAAAATTTTTTAATATCAGTTTGCTACATCAAAATATAATTAATACAAACTTTGAACGGTATAATATCTAAAACATAGCAATCGGGAAATTGGCACAGTATTTTCACATTCAAAATATCCTGTTGGTACGAAAATTGATGCGGAAATAATCTTCAGAAAAACAAAAATTCAAATATTGTGCTTGCAAGGAAGCGCTATCGGAAAAGTAATGCAAAGTATAAACATAATAGCGTTCAATATATGTTGCTGATAATATTATCGAAATAAACAAAGACATCGCTCTTTCCACGTTTAGCAAAGCACAGCAACCGAAAAATTGTTATTCGGCCGCCGCCGTGGAACGGATAACAAATTTTTGGTATCTGTGCGTTGCTAAACGTGGAAAGAACGATGTCTTTGTTTATTCACTGATGCCACGAGTTTGGAGGATTTTAACTTCCTATTCCCCAAATAATTGTCAAAACATGACGTTCATCGTCTTCATAAGACAAGGGGAAGAACTGGAGAAAAGGTTATTGATCATAATGCCTAGCCAAAGACAAAACATTTCCGAGTAACGACAATCGTTATTAACTACTAAACTTGGTTTTGAACAATCACACAAACTTTAGATTTGTTTTTCTTTATCTGCATGTTACTAACCAAGAAACTGCATAATGCTTTGCCCAAAGGATATGTTATTATCAGGTTTTAATGATTGGAAATATTTTTAGAGTAATTGCGAAAAATTTTGAAACATGTCTTATGGGATTAAGCTTTTAACGACAAGGACCCTGAAAAAATGTGTCGCTCACAATACTACAACATTCGAAATGTCTACTGCTACTTTCATATTTCTTCTCCTTTTGTACAGGTTGACTAAAGAAGGATTAATACTGATTCATTTAAAACATAAAGCAGTATAAGTACATTTATTTGATTTTTTTCTGCTGACTGTAATCCAGATTTTAAACATATTGCAAAAGGACGTCACTCCCATTATTCTCATTAATTTCTTGATGACTGAATTTTAATTTAAAATATTATGTTTGTAATTTAACGTTAATACAGGTAACTAATTTCTGAACTTTGTTCTATTTTTTCATTTGTGCGCCCTATTAGCTTCATTTTATAATTTACACATTACCTTTAATGAATCCTAAAATAGAAATAATGTTTATATGAGTACCAGTATGTCATGTAACTTATTTTCACTAAATTAAGTGTTCACACCCTCTGGCCTGATTCCAAGGTAAAAATGTGGAGCCTGGTAAAAAGTAATTAAGAACTACTTATTTAGAGGTTAATGGAGCCAGTTTAAACTTCACCTCTACACAGGTTAATTAAGCTGCCAGTTTAAACTCCACCGCTACACAGGTTAATTAAGTTGCCACTAACTTCACTACTACACAGTAAAATTTAGTTGCATATTTAGCTTGCAGCGCTCCGAAAAAAGGGACAGAATTCACGCGAACCAATTCAATAGAAATTTTAGCAGAATCACAAAATTACAATCACCAAGATAAACCCCCGCAGGACCCGATGAATAAATAGAGCATACAAGTAAGATGGAGTTCTCTTCACGTAGAGCCGACATTTAACTTTCTTTTCGCTTCAGCATATCATTATCCACACCGTTTCCCAACACATTCTCGCTGAGTAACAATTGCCTTCGAAATATATCTTATCTTATATCCTAATCGTGTTCAACATGCCAAAGCACTGATGAAACTACGCAAAATCCTATGTGATAAGGTGTCGTTACATTCTATTAAGTGATGTCCATTGATTGCTGTTCATAGGTTACTATTAATGTTAATCCTACCACAGTGGTTCAGTGCCAAACGAAATTTGCTGTTGTTTGGAAGAGTATGTTAACGGGGTTTTGACTGTAATTTCTTATCCTTGTAGACGGTAATAGAAATAATTATTAAAGTTTTGTAATAAGCAGAGTATTTATAATTTACAAACTATTTTTCTATATATAGCTTTATAAAAATCATCATCATTGTCAACAATTATCAATCCACTGCTGGACGACGGTCTCTCCAAGCCTCTTCCACAACGGCCTGTTTTGTACCAGTCTCCTCCATGTTACTCCCGCATACTTTCAAATTCCATCCACACATCTTCCAAGTGGTCTTCTTCTGGGTCTTTTCCTGTCCCTTGGAATCCAATCTAAAATTTTGACTGTCCACCGATGGTCTGCCTTTCTGGCAGTATATCCAGCCCATTGCAATTCCAGGAATTTTACTCTGATCATGTTGTTTTCCACTCTTTTAATAATTATGATCCACGAATTCCTCATCTTATCTCTCCTGGTTACATCAAGCATGCACCTCTCCATGCTCCTTTGAGTTGTCTGCAGCCTTTGTACGTCTCTTTTAGTTAACGTCCACATCTCTGCACCATACGTAAGCACTGGAAGGGTGCATTGATCAAACACTTTTCCTTTAAGACATAATGGCATATTGCTCTTGAAAATTATGCTGTTTCTTCCAAATGCTCTCCAGGCAAGTTTTATACGCCGATTAATTTCTTCATCAATGTGACCCTCACTTGATATCTGCTGTCCAAGAAAAACGTATGCATCTGTTACCTCCAGCTTTTGTCCATCAATCGATGTATCTTCTTTTCTTGTAAAAGCATTGTGCAACACTTTGGTCTTCTAAAAGTTCATTTTTATTCACACTTCTTTACTTTTGTCAGCAAGTTCCTGGATCATACACTGCAGATCAGATGGGGCAGTTGCAAAAAAAAACTACGTCATCAGCAAAACGAAGGTGAGTTAGATAATCTCCATTAATCTTTATCCCTTTGTTTTCCCAGTTCAATGATTGAAAGAGATTTTCCATTGTGGCATTAAAGAGCTTGGGAGACAGGGTGTCACCTTGTCTCATTCGCGTCCCAATTTTTATGGGTGTTGTATTTTCAAACAGCCGAATCTTTGCACTTGCATTTTTATAGATGTTATGAATAATATTAATGTATGCATCTTCAACACCGCAGGATTTCAAAGCCGTTTTAACTGCTGATGGATAAACTAAATCAAAGGCCTTTACATAATTAACAAAAGCCATGCACAATGGAAGTTCATATTCCCCCGCTCTTTCAATTAGTTCTCTCAGTACATGGATATGATCTATTGTGCTGCAGCCACTCCTGAATCCAGCTTGTTCTCTTGGTTGAGCCATGTCCAATGTTACCTGCAAGCGGTTTGAAAGAACTTTAGTGAATATTTTATAAACCAATGATAGGAGGCTGATAGGTCTGTAGTTCCTGAGATCCTCAATGTCCTCTTTTTTATGTAGCTGGATCATTGTAGCGTTGTTCCAATCCTCAGGAATCTTCCCTTCATTAAGGCATCGAGTGAAAATTTGGGCGAGTATTGTTTCAATTTCTCCTCTTGCTTCTTGTATGATGTCTACAGTAATTCCATCTTCTCCTGGAGCTTTTCCCCGCTTCATGTTCTTGATTGCATGTGCGACTTCTGCTGGAAGGACTGGAAGAACTCTGGTACTGGTACCTTTCATGATGTCTGGAGTACATGTATCATCCCTTTCTTATAATTTGGCGTAGAAATATTTTACACTTGTCAAAATGTCGCCTCTATTTCTTGTTACAGAACGATCTTTTTTCTTAGCGCCATAATATGTTTTCTTCCCTTACTGATGTGTCTCTTTGTTATCTTTAGGCTTTGGTTGTTTCGAATTGCTTCACTTACTAGTTCACAGTTGAATTTCCTTACGTCTTCAGTGATACTTTTTCGTACTGTCTTGCATAGATCTATATAATCCACTTTGGAAGTCGCATCTTCTTTAGTTGTCATCATCTCTTTTCTTTTTTTGTATCAACATTTTGGTTTTTCCTGATAATTTGTTCACATGCAACTTGTTTTTAGACCCAGCTAATCTTGCTGCTGTGTCGATACGAGCTTTGGTTAGTTTTCTGTTAACTTCAGAGATATCCATTTCTTCTGATGTTAGACCTTCTAGAGCAGATAATCTGTTCCTCAGGTCCAATTTGAAGTTATTATGATGTTTTTTAAGGCTGATCACGTGAATAAACTTTGTTTGTTTTATGAGATTCTTGCTACGTTCGAGTTTAACATTGAGTTGCATCTTGCATCCTACCATTCTGTGGTCACTACCTGCGTTGAACTTGTAAAGCACACTGCAGTCTTCCATGACAAATTTCTTTTTACACATAATAAAATGAATTTCGCTTGTTCATCCATTGGGATACTCCATGTCCATTTCTTTGCGGCTTTTTCTTGAAAAATGAGTTCATGATGAAAAACCTAGCTGCCTCTGCAAACTGTACGAGAGTAATTCCACGCTGCTTTCTGTTGCCGTGACTGAATTTCCTACTGCAGTTTCATTCTGTTGACGTTGCCCTATTTTTGCATTGAAATATCCCATAAGGATCTTCAAGTTCTACTTGGCTTTATTATTTAGATGACGAATTTCCTCATAAAATTGTTCAATTTCTTCTTCAGAGTGACTTGCGATTGGTGTATAAGTTTGAATAATCTGAGCCTGGTATCTTCTCGAGGGTTGGATAACGAGTCGTACAGCTCTGTAAGAGGAATTTTCAACTTCAACAACTTTATCCTCCAGTTTCTTGTTTATTATAAATTCCACACCACTAGTTCTGACAGTATCTGTCCTACGATAGTAGAAGAGATGTCCACTTTTTAGTTCAATGATTTTCCACTTGATACTTTGTAGTTCCTCTTCCAATTCAAGAAGCCTTGAATCAGAAGATAGGGAGCGTCCATTTACGTAGCCAAGGTCAGCTTCAGATAGCAGCCTAGTCCGGTCCTCCGGGGATACTTAGCACCCTCTACCTTCATGTCGCACTGGCTGCGTCCTTGGCAAGGTACATTCTAGCTGCCGGAGACTGAGGGCCAAGATTTAAGTTGTGGAGTCATTTTTGGAGTGGTTTGGCCATAACGCAAAACGCTGGCCAAGCGAGTTGGTGAGTGTTTGATAGCAATTTTTCTAATCCGTATGATATAGTTATACCGCTATTGGCGGTCCTCCGAGTCCCTTTAGTGGAAACAGGATGCACCACGAGAAGGCGGGGTTGACATTTGTCAAGGAGAGGCTGTGATGTTGCGCATCACCTTCCTTACGTCCCTTTATTGTTATATGCCAATCAATTTGTTTGCAGTTTAATATTAATGAAAAAAGTATATATTTAGAATCATTTTGCTGGAATTCGGACTGTGCACGTCACAATGTTGCGAAGTATTGCGTCATTAATTTGGCCGTCGTTGATAAGTGAATGATATTGACGCACGTGTTTAATAGGAGCTGTTGTGAATACATTTGTCAGTTTATAATTCCTTACAAATCTTAGTGCGTAATCATGTGTACATGTTTACCTTCCCATATGAGTAAAAGTGGTGTGGCCTTTAAAACACAGTGTAAATTTCATATCCCTGGAAATGTTTTTAATTATCATCTGAGGACAATTAGATCCCAAATAGGAATTTCTGATTGTACAAGTAATCTTCATAGAACTTGCTTATTTTTGTCCCAGTGGACTGGGCATTCTTTTGAATTGAGAATAGAAAAAAAAAACTCACTTTCAAATTTCGAAATGTTTTCAACAAAGAAACACAGGAATTGCAAAATCTAATCATGTATAAATTTCAATGTCAATAATTTGCTCTTAAAGGAGGACAGAAATGTAAAACTGTTTTTCCCTCAGACAAGTACAGGAATCCTGTAATAAGCCAAGTATTTACATGAAAATTTTCTCAGTACTTACAGGTTCTTCAACTTTGCAAATGAAAGGTTCCTGAGGAATCCTTAATTAACTGAGTAGAACAAAACTTAACTGCTCTTGTTAGATACATACATGTTGAACTTGTTCAACATTCTTATCGTTTTGTGCTAAATACATGAAGAACTACAAATGTCTCATTCTGTAATATTAAAGCAAAGGATTTCCTAAGTACCTATTGTTTTGTACTGTCATTTGTATTTGAGTTTTAAATATTTTAGGTTTCATTAAGATGAGAATTCTCTCTTCAGAAGATGAAAACAATGCACATTAATCAGTGATCGGATTGTTAATTAAATCCTTTGGTCTCCTTGATCTTCAAATGCATCACTGAGGGATACATTAATTCGAGGATTTTTTATCTTTTATAAAACCACCAGCACATCCCTTTGAGAAATCAAAGTTTTAACTGTTTGTTATAGAATCCACTGAATGGCACCAAAAAGGGGTAAATAAAAAGATAATAGAAGCTCCGTTCTATGAAATATTTGGTATACAGACCTGTTTCAAATCGCCTGTTATAACTAGTAAAGCATTGATCATAACATAAATGGAAAGAGATCACAAAATTCATTCCATATTTTGTTTGAATAAGCACGTGGAGTAAACACTTCCAGATACTAAATGTTTTGTGGGGATTTCTCATTTGAAGGAAGGATATTAATTTACATGTCATCACGATAATTATTGGATAATTGTGGACTGCAGGAAAGATATTTCTGTTGTGATTTTTTTTCTTTGGAGCACCTACGTCTTTCCAAGGATAAAAAGAAATTTTTTTCTGAAATTGTACAGATAATAATTTCATATGTTATGGAGCCATAGAACACTGAAACAAAAACATCAACAAAGATTATTGGTTAATAGATGGACTTTTGGAGGCGTTCCACATGAAAGCCAGATGTGACAAGTGCGTAATACGAAAATTCGAGATATAACGAGTGTTGACGTAAATATTCTTCAAACTATTGCAATGCGGATATTGGAATGGTTCTGTTATGCAAGAAGAATGTCATCAGAAAGACTTCCTAAAATTATAATGAAGTAGGAAGCTTAAGGAAAGAGGGAAAGAGGAAGACCAAGAAGAAAGCGAATGGGAGAGATTAAATCAAGTTTAAAAAACAATGGACTGGATGAAGTGATGACTTTAGATAGAGAGAAATGGAAGAAGACGGGCTGAACTATATGGTCGAGAAAATCCGCTCAGTAGTGGAAATTCCTTATAATGATGATGATGAAAAAAGAATGTTTAGTCTGAGATGCTGTCCTGTTAAAATATATTTGATAGATTTCTGGCTTTCGTAACAAGTTTCTTTTTCCCTTAAGGAATCGAACAAAATAAACTTTCCGTCAAAAGAATGTAAAACAACCACATTAGTTTCCTAGCTTATTTAAGAAATTCGAACACAAATGTGTACGTTGTAGATAAAATGTTAGCCTTAGTTTTATCCAAATACGTTGCTTCATTCCCACGAAGAATACTTTTTAGTTCATTATGTTCTGAAGGATGCGTAATTATGAGCAAACAAATGTATAAACGGTTTATTCATTTAACTTATGTCTTTCACATCTTGTAAAAACATATATATGACTGCAAAAAGGGTCATCGAGTACCCTTGAATAGCTGCTTCTGCATCATTCAGTTGTTTTTCATTTTTGTTTTCAGTCCAGCAGATATTCCAGCAAACAGGAATGAATTTTCTCAATCTGATAGAACACTTTTGTGTCACGAAAGATCTGAAATTATATGCAGAACCAATCTCATTGGAAATGCTCTCCAATAAAAATATAATTTTTAAGTCTACACGTCGAAACATAAAATATCGTCTAAACGTAAACATATGCATGTAATTACGCATGCTGAGAAGAACTGAGATACATTTTAGGTAAAATGTAGTCTCAAAACAAGTTCCCAAGTTAGCGGTTTTGGTCAGTGGTAAAAATACTTCAATTGAATTTTCAGAAACGTCGATTCTTCTACAAGTACATCATATATACCAATACACACACCTCGTACTGGGAAGAACCGTGTTTTGACAGAAGTTAGCAAATTTCCTGTAGCAAGTTGTAAAATGCAGCACATTTCCTTTAGGAAGCTGTATCACTTGTAGAAATAACATTTTAAGATGATACTTTTAGAAGCAGAGATATCTGCAGAATTTTTCATAACGATGCTGTTCCGAAAATATTATTCGGTAAAAAATGCATCGAAATGAAGAATTTTCTTTAATCGGATATTTAGAATAAAATATATGGAATAAAAAACCTTTTGAAATTGAGAACATTTACATTCACACATTGTAGAGGCGACTTTATGATTCTGAAAAACCCAAAATGCAAGTATCATCGTTTTCATATTTTAAGCTTTCCAAAGGGAAAATTATTTTTCAAATCGGAAAGTTGCGCAGATTTGGTGTCCAGAGACGGACAAAGTCGTAATATAAGCACGTGCGGGTTTTTTTTAAATGAATGTGCTTAATTTTCCGCAACCGTATTCTCAAATCTGGACTCCCTATTAGACACAATTACAGTTAAATAGTTTTGAAGTTCAAGTCCATTTCGGTTTTTCATTTTAATTGCAGCCGCAGACGACATATTTATCTCGCATAAATACGACACTGCAGTGGTACCAATATTTTAAAGCCTCGGTTGTAAGCTCGGGAAATTCTTCCTTTCTTTTTATCTAAACTGACTTACACTCTGACCAAAAAACTCAAGTTTCAACATTTCGTCTGCAGATATTTCAGTCAGTTTTCTTCCATATTTGTTGGAACTGTTGCCAATTTTCTGGAGTTTTCCAACAACTGATTCGATATCCGCGTGCAATCATCGTTGCTCTTCCGCGTTTCCCCAAAAGTATTCTAAGAGTTCTTATTAAAATATTTTCAAGCTTTGTTCCATAGGTAAAAATAATTATGTCTTTAAATATGTCATAGGATCGGCAGTTACTCTCTCGTGATTAACGCAACACATTGGAATGAATCCAGTTTCTGTTTTGCAAGTGCTGTGGACCAGAAGCTAAATTTCTTTATAAAGCCATTGATTCTGTTCCTACCTGTTATTATATCAACATCACGGACTTGAAAACTTTTAGCTTCGTTCCGTATTTGAAAATAGAAGCTTTTATGTGGTGAGAGCATCACTTTACTTTTGTTTTGAAAATATTCAACAGGTTTATGGGCTAAATCTGCATGTTTGTTTGAAAATGGCAAGAAAGTTTTAAAGGTTTCGTCGCATCTTTTGATAAACTGTCACGGCAAACCACATAAAAATGGTTAGGTGCAGGTTGGTCACCGATCCAATAAAACCGCATTTACGGTGATAAACATTTTTCATGTTTAAACATATCTTTCGTTTTTTGGCGATAACAGAGCATCTGGTTTTTAAACGATCGTCAACGATTTTAATCTTAGCAGCCCCATGGGGAATTGTATCGATTTCACTTATATTCCTTTTCAATGAACCACAGATCCATTCTGAATGTAAATTACAAATAACACAGTAATAATATCAATGGTACATTATATGTAGGTAACCCCCCCCCCCCCACACACACACACAAAACCCATAATAATAACTTACCGCCGAACGCAAAGGGTACTCAGTACAACAGATGCGTCAGAAATCACGTCACTGATATTTTGTCACTGAGACGAGTATGCCACCGTCACCGGCTGTGAAAACAACACTGCCAACGCCCCTTGTCGCTATCACCGGCTGAAACCTCTAGCTCCGCAGTTCTTGCTCATTGGAGACGGGTTTGGCGCCACTGCGCTATTACATTGATTTCCACGGAGGATCCTTGTTTGCGTCATCATAACTTCGTTCTGCAAGTACTGATATTACAGTACTGCGGTAAGATAGCGACGTTGACCGCGCGTTTGACCTTGATGGCCCGAGCTGCATGCCGGTGGAGACGCTACGCTCCCATCATAGTGTAATAGTCCATTGCACACGCCGTTTATTTTAAAGGAGCATTACTTGCGTGTTACAGATACAGATCTTTTATAGAAAATTTGCGAACCACAGTTTGAGACCACTGTTGTAAACAAACACTTGGTCATTCCAATGTATTGTAGTGTAGAGGGGGCCTAATAATGCAGAAGTATGGCATAAAAATCTGCCTCCTTGAGAACGGAAGCTTGTCAGTTTTTCTCTTAAGCATGGCATGTAAAGATGCGATGATCTTATGCCGACACCGAAGAACATCCTCGTAAGCGCGTTCTTGAGTTCATAGGAAACATTTCGTACAAATTGGAAACATTTCATACAGCCCTCGTTGCGGCACAAAAGAATTAACAAGGCTGAATCTGTATTTTGGATACAGTGACGCATCGGGCTCGATGCATAATTTATGTGCATTCTGTCTGCCGGAATGGATATCATGCAGATCATTTAACCGTCCCACCAGAAAGTATATCAAGTTACTCGTGACAAATAAATGTTTTACTGAAGAATACGTGTATACAGTTTTTCTCTGATCCAAGGCAGAAATTAAACTTTTTAGAGTTATTTCAGAGAGGAAAACTGAAAAACCTATGCGCCACATGCTACGGAATCACATGGTGTCAGTGAGATGAGTAGGTGACAAAAAGATTCACTGGGTTCATTTATAGACATGCCAGATTAATAGACTACTTGATCTTCAGCTCACATTTTCGAGCATTTGAATAGCAATTTTTGAAATGTTATCAACATATTTGTATACTCAGTCACGTGTAGCCTATAAATGCATTGTCTCTTCAAATGACCGCTGCAATTTTGAGGTTTCTGGATTACCTTTCAAAAAGTTGTTTCCTTATCCTTTTTTTTTTTTTTTTTATGTAATTTGAGCAAGGTACGCCGAAATTTCAAAGAAAAAAAAGTGTGAAAAGTTTAAACCAACTAGAAAGAAAAAATGAAGAACGCAATTTGCATATGGTTTAAAATTGTAGAAAAACCTTTTACATTCGTATTAAAGTAGAATTATTCCCTTCGAAGGCTTAGACTGAACAATCAACCACTTAGTGCAATGGAATATACATGAAGGTTCTGCTTTGATAACGATTGTTATTTACCCATTTTGTTCCATTATGCAACTTTAGAGGGATTAGTGCAAAACAAAGCTAGTGGAACAGTATATATATGTTTTCTTTTAACAGATTTTGTTATTTTAATATATCAAATTTTGATAATTTTTTTGCATACGCTTTGATTTCCTATTTCTTCCGGTATTTTCACCGAAACTTGAAATTCCTTTGAACGAAAACAAAATTGAACATTCAGCTTCCTAAGTTTTAGCACAAATGTTTAATAGCAGATGTTTCTTATTAGCTATAGAAGTAAAAGTCTTCCAAAGATACCGAACATTGCATCAACAATTCGTTCTCCACGCCATTTCCGCAACATTAGGTACCCAGTATCAAGCGAAATTGAATTCGCATAAGAAATTAAAGAAAAACTATGAGGTACAAATTATATTACTTCATCATAAATTTATAAGTATGTCAATTTTTTTATTATTTTACTAAGAATTATTTTCAGAATAGCTACAGAAATTAATTGTTGAATCTTTCCTAGTATTTCATCCTACATTTTTTTCATACTTTTCTTAGTAACTTTAAAGTGTATATACAGGATTATGCTGATATGAAGAAAATACCTTTACTCTTCTTGATGTTATCTTTATTAATGGAAGAAGCCGTAGAGATTTCATTTCCATTCAATGAAACTCATGGTTCATTTCCTGTTTAGGTACAGACGTATTACGAAATATCTTTCATATATCTTTCAGTATAAGGTTAGGTGATGCGTAACATCACAGCCTGTCCTTGACCAATGTCAACCCCGCCTTCTCGTGGTGCATCCTGTTCCCACTAGAGCGGATCTAACGACCGCCAGTAGCGGTATAATTATACCATCAGGATTAGAAGAAATGCTATACCACACTCGCCAACCCGCTTGGCCAGCGTGGTGAGTTATTGACAAACCCCTCTAAAAGGACTCCAAAACTTAAATCTTTGCCCTCAGTCTCCGGCAGCTGGAATGTACCTGCCAAAGGCAGCGACCAGTGAGACATGAAGGCAGAGGGTGCTAAGAATCCCCGGAGAACCGGACTAGGCTGCCATCTGATGCTGACCTTGGCTACGTATAATGGACGCTCGCTATCTTCTCATTCAAGGCTTCTTGAATTGGAAGAAGAACTACAAAGGATCAAGTGGGACATAGTTGGGCTAAGTGAGGTAAAGAGAAAAGGAGAAGATCTCATTGAACTGAAAAGTGGACATCTCTTCTACTATCGTGGGACAGATACCGGCAGAACTAGTGGGGTTGGATTTATAATAAACAAGAAACTTAAGGATAAAGTTTTAGAAGTTTAAAGTTCCTCTGACAGAGCTGCATGACTCGTTATCCAACTCTCGAGAAGATACAAGGCTCAGATTATTCAAACTTATGCACCCAACACAAGTCATCCTGAAGAAGAAATTGAAGAATTTTATGAGGACATTCGTCATCAAAATAATAAAGGTAAGCAGCACTTGAAGATAATTATGGGAGATTTCAATGCAAAAATAAGGCAACGGCAACAGAATGAAACTTCTGAAGGTAAATTCGGCCACGGCAACAGAAACCAGCGTGGAAATACTCTAGTTGAGTTTGCAGAGGCAGAAGGGTTTTTCATCTTGAACTCCTTTTTCAAGAAAAAGCCACACAGGAAATGGACATGGAGACATCCGAATGGGACGACTAGTGAAATTGAATTTATTATGTGTACCAAAAAAATAATAATAGAAGACTGCAGTGTGCTAAACAAGTTCAACACCGGTAGTGACCATAGATTGGTGAGATGTAAGATCCACCTCACCACTAAATTCGAACGTGGCAAGCTCCTAAGACAAACAAAATATATTGACATAACCAACCTTAAAAAACACCATAATACCTTGAAGTTGGAACTGAAGAAAAGATTCTCTGCTTTAGAAAGCCTAACATCAGAAGAAGTGGATATTTCTGAAGTTAACAGAAAAGTAACCACAGCTCTTATGGAAACAGTAGCAAGATTAGCTGGGTCTAAGAACAAGTTGCATGTGCACAAATTTTCAGGAAAAACCAAAATGTTGATGCAAAAAATTAAAAGAGATGATGACAACTAAAGAAGATGTGACTTCCAAAGTAGAATATATAGAGCTATGTAAGACAGTACGAAAAGAAAAAGTATCATTGGAGACGTAAGGAAATTCAACTGTGAACTAGTGAGGAAAGCAATTGAAAACAACCAAAGCCTAAAGACAGCAAAGGGACATCTCAGTAAATGAAGAAAACAAATTATGTCACTGAGAAAAGAATATGGTTCTGTAACAAGAAATAGAGGCGTAATTTTGACAAGAGTGAAAGATTTCTACTCCAGATTATATGAAAAGGATGATACATGTACTCCAGACATCATGAAAGGTACCAGTACCAGACTTCTTCCAGTCCTCCCAGCAGAAGTTACACATGTAATCAAGAACGGGAACCGAGGGAAAGTTCCAGGAGAAGATCGAATTACTGTAGACATCATACAAGAAGCAAGTGGAGAAATCGAAACAGTACCCGCACAAACTTCCACTCGATGCCTTAATAAAGTGAAGATTCCAGAGACTTAGAACAACGCTACAATGATCCTGCCGCATAAAAAGATGACATTGAGGATCTCAGGAACTGCAGACCTATCAGCCTAATATCAGTGGTTTATAAAATCTTCACTAAAGTTCTTTCACACCGTTTGAATGTAACACTGGACATGGCTCAACCGAGAGAACAAGCTGGTTTCAGGAGTAGCTGCAGAACTATAGATCATATCCACGTACTGAGAGAACTAATTGAAAGAGCGAGGGAATATGAACTTCCATTGTGCGTGGCTTTTGTTGATTATGAAAGAGCCTTTGATTCGGTGAAACCATTAGCAGTTACAATGGCTCTGGAATCCTGCGGTATTGAAAATGCATACATTAATATTATTATAACATCTCTGAAAATGCAAGTGCAAAGATTCGGCTGTTTGAAAATACAACACATAAAAATTGGAAAGGGTGTGAGACAAGGTGACACCATATCTCCGAAGCTCTTTAATGCCAGATTGGAAAATGTCTTTCAATCACTGAACTATGAAAACATAGGGATAAAGATTAATGGAGATTATCTAACCCACCTTCGCTTTGCTAATGTCGTAGTCATTTTGCAACTACCCCAACAGAGCTGCAGAGTATGATCCAAGAACTTGCTGAAAGAGTAAAGACGTGGGATTAAAAATGAACTTTTAGAAGACAAAAGTGTTGTTCAATGCTTTTACAAGAAATGAAGATTTATCGATTGATGGAGAAAAGCTGGATATAACAGCCATGTACGTTTACCTTGGATAGCAGATATCAAGTGAGTGTCACATTAATGAAGAAATTAATCGGCGTACAAAAATTTCCTGGAGAGCTTTTGGAAGAAACAACCTAATTTTCAAGAGCAATATGCCAATATGTCTTAAAAGAAAAGTGTTTGATGAATGCATCCTTCCAGTGCTTACGTATGGGGCAGAGACGTGGACCTTAACTAAAAGAGGCATAAAAGGCTGGAGACACCTCAAAGAAGCATGGAGAGGTGCATGCTTGGTGTAACCAGGAGGGATAAGAAGAGGAACTCGTGGATCAGAAAAATGACATGAGTGGAAGACATAATGATCAGAGTTAAATCCTTGAAATGGTAATGGGCTGGGCATACTGCCAAAAGGACAGACCATCGATGCAGAGCCGAAATTTTGGATTGGATTCCAAGGGACCGGAAAAGACCCAGAAGAAGACCGCATGGGCGATGTGTGGATGAAATTCGAAAGTATGCTCGAGTGGCATGGAGGAGACGGCACAAGACAGACCGTTGTGGTGGAAACTTCGGGAGAACTTCGTCCAGCAGTGGAATGATAATGGTTGACAATGATGATGATGATGATGTGTGACAGAACAACTACAGGAAGTAAGTTGCAAAAAAAAATATTTTGACTTGTAATATATTGAAAAATTATTTAAAATTTCTTTGTTAAATTCTGCTAGATAGAATAATCACTATTAATTTCGAAAAATAATGTATATAAGAAGGCATTTACATTTCATTCTCGTGTTAGGGCAAGATTTGTAAGATTCTAACGAGCCTACTTGCTCCTTTTTATCTCAAGGTTTGTACGCATTAAATTTGTAGTGTTTATCCATGAAATTTCGGAAATGCGTGTTAAACTTTATTGAATTCCGAAGTTTAGTGTGGAACTGATAGCATACATTTTTTGTACCGAAGATTGGAACTTTAACATTTTGTGAAACTATTTTGCTTGTTTCTGTTCCGTACCCAATATTTTCAGAGACCTAAAAAGATTTATGTTTGGGATTTTTTTAAATTGGAATATTCTGGAGTGCATAGCTTGAAATGACGAATTCATTCTGCTACTCAAATATTTTCAAAAAATGTTTCTCCTTTTTCTTATAATCCCTTTCGTAGGAGGTATGTAGATGTGTCTGAACTGTTCCCCACGTTATTCTGAGATTGATTCAAAGCTACGTGTACAAACCTTAACATTATTATATTGTTTTATAAGAACTTTATTTCTGTAAGCGTTAATAAACCACGGAAACAAAACACACCTAAGGACAATCTAATTTTCATTTATGTTGAGAGACAAAAAAGTTTTTCCCACAGTTACATATCGCTTTTTTATTTTCGCTTTTCTTGTCTGCAGTGCAACACACCTTTACGTTTTGTGAGATAACATCGTGCCGAGATATCATCTTTATGGAAAAGGCGTGAACGTTTTGGAACTCGTGCGCCAAGGATAACGGCAAACACAAGAAGTTATTTTCGACAGAAGTGGATAACTTTATTTTTCATATCTTAATGCTTCTGAAATGTAGTTAGATGCTGTTGAGTGGTATTTAGGAATAATGCCCATAATGAAAACGAACAGTCACCGTTACTCAGCATCCTGGAATTTACGTAGTTTGTAAGATGGTTTTACTAGAAACCCATAAATTCCCAGGTAGATGTCTTCACCAACCTGCGATTTAAAAGTATAAAAACGATATGTATTATTATGTATTTCATCTATTTGTGTGTTTACAATGTGTTTAAGGCCATAAACGCTTTATTTTCTTGAAATATATGGCAGTAAATTTGTGTCACAGCCAACTAGTATAATTTTAAATTATCAATCTAAAATGTTGATACTTGTGATGAACGTATTTGTTTAAAATAGTTTTGCCTAATACATTGTACAGAAGTTCATTTATAATGAATTCCTGGGGAGAAGGAAAATCTATTTCTACTCAAGCTGTCAACAAGTGAACAGCATCATTGTCTATCATGGTGAACGTACTGAACACTGTCTAGGTTGGTGATTTTAGAAGTTCCCTGTTTCCTATCTTGATTCCTGATGGGTCAGATGTATCACAGTACTGTTTGTTCTCGTTACACCACATTTTAATTTAAATTGCAGATTCGTGCAAGCGGTAAAAAATTATAAAGGTCCTTTTAGGTCTTCTTGGCATTTCTGAAGGGTGGTTCACTTTTTTGGGATTTTTTTCACCTCCTAGGGGAATTTGTTTTTTCAGCATCATGTACCTACATTTCATTAAAAATGATACATCCAGTGGAAATTTTCTTTTAAGCAAACAAAATTATTTTGTTAATTTTGATTATACTTGAAGTATTTATATGCGCGATTTCGTTAAAAATTATTGAAGCGTTTTCCAAATTTAGATGACGCAAGGATTTCCCTATTCGTATGACGTAATTTCCGATGATCCAATGAAGAATGCTCAGACACTGGGTAGGGTGCAAAATTGCGCATGCGTAAAGCTGCTGTCAAAGAAGATAATTCCAGGAGTCCCTTTGCGGACGTTTCACATTAACATATTTGAAAGCGCACGTGGACGAAATGCCGTTGATTTTTCCAAGGAATGTGACTCCTCCAACTGTAAAAGTATTGCAGTAGCCCTTTTAATCCTGTGTTTCATTTGCAGCTGGGTGAAGTTGTGGAATGTGAATTTAATCACGTTTCTTTCTTATTGGGTTTAGTAATACGAGAACAAAATCTTGATTTTACACCTTCATGTTTAGAATACGCAAACAAGATTTTAACTTTAGAAAAATTAATTCATTTGTGGATTTCTCTACACCCAAAATATGGAAATATATCATTTGGGTACACATTAGCCTCATGGCATATTTCGTGTCAATAGTAAAAGCTATTTGTAAGAATTTAAAAAGTAAGTTAATAATATTAAAAACAATTTATGATGACAGTAATCTTATATCCCAACTTGAAAAATGACATACAGTCGCCGCAGAATATTAATAAAGTTTACCCAGCTTACTTCGGAGAGTATCCAAGGTTTCCCTGCTGTAAACTCTAAAATCTTAAAGAGAGGAAAGGGAAACAATTGCCAGCGATATGAAAATTTATAATAAAATATAATTAAAAGATATGTACTGCAGCAAACATCCGTCAGATATCATCTGCAATTTAACTTAGTATATATCATTTCGGTAATGGTAACAATACGGTTAAGAGTTACCCCTAACCTGTACTCATTCAATGCGTGTGAGCTAATTTTAGCTCCTCCTGCGACAGTTGGCAATAAAGTTGGTCTGATAAAAAATGAGGATCCTAAACGATCTGCGCGGTATCAAGATGTAATCACTCCAGTTGTATCCAGCTGCCACGAAACACAGTTTTTCCATTGTCTTTTTTATGGTTAGTTCTGAAAATTTTCACTGACGTGAGCAATTTCCTAATGCATCACCTGATCAAGTGATACTTTCTTTAATTTCCAAGAAAGGCCTGCGTAATGTTGTGTTGTAACTTATCAGAACATGGTTGAGATCATAATTCATTTCCGTGGAGTACACCTAAGCGCCAAAATAGTATGGCGCTTTGGATAATGTGAAGTTGATTCTCCACGTGTCCCCAAAACAGCTTTACTGAATTTGTTTGAAAGCTTTACTCCTCCGATATATAAAACTGTATAATGATGCACAGAAGTGTAGTTCCACTATTTTACTTCGACATGTGAGATCGTACGATAAAAAAAATAATCGCCTGTGAAAGATATTTGCATATGTGAGAACACTCATTGGTAGGCGCAGCAGACTATGCAAATCGACCAACTGGACGTCATGCGTGTTGACTACCATTGAACACTCCGCCCCTAAGCCACCACATAAATATAGGTTCAAATTTGAGGTAGGTGATAGAACGGCACTGCGTACATTCCAATGTCAGTTTGCTTTGAAGTTGAACTATGCCGCTCGGTATGCAATTCCCTGAACGCGATAAAGGTTTAATCGAAGCTTACCATCCGTGGGTAAAAGGGTGTTATGGAAACTGCAGGAGTGGTTAAAAGTGCTCAGAATGTTGTTGACAATTACCTGCATAAGAGGGCAACATATGGGACGGGGATACGTCCGGGATGTACTTCAATCTCATCTGCAAATGATAAAAGCAACATCGTCAGAGCAGCATCTAATTCGCCATCTACGACGGAGATACTGCGGAGGTGTAACTTCTAAGTCTTCTCGGAAACCATTTGGCGGGTTACATTGTTCTAGCAACATTTCAGAAAGTACCGTATCTGAAACTCATTCACAAACAGTGATCACTGGAATTTGGTCGTAAAATCAATGACAGAGTTGGAGCAAGGTAAGACGGTTTTCTGTCGACTTCGTTAAATTAATCTGGTTTGTTTTTGCGAATCCTATTGTTTAATAATTGCTATACTACTACGTTCAAAAGTTCTGGAACTTTTGAAATATTTGCCAAATGTCAGTGAATTACGTCATTCCCCGCTGAGCAAGCGAACAACATGATGTGACCGACCAGCCAGAACCGGTTTGATCCAGATCCGACACGCATAGCGTATGTGCGTAGTTCGTGATTACAGGCATTCGAGGCTCTCTGTCACGAAGACAACGAAGTCGAATTTTGAACAGCGTTCAATTGTAAAATTTTGTGTTCTGCTCGAAAAATATTTCGCCCAGACTTTTCAAATGATTAAGTCAGTGTACGGTGAGAGTGCAATGAGTCGAACTAGAGTTTTCGATCCCCAATCCAACAGACAGTCAAAAGTGTGGAAATCCCCGTCGTCACCACGACCAAAAAAAGTTCAAGGCTGACCGCTTCAAAGGAAATATTTTGATAATAATTTTCGTCGTTTGAAAGGGAGCCGTACACAAGGAATTCCTTCAACATGGTCGTACAGTCACTAAAGAAGAGTACGTCAACGTCCTGAAACGTCTCTGATAATCATTGAAACGCAAGCGACCTGATCTTTCGAAGACCAACTCGTGGGGGTTCCATTAAGATAATGCGCCGACTCACAGAACCCTCCTGGTGTCCGATTACCTGTCCAAACATCACATTGCCGTTGTTCCACAAACAGCTTATCCCCCTGATCTCGCCCCGTGTGACTTTTTCCTTTTTCCCCGAATGAAGAATTTGCTTAAAGGGCGACGCTTCTCAAGTTCCGAAGAGGTGCAACGAGCTGCGACTGAGGCAGTAAAGGATGTGGTAAAAGAAGGCTTGCAAATCTGCATTTATATCCTTGCATGAGCGCTGGCAAAAATGAATAGTTGCCTAGGGTAACTGCTTCGAAAGAAAATCCGCATAAACGGGTACTATCTGTACTCATCCGTTTTTATTTTTTTATTATAAAAAGTTCCGAAACTTTTTGAACGCAGTAATATGTATCTCTCGGTAGTGTACAGTGATGAGTTCAAACTAGACAGCCCGGATACATTTAATTCCTACTGGGATGATCTGGGGAAAAACCGAAGTTCTTGCCTAAGATAATTTTATTTTTGGCGGAGGGAGGGAGTTGCATGGTTTGGGGAGTCTTCAGTGCTTGTAGAATTGTATACTTGGAGTTTGTGTCAAACAAAATGAACACCGCCTCTTATCAAGCTATTCTTCAAAATAATCTTTTGCCGTATTTACGTAGGTTTCGCAGAAATCAACCCATTTTTCAGCAAGAAAAAATCAGCGACGTCAGCAGCAGCACTAAACAATGGTTTGCGGCTCAGAACGTAGAGGTAATGGACTGGCCAGCCTTTCACTGGATCGTAACCCCATGGAAAATGCTTGGGGACTCCTCGTTCGCGAAATATTTGCGAATAACGTTATTTACGGTTCTGCTGCAGAATTACAGCGCGTTATTCCGAATGCATGGACTAATTTAGATCGAACCACCCTCAAAAACCTTGTTAACAGTATCAATAACAGAATTTTCAGTGTCCTTAAAAAAAACCGGTTGTCTCATTAATTATTAGTGTTCATAAACCTACATTTATGTGTAAAAAAACCCATATCCTTTTTTAATTTTTCGTACATAAAACAATAAAACAGTAATTATTATTGCAGTTGTTCCATTTCGTTGCCGTTTATGCATGTGTGTGATGGAGAAAACTAGTAATTACATTAAAAACGTTCTCCCTGTGCCCGGTTTGAGGTGAATTATGGTGGTCCTATACTTCTGTGAAGCACTGTACGAAAAAGCATTCCGTGAATACCACATTTTTGATAATGAGCAAAATGAAAAATGACTCTAATTTTTTGCATGTTAATGCAGATTTATACAAATTAATGAAAGGAATAATTTTAATATTTGAATTGCTCATTTTGAAATACCGGAAAAATGAAAATGAAGACAAAGATATCTCAAATATATGGTTTTAAAGTACGCCCTGTTCATCTGTTGGGTGCTCTTTAGACAAACAAGCATTTGATTTCAAGGTGTACTTCCAATTTTTCCCTACTCTCTTCAAATATTTAGCAGAAAGCAATGCAATGTAACTAGAAGTGAAGATACTATCGATATTATCGATTGTTTTGTCCAACTCAGTATATCGATAGTTTTTTTTTGTAAATATCGATAGTTTTGCGTTTTCCAATGCTGCAAATTTAAATCCCAATGGTGTAAAATATTCAGCTTCCACCGATGGCTTTGATGACTGGAACGCGTCAAAAACATTGAGCCCACCCATATCGATACATGATGACAATGCGAAACTAAAGTTAACGGTCATCAAAAGAGTAAACGGTGAGGGTATGCAGTTTTAGCACTCTGTTGTTTTTTAGTGAAGCTCAAAGCGAAAGTCTACGTTTCAGTCAGATAAAGACCAAGTCCAAAAGCGTTACTCTTTTTATTTGTATTGGAAGTTTATAGGTACGTCAGGTGCTGAAACAGTTTTTTGCTGAAGGTAGGTAATCAGTAATAAAGGGTAACAGGATATATCCTCTATTTTTCTTTTGGTTTTTCTTTTGGTAAGAATAAGGTCTACGCAGAATGTAGCCTTTGCGGAAAGAACTACAAAATATCGGGCAATATGTCAAATCTTATGGATAATTTAAAACGATTGCATCCAGCTGAAATAGTTTGGGAAAAAACAATTGAGGAACAGCCTCACTCAAAACTTTATTTGTTTAATTTCTCTCCAATTATTACCCCGATTTTGCTAAACATTATAGAAAAAATAATTTTTGCATACCAAACTGCAGAATTTTTGTCTTTAGCGTTTGTGAATAGAAACATAAAAAACTCATACAACACAAAGAGAAAATGAGAATTAAGGAGCAACGAATTAGCTCGTTCTTCAAGCAAAACATTTTTTTCGTAACTTTTGCTCAGACCCATGTGAGTCTGAGCATCGTTAAAACGTAGAATGCCCGATCCAGTGGCGCAGTTGTCTAAGCGCTGGCTTCTGCCCATTCGTCCGAGATGGGTCCGGTTTCGAATCCCGTGAGGAATTGATGTGGTTGTGCTTGTGTCACAGCACCTGCTTCTTCCGTTCCTGAAAATAGCGGCCCTAAATCAAGTACGGCGGACTGTGACAATGTAGAAAAGAAAGAAAATTATTGTCACAAATTATTTTTTATGCCAGAAAACAAATTGCCCCCGAGAAACTTTGCCAACAAACTACCGGCAGTTATAGATTGTTATTTTTTGACTATAGAAAACTATAGATAGTCATAACGATCGATATTACTTTACCACCAAACGCAACTGCATTTTATAAACCTCGGTATTTCATATAAAGAAATTATAAATAATTATTTACTGAAAAGTACGTATAAACACTGTTTTTTATAATTTAAGGAAAACAGAAAATTTGCGATAACGCAGCGGAAAATAATCGGAATTGCACCATATTTGTATATGTAACATAGAACCAAGTGCCGGCTCAGAATATCGTACGTAAAGTAATGGCGCTGCAATAATACGGCGTCAGCAGGAACCAGTATAAAAACGCCCATTTCACAAGAGGCTAGGATTTCGTGTTTAAAATTGTGATCGGAAAAAAAGGAGGCAGCTATTGTGAAGGAATGGGTGTGAGACATCATTTTCCAGAAAAGTTGCTATGGCGAGCCATTGCACGTTGTGAGGCAGGCCAGAGTCAAACAGATGTGGCCAGATGGTTGAATGTGTGACCCACTGTAATCCATAGGCTTTGGAATGCATTTCTAAGAAAAGATTCAGAGTCTCGAAAGTATATCCAAGGAAGGCCTAGAGCGACAACTGCCGTTGATGACCGTCATTTGCTGTTAAACGCAAGAGGACAAAGGTTCTCAAGACCAACCAAGCTCAGATCTGCTCTTGTTGCCTGGAAATTTGATATCAGCTTCAACTGTACGCAAGACAGCTTCATATAGGAGGTCTATATGTTCAAGGACCAGCAATTTGTGTTACACTCGCCGCACGGCACAGGAGGGAGTGATTGAGTTGGGAATGTATCTATGTTAGCTGGAGTGATAGTTAAGGCAGGTCTGTCCTCTTCACTGACGAATCAAGGTACAGTTTAGAGAGCAATTCCAGACGTTGCTTGAAATGGAGGGAGCCAGGTACCCTCTATCATCCCAATAGCATCAGTGAAAGAGATCTTTATTGTGAAGGTAGTTAGCGTGCTTGGGCTGGCATCTTTTTAGGAGGTCGAATAAATCTCCATTTCGTACCACGTTGTAACCTGACTACACAGAGATACAGATATGATATTGTGGATCCACAGGTACGTCCTTGTACAGGTTACAGAGGCTAAAGGTTTCTCCTATAGGATGATAATGCGAGACCAAAAACATTGCGCCTCGTGGAGCAATACGTTGAGGAGGAAGCCATTGTCCGTACTGAATGGTCAGCTCAATCTGTGGACCTAATTACCGTTGAACATGTTTGGAATGATTTCGGGAGAGGTTATGCTACCTTCAAATTGCCTCCCGATACCCCAAATTTGATTGCTTCTGATTTGCAGGAACAATGAGCATTGCTGCCTACTGAAATAATTAACACCATCATAATGAGCTTGGAACATCGCTGTTGGGCATGTATTTCTGTTAGAGCTGACCACACATCATATTGAAGCAACTTCCCCTCAGTGTTCTTGTTCCCTATTTCTGACATGTTCCTGTACAGTGTACCTTTCTGTTATTAAATAATGTTTTCCTGATCTGCCTTTCGCCTAACCTATAATTTGCAAAATAATACATCTTCTCACCGATTTCCATGGAATTTCCATAAGTAGCCTTTTAATCATCCTGATTTTTCCTTAATTTATGAACACAAGTGCATTTATTTCGTTTAAGCTCTGTGATATCCTGTATATCCTTTTGTATGAAAATAATATATCTCAAAGTAATGCATCATAACTCTAATAAAATATTTAAATTTAGTTAGAAAGGAAACGTTATATGAAATTCTGAAATTGGATAAGTTCATTTTCTTTAAAACGTATGTTCTGAAAAAGAATGTTTTTCAGTTGAAATTTAGATGACTCACTGAAATGCCAAATATTGCTTGAGGAAACCAAATTAATTCAAACTGAAGTGAAACTGTACATTCTACTGACTCATATAAACATACTGCTCACTGGTGTAGAATTTATCGTTGGTCTACAAGGGTGAATCGAAAAAGAAACCCAAATTATATTTTTTGGCAACAGTGTAAGAGATAGGCTAAACAAAACATATTCACAGCGAAACTACATTTGTTAACTATTTTTTAACATAAGAACCGATACGCTCGAGACATGTTCTGCAGTGTGGTGCCAGTTTTAGTATAACTTGTTTATAAAAATTCTTTTTCTGAGCGTATAGCCATTTTCGGACAACCGATTTGACCTCGTCAGCGGATTCGAAGCGTTGCCACACAGAAATCCTTTCAAGAAGACCAAACAGATGAAAGTCAGAACCAGATCCGGGGTGAATGTTGGGTGCTGGAGCGCATCCCAGGCAAATTTGGCAATTTTGTCGGTCTCTTCTGGTCGTCTGTCAAGTTCCTGGGCAACCATCGCGCGCTGACCTCGCGAAATTGTTCCTTGTCAGGCACAATATCGTACACTTTACCGTACGAACTTGTTAACTACAGAGCGAATGTGCGCAGATGGATTCGCCGGTCACTGTGAATTGCCTGTTCGATGTATCTCACTTATCCAGGTGATGATGCGGTTACTAGTCGACAGAACGTGGCGAACTGGAAAGGTTGCAACGGCCCTCTGTAAAGAAACTGCACCATCTGGACATAATGCTGCGGCCCAGGCAATTGCCACCACACACCTCGACCATTTATTTGTGAATTTCAGTCAGAATTATTTCTTTAGTAGTCACAAATATGACTACACAGCGTTCTTCTTCATTCGTAGAGGACACTACCAAAGTGACATCTTTGTGACGGCGTCCACACTGTCTTTCTCCTCGGCGACACCTGATCAAGACAAACCAGCCTGCAGCATTGTATTCTAGCTCATTTTCTGCAAAAATGCAACCTGAGAAGAGAAAAAACGCACTGTGCGAAATGCACAGTACGTTTTTTCTCTTCTCAGGTTGCATGAAATTTTCGGATCATCCCTGTTAGTCAAGATTTTGCAATTCTTCAAAGTTTGTGGTATATTATTTTCTTATTAAAAGACGGAATAACCTGCACCGAATGCGATATTTTTTTCACCTGGTAACTTTATTAAAACTAGTTTTCGAGCTAAGAATTTCTTGATTGAACGGTGAATAGGTCTGTAGAATACATTTAGGAAGTATGTTTGAAAGAGAGAAAACCTTAGATGTCCAAATTTTTTGGCGAGTGTATTTCTACGTTGACGAAGGTTCTAATATTTTCTTCAAGATAAGTTTCTCCGTTTCCTCGAAACATAAAATCTTAAATATCCTGAGTGAGATTTATGCATCTTTTAAATTTGTATCTGTCATGTGAAAATTCAAACTGCAGGGAATTACCTAAATATGAATTTATATTTGTTATTACTCTTATTAATATTGTTTTTGGCGTATTTTTCGCTTAAAGGCTGTGTGTTATATACATTTATATATATATATATATAACTAAAGTTCAAAGTTGGAATGTGTTACGCGAGATTTGTACATATATTTAAGACACTGTGCTTACGTCTGCTTCATTTTACATTGCTCTTTTTTCTCGAAGTTAAAAAATTTCAGTTTTCTTTTTTTTTCCGAAGCGTGAAGTTTGTATATATGTTCGAATTGACGATGTCACTCATACACACTGATATCTTTTTACGGTTAAGAAGTTTTACTCCCACCAAAGTTAAGAATGTATATCCTACTATAACGGCTTTTTTTAAGTATGAATGATTCTTGATCTTTATTATTTTTTTTATTTCACTTCAAGTTTAAAGTTTCATGTATTTAGTGAAATGCGTTTACATATACTTCAGATTTAGTGTATACTTTTACCCGCCTCCTTTTAGAAACTTGTATTTTCCCAAACTTTAGAATTTCAGTTTTTCTTAAAATCTGGAATTCTCATACATTTTTAGTTGACTCATTCAGCCATACATACTAATATCTTCTTGCTGTTAAATTCCGTTATTTCTTTAATAGGTGAAAATTTCAATACCCTACTTCAATATATAGAGAGAATGACTGATTCTTGATAATTTATTTTTCTTGACTTACGCCACATTTTTGGTTTACCGACTATTCAAGTTTAAAATTTCTTGGGTTTTGTAAAATGCATAAATATATAGTTTAAAAATTTCAACTTTTTTTCAACTGTGCAGTTCCTATATGTGTTTACGTTGACGAATTCATTGATACATAGTAATATGTTTTTACTATTAAATTGATTTATTTTTTAAAATAATTAAAATTTTACTGCAGTGGCTTTCTTGAAGCATGAATTTTCCTTGTTTCTTTTCTCTTTAATTCAGCAGTTTCCTTTTGTCTCACACATCTTTTTCTTGACGAATAAAGTTTAAAGTCGCATGTGTTTTGTGAAATGGTATATGTGTATTTAAGATTTGTAGTGTATTTTTTTCCACTTTTTGTTTGAAAAATAAAAATAAAAAACATTTTGGGGGATGGAGAGTCAACCTCCACGTGGTATCCCCTGGGTAACGCTAATAGACTCTGTCGATTTTATCAAGTAGAAATCAAAGCTCATATATTCCACTAACAAAATCTTCAGCCTTCGAAAAATTTCTTTACATCCAGCAATTTCCAAAACCTTTCAGCACCTCCCAGTATGAAATTCCTGGGGTCCGCCCATTACCCAGGCATGCAAAGTCCAAGTCGTGAGCCCAAAAGGACCGTCTCAAGCAAGATCAAGGCAAAAAACCTACAATTTTATCATAATGTCAAACATATTGAAATCGTCCTCAAAGGCAAAGAAATCAAGCCTGAATTTATAAGGTCACAGGATATATTCCAAAAGCAATGTTACATAAAAGAAGTTAACGTATACAGTAAGAGCACATTTAAGGAGACAAGGTGCCTGGGTGTTGGACAGTATTTTGGGACCCCAGTATAAGTGGAACACCTGGGATTTCCATAAGGGTGAATGAATTGGAAACCCAGGAGAACAAGTCCCCAAAATATGATGATGAACCAATAAAAATATCTCCACAGTATTGAAGTTTGTATTCCATGTTTCATGGACGAATCAGTGTTAGCAAGACAATGTAAAAATGCATGGTTGAAAAAATGGATGTAAGTTCAGTTCTGCTTTAATATCCCCAATCCCAGGTTTCAGCTTGTAGAAATTATATCGAAGTAGCGTTCAAAATAATATGATCCAAATGTCATAATTCAAACGAATTCTTAAATTATGAAAATGTCCCCCAATTTCAGATGTGTACAAAAAAACTGCTGTGATGCTTTCGAAAGATTTGAGAATGGTCTCCGGGAGTGTATATTTTTTTGCGGACTTCTTCTAAAGAAATGGAAAGAAATATAATGTTTTTCTTCACAGTGCAGTTTCTTATAGTTTTTGCTGTGTTATCTGCAAAAAGAAAAACAATTATAGGACTCCGACAATTCTTTAAGCATCTGTCATAATTTTGGGACTCTTGAAACTGTGGGTCCCGGTCCTGCAGGTCCCTATTAAATGCACTCTGTATACAGTATATATAAAAAGAAATGAGTTGTCTGTTATCTAGAAGACTTTCAACAAAAAAGACGAGTCCAGTTAAATGCTCGTTCCCCTAAATTTTGTTAACGCATTTAAAACTACATGTTTAGCTGTAGTTCAAACTTCTGATAGTTGTAGATTAGTGTGCTTAAGGGCCGGTGCAAGAAATCTCGGCGCCCTAGGCGAGCCATCGGCTTTTCGCCCAACCCAAAATATTTATTTTTGTCACTCGTGATGCTAAACATATTGCATTTATCCAACAATATCACGATACCGAAGCAGTAAAACCTAAGTACACTGCTGGCCACCCAAAATGCAACACCAAAAAGGACACGGGATAGCAAAGCCAGATTTACTAGACACATAACAACAGATACAAAGATGAAACGATTGAGATTACAGGCCCGTGTGACTTGCGGAACACGTAGACATCCACAGTTCGTGATGCCCCCATGGCTGGCAATAACTGCGACCACACGCCGCGGCATCGAACGAATGAGGCTTTGGATGTGGGCTTGGGGTATGTCGGTCCAGGCTGCTTCCCCACTTTGCCATAGTTCATCCGGCGTAGCCACGGGCGGTGCTTGCCGGGCCAAGCACCTCCCGTAGCTACGCCTGATGAACCGGGCCACTCGGTAGCCGATCAGCGACCAGACGTGTTCGATGGGCGACATATCGGGAGAACAGACGTGCCACGTCAGCAGTGACACCTGGTAGGCCGTGAAGAATTGTTGCACGATGCGTGCCACGCGCGGGCGCGCATTGTCCTGTTGAAACGTGGCCGCTGGCAGGTCCTGCAGGTAAGGGAGGACTTCAGGGTCTAAAACGTCAGAGATGTAGAGGTGGCTTTTGAGCGTATCGGCGATGCGTACCAGAGGAGTGCGGGTGTCATATCCAATTACGCCCCGAACCATAACGCCAGGCGACGGACAGGTATTGCGATGTATAATGCAGACGTCATACAGTCTTTCACCGCGGTGCTGCCACTCGCGGATTTGACCATCGTGGTGCTGCAGGCAGAAGCGGGATTCGTCAGAGAAGACAATGTCGTGCCATTCCGTCGTCTAGGTGCAGCGTTCAACGGCCCACTGCGTCCGCACTCACCGGTGGTGAATCGTCAGCGGTAATCAGAGCTATGGGCGCCGTGCGACAAGTCCCCGCTCCTGGAGACGACATCGAACGGTACGTGCTGACACCGGTTGTTGCGCAACACACCCTAATTCCTGCGCTAACGTTCGTGATGTGGCGGTGCGAGTCGTCAATGCTCGCCGCACAATATGCCGGATACTCCCTTTCGGTGGTGTTCCGCTGCTATGGAAATCGATCACGTCGGTACGTCCGTCCCTTCTGCACCCACCGAATCAATACTCGCATCATTGTGGCTGGATGTCGTCTCACACGGGCGCCGATGTCTCGGTACTATAAACCGCTGTCGCGATAAGGCATTATTTGTCCTCTGTCGAACTCAGAAACGTGCTGGAATGACTGCCGTATTCTGTGACGAGGCATCAGGAAGCTTCCCACGCACAGATCCGGCAGCACAACACACTTTCACTACTTACACCCCTCCTTCTGATAGTACTTCTCGGTGGCGTGTCGGGTGCACATGATTTGCATGTGCCCTGCAATGCTAATCGCTTGCATGTCCTCTTGCGGGCGACGCATGCTGCGAATTTCAGGCCAATCGGATGTTTCCTTCTTATGGAAAACACAACTTCTTACTAGCTTGTTGAATATAGATTTATATTTTGATTTTTTTTTAGGTTTAATGATCATCGTTAAGGACACTGTGGATATGGAGATTTGAAAGAGAAGAAGAACTTCGCAACCTGCATGGTATACTTAAAACCCTCTATGATATTCTATCCAACCATTGGTCTTTGTGTAACATTTGTTTTCAGATGAACAGGAATTAGGACGTACCGCAAAGGGCACCCGTTATCAGACGGTCGGTAAGCAAATTTGGTTCTGCAAATAGCTGAAGCTATAGCCAAAACAGTTCCATCTTCTGGATCAGTGTAGCAGAGATAACGAAAGCATTAACAGTAAGGGTATGCAAAAAGCATTGATGTCTTTCACTAACACTGGATGCATTACTCACCCAGGTCTCGGTGAAAAATCGATGTTATACTGTGTAATATATATTTTCTAAAATCCTCTTCTGATCAACGTTTCTTAATTCATTTCGTTCTGAGTAACAAATATAGGTTGAAGTGCCTCTTTCGTAACAAATTTACGTTGAAGTGTCTTTTTAGTAAAACGTTTTGGTTGAACTTGTCTTTTCTGTAACAAGTTTAGGTTGAAGTGATTTTAATTTTTGTATTTCCTTTACAGATGCACATTTTCAAAGCATTGGACATTCAAATTAGAAACGATAAAAGTTAAACATCGGTGTTTGATAGCCCATGTTTTCTGTAACCTGTGTAATTTTCACCTTTCTGAGAAAACAATTTAGGTAGACGTGAATCTTCTTTTTTTTTTGTTCTTTTATTTACCTTCTAGGTGCAAATTTTGAACATTTCGGAAGTTCAGCGAGAAAAAAAAATCTTACATTATCGTCTTTTGTATCAATATTGCCCTATTCGATGAATTTAGCGTGTAATTGAACCTTTGAACCTCTCACGAGGCCACGAATTTTAAATCCTCTTTGTATGTTCAAAAACATAAATCCGTAAGGTAGTTTTCTGATGTCGATATTTAACTTTAAAAAAAGAACCATACTTACCACGTTTTAATGTTATTTAAAATTTAAAGTGTTTACTGTGTTCATAGGAGATTGCTTGGCGACCACAGCATTCGGCCATTTTGATTTCGCTGCGTGCTCATGGCGCCGAGTTTCACCGAATGGGTTGGATCCGAAGAAAAATACTTCAGCAAAGATAGGCAGTTTAGTCTTGCCCGCCGAAAAACGGCAGTGGCCATTATCTCAGTTTATACTGTAATAGGTAAGATTGCCATCGCCACTTACCTTACATTCTTAATAAGAACAATGTTTTCATAAATCGAAATTTTGGATAAATGGAATATTCGATGTAGTTGAGTGATCACCGATTTTTTTCACCGATGAGCTCAACTCTACTCGTGGTGCCCATACCACGAAATGGATTGAATTTTATAAAAGAAAAGGCATAGCAGAAATGGACAATTCGGTCCTGCCTAGATCATAATAGCGGTAACGGCTATTATGATCTTACAGGCCTTAAGTCGGCCTGTAAGGTGTAAGTTCACTGCCACCATACTTTGCATTTTTACTAACAAAAAGTCAATAATTTAAACGATACATCGAAATTTTGAACCAATAGTATTCAGTACTCGCTGCATTTGCAAAGCGACTGACAGATGTTTGATATCTGTTTTTCACCGACGTGAATCCCTAATTACCAGTGAGGGCTAAACAGGAGATCAGAGGGGGATGACGACCTTGGGAGATATTGCTCATCCCAAAATTCCGTCTGATAAGGAAGTTTTGATGACCTTGACTAAGGCTTTATGGAAATCCGGATGTTAATATCCCGACCGCGCCCGTCCTTAATCCAGGCTAAGAAGATTATGAAGGGATTATTGAGGAATGCGCAATGGAGAGAATAGGATCGTTTTATTTGCTGGTATAACCCCTGTTTCTGAGATAACTTTTCATGAGACAGTTCTGATAAATTTCACACTTGTCACTTGGCATTGAAAAGTTACGCAGTGTTTCTTGAAGGCTCGTGTATTTGGAGATTTTTTCATTTAGTCAGTTATTTTTATTGAAGTGCTCCAGTGTGTTTGCATTGTGTCAACTGAACATTGTGCGATCACGACAGTGTTTTGAGAATGAATCCCGGTGTGCGTATATTCAAAAAGGCTTTGGCTTCTGTTGGAGAAGAGCCAACTAATTCTGCATCGCGAATGAACCATGGCCACGATCTGGTGAGAGATTATGTTGGTTTCGCCACGGCAAACGAAACAGCAGTTGCACCGAAAGAGACTGTATTACAGAAGCCTGTGGGTTTTATTGACACGCACTGTCATATTGACTTCCTGTTCAACAAACTGAACTTTCAGAAACCTTTCATCAAATTTCGAAAGATAAACTCTGAAACATTTCCTTCTCAGTACGAAGGATGCATAACTGTGTTTTGTAACCCTGAAAGTTTTGCACAGCAGTCAATGTGGGACTCCGTGCTCCGAGAAAGAGCTGTTTGGGCAGCATTTGGTTGCCATCCCCACATGGCATATAACTACAATGAAGAAACGGAATCTGCATTAGTGAAAGCCTTGGAACACCCAAAAGTGGTGGCATTGGGTGAAATCGGCCTTGATTACTCGAAGAAAAATTTTTGCAGTGTGGGCAAGCAAAAAATGGCTTTCAGGCGTCAGATCCGCTTAGCACTTGAAAGGCAACTGCCTTTAGTAATTCACTGCAGGGAAGCGCACGATGACTGCATAGAAATCATGAAGAAATTTGTTCCGAGGGACCATAAAATTCACCTCCACTGCTTCACAGAAAAGTGGAATTGTGCTAATCAGTGGCTACAAGAATTTTCCAATTTGTGCATTGGAATCACTAATGTAGTGTCATATCCGTCGGCCAGAGATATCCGAGAAACCGTGCGGCGGTTACCGTTGCATAAAATTCTGTTAGAGACTGATGCTCCTTATTTTGTGCCTAAAATTATGAAGGAACGTTTTACCCATTCTCACCCAGGAATGGCAATACACGTTGCCGAGGAAATCTCAAAGCTCAAGAACATTCCATTAAGGGAAGTTTTGTCGACCTGTAGAGAAAATACAAAAATGTTGTACGGTGTATAGAGGATTGCGTGCTTTACCTACAAACTGGTGTTTACCTAATCAAAGAAATTCTTTATAATTCTGGAAAGCTGCTTCATTTTTGTAATGCTTGAAATTGCAGTCTTTTCGGGTGTAAACTTTCTGTATACATCTACGTTGACGGTGCGCTCATAGGTTCAAGTGATGTTCGCTTCATGGTAAGTTGTAATTTTTTTTTCAAAGATTGAAATTGCAATATCTCTCTTGAAGTGTGAAACTTTGTAAACTTTGGAGTTGAAACATACACTTGTATATATGTATTGATATAAGCTTCAGGTAAAATTTGTTGTGTTTCTTAAAGTTCAAAATTGCTCGGTTTTCGTTAAAGTGCTAAATGTGTGCATATTTTAAAGTTGACTCATGTATTCGTATACACACTGATATCGGCTTGCTGCATAGTTTAGCCTAGAGTTCAAATTTTTATATCATTCTTGTGTTGTCAAATTTGTAAGTATTTCTACGTTGACGAAGGTTCTAATATTTTCTTCAAGATAAGTTTCTCCGTTTCCTCGAAACATAAAATCTTAAATATCCTGAGTGAGATTTATGCATCTTTTAAATTTGTATCTGTCATGTGAAAATTCAAACTGCAGGGAATTACCTAAAATGTGAATTTATATTTGTTATTACTCTTATTAATATTGTTTTTGGCGTATTTTTCGCTTAAAGGCTGTGTGTTATATACATTTTTATATATATATATATAACTAAAGTTCAAAGTTGGAATGTGTTACGCGAGATTTGTACATATATTTAAGACACTGTGCTTACGTCTGCTTCATTTTACATTGCTCTTTTTTCTCGAAGTTAAAAAATTTCAGTTTTCTTTTTTTTTCGAAGCGTGAAGTTTGTATATATGTTCGAATTGACGATGTCACTCATACACACTGATATCTTTTTACGGTTAAGAAGTTTTACTCCCACCAAAGTTAAGAATGTATATCCTACTATAACGGCTTTTTTTAAGTATGAATGATCCTTGATCTTTATTATTTTTTTTATTTCACTTCAAGTTTAAAGTTTCATGTATTTAGTGAAATGCGTTTACATATACTTCAGATTTAGTGTATACTTTTACCCGCCTCCTTTTAAAAACTTGTATTTTCCCAAACTTTAGAATTTCAGTTTTTCTTAAAGTGTGGAATTCTCATACATTTTTAGTTGACTCATTCAGCCATACATACTAATATCTTCTTGCTGTTAAATTCCGTTATTTCTTTAATAGGTGAAAATTTCAATACCCTACTTCAATATATAGAGAGAATGACTGATTCTTGATTTTTTATTTTCCTTGACTTACGCCACATTTTTGGTTTACCGACTATTCAAGTTTACAATTTCTTGTGTTTTGTAAAATGCATAAATATATAGTTTAAAAATTTCAACTTTTTTTCAACTGTGCAGTTCCTATATGTGTTTACGTTGACGAATTCATTGATACATAGTAATATCTTTTTACTATTAAATTGATTTATTTTTTAAAATAATTAAAATTTTACTGCAGTGGCTTTCTTGAAGCATGAATTTTCCTTGTTTCTTTTCTCTTTAATTCAGCATTTTCCTTTTGTCTCACACATCTTTTTCTTGACGAATAAAGTTTAAAGTCGCATGTGTTTTATGAAATGGTATATGTGTATTTAAGATTTGTAGTGTACTTTTTTCCACTTTTTGTTTGAAAAATAAAAATAAAAAACATTTTGGGGGATGGAGAGTCAACCTCCACGTGGTATCCCCTGGGTAACGCTAATAGACTCTGTCGATTTTATCAAGTAGAAATCAAAGCTCATATATTCCACTAACAAAATCTTCAGCCTTCGAAAAACTTCTTTACATCCAGCACTTTCCAAAACCTTTCAGCACCTCCCAGTATGAAATTCCTGGGGTCCGCCCATTACCCAGGCTTGCAAAGTCCAAGTCGTGAGCCCAAAAGGACCGTCTCAAGCAAGATCAAGGCAAAAAACCTACAATTTTATCATAATGTCAAACATATTGAAATCGTCCTCAAAGGCAAAGAAATCAAGCCTGAATTTATAAGGTCACAGGATATATTCCAAAAGCAACGTTACATAAAAGAAGTTAACGTATACAGTAAGAGCACATTTAAGGAGACAAGGTGCCTGGGTGTTGGACGGTATTTTGGGACCCCAGTATAAGTGGAACACCTGGGATTTCCATAAGGGTGAATGAATTAGAAACCCAGGAGAACAAGTCCCCAAAATATGATGAGGAACCAATAAAAATATCTCCACAATATTGAAGTTTGTATTCCATGTTTCATGGACGAATCAGTGTTAGCAAGACAATGTAAAAATGCATGGTTGAAAAAATGGATGTAAGTTCAGTTCTGCTTTAATATCCCCAATCCCAGGTTTCAGCTTGTAGAAATTATATCGAAGTAGCGTTCAAAATAATATGATCCAAATGTCATAATTCAAACGAATTCTTAAATTATGAAAATGTCCCCCAATTTCAGATGTGTACAAAAAAACTGCTGTGATGCTTTCGAAAGATTTGAGAATGGTCTCCGGGAGTGTATATTTTTTTGCGGACTTCTTCTAAAGAAGTGGAAAGAAATATAATTTTTTTCTTCACAGTGCAGTTTCTTATAGTTTTTGCTGTGTTATCTGCAAAAAGAAAAACAATTATAGGACTCCGACAATTCTTTAAGCATCTGTCATAATTTTGGGACTCTTGAAACTGTGGGTTCCGGTCCTGCAGGTCCCTATTAAATGCACTCTGTATACAGTATATATAAAAAGAAATGAGTTGTCTAATATCTAGAAGACTTTCAACAAAAAAGACGAGTCCAGTTAAATGCTCGTTCCCCTAAATTTTGTTAAAGCATTTAAACTACATGTTTAGCTGTAGTTCAAACTTCTGATAGTTGTAGATTAGTGTGCTTAAGGGCCGGTGCAAGAAATCTCGGCGCCCTAAGCGAGCCATCGGCTTTTCGCCCAACCCAAAATATTTATTTTTGTCACTCGTGATGCTAAACATATTGCATTTATCCAACAATATCACGATACCGAAGCAGTAAAACCTAAGTACACTGCTGGCCACCCAAAATGCAACACCAAAAAGGACACGGGATAGCAAAGCCAGATTTACTAGACACATAACAACAGATACAAAGATGAAACGATTGAGATTACAGGCCCGTGTGACTTGCGGAACACGTAGACATCCACAGTTCGTGATGCCCCCATGGCTGGCAATAACTGCCACCACACGCCGCGGCATCGAACGAATGAGGCTTTGGATGTGGGCTTGGGGTATGTCGGTCCAGGCTGCTTCCCCACTTTGCCATAGTTCATCAGGCGTAGCCACGGGCGGTGCTTGCCGGGCCAAGCACGTCCCGTAGCCACGCCTGATGAACCGGGCAACTCGGTAGCCGATCAGCGACCAGACGTGTTCGATGGGCGACATATCGGGAGAACAGACGTGCCACGTCAGCAGTGACACCTGGTAGGCCATGAAGAATTGTTGCACGATGCGTGCCACGCGCGGGCGCGCATTGTCCTGTTGAAACGTGGCCGCTGGCAGGTCCTGCAGGTAAGGGAGGACTTCAGGGTCTAAAACGTCAGAGATGTAGAGGTGGCTTTTGAGCGTATCGGCGATGCGTACCAGAGGAGTGCGGGTGTCATATCCAATTACGCCCCGAACCATAACGCCAGGCGACGGACAGGTATTGCGATGTTTAATGCAGACGTCATACAGTCTTTCACCGCGGTGCTGCCACTCGCGGATTTGACCATCGTGGTGCTGCAGGCAGAAGCGGGATTCGTCAGAGAAGACAATGTCGTGCCATTCCGTCGTCTAGGTGCAGCGTTCAACGGCCCACTGCCTCCGCACTCACCGGTGGTGAATCGTCAGCGGTAATCAGAGCTATGGGCGCCGTGCGACAAGTCCCCGCTCCTGGAGACGACATCGAACGGTACGTGCTGACACCGGTTGTTGCGCAACACACCCTAATTCCTGCGCTAACGTTCGTGATGTGGCGGTGCGAGTCGTCAATGCTCGCCGCACAATATGCCGGTACTCCCTTTCGGTGGTGTTCCGCTGCTATGGAAATCGATCACGTCGGTACGTCCGTCCTTTCTGCACCCACCGAATCAATACTCGCATCATTGTGGCTGGATGTCGTCTCACACGGGCGCCGATGTCTCGGTACTATAAACCGCTGTCGCGATAAGGCATTATTTGTCCTCTGTCGAACTCAGAAACGTGCTGGAATGACTGCCGTATTCTGTGACGAGGCATCAGGAAGCTTCCCACGCACAGATCCGGCAGCACAACACACTTTCACTACTTACACCCCTCCTTCTGATAGTACTTCTCGGTGGCGTGTCGGGTGCACATGATTTGCATGTGCCCTGCAATGCTAATCGCTTGCATGTCCTCTTGCGGGCGACGCATGCTGCGAATTTCAGGCCAATCGGATGTTTCCTTCTTATGGAAAACACAACTTCTTACTAGCTTGTTGAATATAAATTTATATTTTGATTTTTTTTTAGGTTTAATGATCATCGTTAAGGACACTGTGGATATGGAGATTTGAAAGAGAAGAAGAACTTCGCAACCTGCATGGTATACTTAAAACCCTCTATGATATTCTATCCAACCATTGGTCTTTGTGTAACATTTGTTTTCAGATGAACAGGAATTAGGACGTACCGCAAAGGGCACCCGTTATCAGACGGTCGGTAAGCAAATTTGGTTCTGCAAATAGCTGAAGCTATAGCCAAAACAGTTCCATCTCATGGATCAGTGTAGCAGAGATAACGAAAGCATTAACAGTAAGGGTATGCAAAAAGCATTGATGTCTTTCACTAACACTGGATGCATTACTCACCCAGGTCTCGGTGAGAAATCGATGTTATACTGTGTAATATATATTTTCTAAAATCCTCTTCTGGTCAACGTTTCTTAATTCATTTCGTTCTGAGTAACAAATATAGGTTGAAGTGCCTCTTTCGTAACAAATTTACGTTGAAGTGTCTTTTTAGTAAAAAGTTTTGGTTGAACTTGTCTTTTCTGTAACAAGTTTAGGTTGAAGTGATTTTAATTTTTGTATTTCCTTTACAGATGCACATTTTCAAAGCATTTTACATTCAAATTAGAAACGATAAAAGTTAAACATCGGTGTTTGATAGCCCATGTTTTCTGTAACCTGTGTTATTTTTACCTTTCTGAGAAAACAATTTAGGTAGACGTGAATCTTCTTTTTTTTTATCTTTTATTTACCTTCTAGGTGCAAATTTTGAACATTTCGGAAGTTCAGCGAGAAAAACAAAATCTTACATTATCGTCTTTTGTATCAATATTGCCCTATTCGATGAATTTAGCGTGTAATTGAACCTTTGAACCTCTCACGAGGCCACGAATTTTAAATCCTCTTTGTATGTTCAAAAACATAAATCCGTAAGGTAGTTTTCTGATGTCGATATTTAACTTTAAAAAAAGAACCATACTTACCACGTTTTAATGTTATTTAAAATTTAAAGTGTTTACTGTGTTCATAGGAGATTGCTTGGCGACCACAGCATTCGGCCATTTTGATTTCGCTGCGTGCTCATGGCGCCGAGTTTCACCGAATGGGTTGGATCCGAAAAAAAATACTTCAGCAAAGATAGGCAGTTTAGTCTTGCCCGCCGAAAAACGGCAGTGGCCATTATCTCAGTTTATACTGTAATAGGTAAGATTGCCATCGCCACTTACCTTACATTCTTAATAAAAACAATGTTTTCATAAATCGAAATTTTGGATAAATGGAATATTCGATGTAGTTGAGTGATCACCGATTTTTTTCACCGATGAGCTCAACTCTACTCGTGGTGCCCATACCACGAAATGGATTGAATTTTATAAAAGAAAAGGCATAGCAGAAATGGACAATTCGGTCCTGCCTAGATCATAATAGCGGTAACGGCTATTATGATCTTACAGGCCTTAAGTCGGCCTGTAAGGTGTAAGTTCACTGCCACCATACTTTGCATTTTTACTAACAAAAAGTCAATAATTTAAACGATACATCGAAATTTTGAACCAATAGTATTCAGTACTCGCTGCATTTGCAAAGCGACTGACAGATGTTTGATATCTGTTTTTCACCGACGTGAATCCCTAATTACCAGTGAGGGCTAAACAGGAGATCAGAGGGGGAATGACGACCTTGGGAGATATTGCTCATCCCAAAATTCCGTCTGATAAGGAAGTTTTGATGACCTTGACTAAGGCTTTATGGAAATCCGGATGTTAATATCCCGACCGCGCCCGTCCTTAATCCAGGCTAAGAAGATTATGAAAGGATTATTGAGGAATGCGCAATGGAGAGAATAGGATCGTTTTATTTGCTGGTATAACCCCTGTTTCTGAGATAACTTTTCATGAGACAGTTCTGATAAATTTCACACTTGTCACTTGGCATTGAAAAGTTACGCAGTGTTTCTTGAAGGCTCGTGTATTTGGAGATTTTTTCATTTAGTCAGTTATTTTTATTGAAGTGCTCCAGTGTGTTTGCATTGTGTCAACTGAACATTGTGCGATCACGACAGTGTTTTGAGAATGAATCCCGGTGTGCGTATATTCAAAAAGGCTTTGGCTTCTGTTGGAGAAGAGCCAACTAATTCTGCATCGCGAATGAACCATGGCCACGATCTGGTGAGAGATTATGTTGGTTTCGCCACGGCAAACGAAACAGCAGTTGCACCGAAAGAGACTGTATTACAGAAGCCTGTGGGTTTTATTGACACGCACTGTCATATTGACTTCCTGTTCAACAAACTGAACTTTCAGAAACCTTTCATCAAATTTCGAAAGATAAACTCTGAAACATTTCCTTCTCAGTACGAAGGATGCATAACTGTGTTTTGTAACCCTGAAAGTTTTGCACAGCAGTCAATGTGGGACTCCGTGCTCCGAGAAAGAGCTGTTTGGGCAGCATTTGGTTGCCATCCCCACATGGCATATAACTACAATGAAGAAACGGAATCTGCATTAGTGAAAGCCTTGGAACACCCAAAAGTGGTGGCATTGGGTGAAATCGGCCTTGATTACTCGAAGAAAAATTTTTGCAGTGTGGGCAAGCAAAAAATGGCTTTCAGGCGTCAGATCCGCTTAGCACTTGAAAGGCAACTGCCTTTAGTAATTCACTGCAGGGAAGCGCACGATGACTGCATAGAAATCATGAAGAAATTTGTTCCGAGGGACCATAAAATTCACCTCCACTGCTTCACAGAAAAGTGGAATTGTGCTAATCAGTGGCTACAAGAATTTTCCAATTTGTGCATTGGAATCACTAATGTAGTGTCATATCCGTCGGCCAGAGATATCCGAGAAACCGTGCGGCGGTTACCGTTGCATAAAATTCTGTTAGAGACTGATGCTCCTTATTTTGTGCCTAAAATTATGAAGGAACGTTTTACCCATTCTCACCCAGGAATGGCAATACACGTTGCCGAGGAAATCTCAAAGCTCAAGAACATTCCATTAAGGGAAGTTTTGTCGACCTGTAGAGAAAATACAAAAATGTTGTACGGTGTATAGAGGATTGCGTGCTTTACCTACAAACTGGTGTTTACCTAATCAAAGAAATTCTTTATAATTCTGGAAAGCTGCTTCATTTTTTTAATGCTTGAAATTGCAGTCTTTTCGGGTGTAAACTTTCTGTATACATCTACGTTGACGGTGCGCTCATAGGTTCAAGTGATGTTCGCTTCATGGTAAGTTGTAATTTTTTTTTCAAAGATTGAAATTGCAATATCTCTCTTGAAGTGTGAAACTTTGTAAACTTTGGAGTTGAAACATACACTTGTATATATGTATTGATATAAGCTTCAGGTAAAATTTGTTGTGTTTCTTAAAGTTCAAAATTGCTCGGTTTTCGTTAAAGTGCTAAATGTGTGCATATTTTAAAGTTGACTCATGTATTCGTATACACACTGATATCGGCTTGCTGCATAGTTTAAGCCTAGAGTTCAAATTTTTATATCATTCTTGTGTTGTCAAATTTGTAAGTATTTCTACGTTGACGAAGGTTCTAATATTTTCTTCAAGATAAGTTTCTCCGTTTCCTCGAAACATAAAATCTTAAATATCCTGAGTGAGATTTATGCATCTTTTAAATTTGTATCTGTCATGTGAAAATTCAAACTGCAGGGAATTACCTAAAATGTGAATTTATATTTGTTATTACTCTTATTAATATTGTTTTTGGCGTATTTTTCGCTTAAAGGCTGTGTGTTATATCATCATCATCATCATTGTCAACCATTATCAATCCACTGCTGGACGAAGGTCTCCCCAAGTTTCCTCCACAACGGTCTGTCTTGTGCCAGTCTCCTCCATGTCACTCCCGCATATTTACGAATTTCATCCACCCATCTCCCATGTGGTCTTTTTCTGGGTCTTTTCCTGTCCCTTGGAATCCAATCTAAAATTTCGGCTGTCCATCTATGGTCTGTCCTTCTGGCAGTATGTCCAGCCCATTGCCATTTCAGGGATTTAACTCTGATCATGATGTCTTCCACTCTCGTCATTTTTCGGATCCACGAGTTCCTCTTCTTATCTCTCCTGGTTATACCAAGCATGCACCTCTCCATGCTTCTTTGAGTTGTCTGCAGCCTTTGTATGTCTCTTTTAGTTAAGGTCCACGTCTCTGCACCATACGTAAGCACTGGAAGGATGCATTGATCAAACACTTTTCTTTTAAGACATAATGGCATATTGCTCTTGAAAATTATGCTGTTTCTTCCAAAAGCTCTCCAGGCAAGTTTTGTACGCCGATTAATTTCTTCATCAATGTGACCCTCACTTGATATCTGCTGTCCAAGATAAACATACGTATCTGTTATCTCCAGTTTTTCTCCATCAATCGATAAATCTTCATTTCTTGTAAAAGCATTGAACATCACTTTTGTCTTCTGAAAGTTCATTTTTAATCCCACTTCTTTACTCTTGTCAGCAAGTTCCTGGATCATACTCTGCAGCTCTGATGGGGTAGTTGCAAAAATGACTACGTCATCAGCAAAACGAAGGTGGGTTAGATAATCTCCATTAATCTTTATCCCTTTGTTTTCCCAGTTCAGTGATTGAAAGACATTTTCCAATGTGGCATTAAAGAGCTTCGGAGATATGGTGTCACCTTGTCTCACTCCCTTTCCAATTTTTATGTGTGTTGTATTTTCAAACAGCCGAATCTTTGCACTTGCATTTTCATAGATGTTATTAATAATATTAATGTATGCATCTTCAATACCGCAGGATTTCAGAGCCGTGGTAACTGCTGATGGTTTCACCGAATCAAAGGCTTTTTCATAATCGATAAAAGCCATGCACAATGGAAGTTCATATTCCCTCGCTCTTTCAATTAGTTCTCTCAGTACGTGGATATGATCTATTGTGCTGTAGCCACTCCTGAATCCAGCTTGTTCTCTCGGTTGAGCCATGTCCAGTGTTACCTTCAAGCGGTGTGAAAGAACTTTAGTGAAGATTTTATAAACCACTGATAGGAGGCTGATAGGTCTGTAGTTCCTGAGATCCTCAATGTCACCTTTTTTATGTAGCAGGATCATTGTAGCATTGTTCCAATCCTCAGGAATCTTCCCTTCATTAAGGCATCGAGTGAAAATTTGGGCGAGTACTGTTTCAATTTCTCCACTTGCTTCTTGTATGATGTCTATAGTAATTCCATCTTCTCCTGGAGCTTTCCCCCGCTTCATGTTCTTGATTGCATGAGCAACTTCTGCTGGGAGGACTGGAAGAACTCTGGTACCTTTCATGATGTCTGGAGTACATGTATCATCCCTTTCATATAATTTGGAGTAGAAATCTTTCACTCTTGTCAAAATTTCGCCTCTATTTCTTGTTATAGAACCATCTTCTTTTCTCAGAGCCATAATCTGTTTTCTTCCCTTACTGAGATGTCCCTTTGCTATCTTTAGGCTTTGGTTGTTTTCAATTGCTTTCCTCACTAGCTCACAGTTGAATTTCCTTACGTCTTCAGTGATACTTTTTCGTGCTGTCTTGCATAGCTCTATATATTCCACTTTGGAAGTCACATCTTCTTTAGTTGTCCTCATCTCTCTTCTTTTTTGCATCAACATTTTGGTTTTTCCTGATAATTTGTTCACATGCAACTTGTTCTTAGACCCAGCTAATTTTGTTGCTGTTTCCATAAGAGCTTTGGTTACTTTTCTGTTAACTTCAGAAATATCCACTTCTTCCGATGTTAGGCCTTCTAAAGCAGAGAATCTGTTCTTCAGTTCCAACTTGAAAGTATTATGGTGTTTTTTAAGGTTGGTTATGTCAATACATTTTGTTTGTCTTATGAGCTTGCCACGTTCAAGTTTAGTGTTGAGGTGCATCTTACATCTCACCAATCTATGGTCACTACCTGTGTTGAACTTGTTTAGCACACTGCAGTCTTCGATGACGAATTTTTTGTTACACATAATAAAATCAATTTCACTTGTCGTCCCAATTGGATGTCTCCATGTCCATTTCCTGTGTGGCTTTTTCTTGAAAAAGGAGTTCAAGATGAAAAATCCTTCTGCCTCTGCAAACTCAACGAGAGTATTTCCACGCTGGTTTCTGTTGCCGTGACCGAATTTACCTACTGAAGTTTCATTCTGTTGCCGTTGCCCTATTTTTGCATTGAAATCTCCCATAATTATCTTCAAGTGCTGCTTACCTTTATTATTTAGATGACGAATTTCCTCATAAAATTCTTCAATTTCTTCTTCAGGATGACTTGTGGTGGGTGCATAAGTTTGAATAATCTGAGCCTGGTATCTTCTCGATAGTTGGATAACGAGTCGTGCAGCTCTGTCAGAGGAACTTTCAACTTCTACCACTTTATCCTTCAGTTTCTTGTTTATTATAAATCCAACACCACTAGTTCTGCCAGTATCTGTCCCACGATAATAGAAGAGATGTCCACTTTTCAGTTCAATGAGATCTTCTCCTTTTCTCCTTACCTCACTTAGCCCGACGATGTCCCACTTGATCCTTTGTAGTTCCTCTTCCAATTCAAGAAGCCTTGAATCAGAAGATAGGGAGCGTCCGTTGTAGGTAGCCAAGGTCAGCATCAAATGGCAGCCTAGTCCGGTCCTCCGGGGATTCTTAGCACCCTCTGCCTTCATGTCGCACTGGCCGCTGCCTTGGCCAGGTACATTCCAGCTGCCGGAGACTGAGGGCCAAGATTTAAGTTGTAGAGTCATTTTGGAGGTGTTTGGCCATAACTCACCACGCTGGCCAAGCGGGTTGGTGAGTGTGGGATAGCATTTCCTCTGATCCCGATGGTATAGTTATACCGCTATTGGCGGTCGTCAGAGCCCCTTTAGTGGGAACAGGATGCACCACGAGAAGGCGGGGTTGACATTTGTCAAGGAGAGGCTGTGATGTTACGCATCACCTGACCTTACATCCCTACATTTATATATATATATATATATATATATATATATATATATATATATATATATATAACTAAAGTTCAAAGTTGGAATGTGTTACGCGAGATTTGTACATATATTTAAGACACTGTGCTTACGTCTGCTTCATTTTACATTGCTCTTTTTTCTCGAAGTTAAAAAATTTCAGTTTTCTTTTTTTTTTTTTCGAAGCGTGAAGTTTGTATATATGTTCGAATTGACGATGTCACTCATACACACTGATATCTTTTTACGGTTAAGAAGTTTTACTCCCACCAAAGTTAAGAATGTATATCCTACTATAACGGCTTTTTTTAAGTATGAATGATCCTTGATCTTTATTATTTTTTTTATTTCACTTCAAGTTTAAAGTTTCATGTATTTAGTGAAATGCGTTTACATATACTTCAGATTTAGTGTATACTTTTACCCGCCTCCTTTTAAAAACTTGTATTTTCCCAAACTTTAGAATTTCAGTTTTTCTTAAAGTGTGGAATTCTCATACATTTTTAGTTGACTCATTCAGCCATACATACTAATATCTTCTTGCTGTTAAATTCCGTTATTTCTTTAATAGGTGAAAATTTCAATACCCTACTTCAATATATAGAGAGAATGACTGATTCTTGATTTTTTATTTTCCTTGACTTACGCCACATTTTTGGTTTACCGACTATTCAAGTTTACAATTTCTTGTGTTTTGTAAAATGCATAAATATATAGTTTAAAAATTTCAACTTTTTTTCAACTGTGCAGTTCCTATATGTGTTTACGTTGACGAATTCATTGATACATAGTAATATCTTTTTACTATTAAATTGATTTATTTTTTAAAATAATTAAAATTTTACTGCAGTGGCTTTCTTGAAGCATGAATTTTCCTTGTTTCTTTTCTCTTTAATTCAGCATTTTCCTTTTGTCTCACACATCTTTTTCTTGACGAATAAAGTTTAAAGTCGCATGTGTTTTATGAAATGGTATATGTGTATTTAAGATTTGTAGTGTACTTTTTTCCACTTTTTGTTTGAAAAATAAAAATAAAAAACATTTTGGGGGATGGAGAGTCAACCTCCACGTGGTATCCCCTGGGTAACGCTAATAGACTCTGTCGATTTTATCAAGTAGAAATCAAAGCTCATATATTCCACTAACAAAATCTTCAGCCTTCGAAAAATTTCTTTACATCCAGCACTTTCCAAAACCTTTCAGCACCTCCCAGTATGAAATTCCTGGGGTCCGCCCATTACCCAGGCTTGCAAAGTCCAAGTCGTGAGCCCAAAAGGACCGTCTCAAGCAAGATCAAGGCAAAAAACCTACAATTTTATCATAATGTCAAACATATTGAAATCGTCCTCAAAGGCAAAGAAATCAAGCCTGAATTTATAAGGTCACAGGATATATTCCAAAAGCAACGTTACATAAAAGAAGTTAACGTATACAGTAAGAGCACATTTAAGGAGACAAGGTGCCTGGGTGTTGGACGGTATTTTGGGACCCCAGTATAAGTGGAACACCTGGGATTTCCATAAGGGTGAATGAATTGGAAACCCAGGAGAACAAGTCCCCAAAATATGATGAGGAACCAATAAAAATATCTCCACAATATTGAAGTTTGTATTCCATGTTTCATGGACGAATCAGTGTTAGCAAGACAATGTAAAAATGCATGGTTGAAAAAATGGATGTAAGTTCAGTTCTGCTTTAATATCCCCAATCCCAGGTTTCAGCTTGTAGAAATTATATCGAAGTAGCGTTCAAAATAATATGATCCAAATGTCATAATTCAAACGAATTCTTAAATTATGAAAATGTCCCCCAATTTCAGATGTGTACAAAAAAAAACTGCTGTGATGCTTTCGAAAGATTTGAGAATGGTCTCCGGGAGGGTATATTTTTTTGCGGACTTCTTCTAAAGAAGTGGAAAGAAATATAATTTTTTTCTTCACAGTGCAGTTTCTTATAGTTTTTGCTGTGTTATCTGCAAAAAAAAAAACAATTATAGGACTCCGACAATTCTTTAAGCATCTGTCATAATTTTGGGACTCTTGAAACTGTGGGTTCCGGTCCTGCAGGTCCCTATTAAATGCACTCTGTATACAGTATATATAAAAAGAAATGAGTTGTCTAATATCTAGAAGACTTTCAACAAAAAAGACGAGTCCAGTTAAATGCTCGTTCCCCTAAATTTTGTTAAAGCATTTAAACTACATGTTTAGCTGTAGTTCAAACTTCTGATAGTTGTAGATTAGTGTGCTTAAGGGCCGGTGCAAGAAATCTCGGCGCCCTAAGCGAGCCATCGGCTTTTCGCCCAACCCAAAATATTTATTTTTGTCACTCGTGATGCTAAACATATTGCATTTATCCAACAATATCACGATACCGAAGCAGTAAAACCTAAGTACACTGCTGGCCACCCAAAATGCAACACCAAAAAGGACACGGGATAGCAAAGCCAGATTTACTAGACACATAACAACAGATACAAAGATGAAACGATTGAGATTACAGGCCCGTGTGACTTGCGGAACACGTAGACATCCACAGTTCGTGATGCCCCCATGGCTGGCAATAACTGCCACCACACGCCGCGGCATCGAACGAATGAGGCTTTGGATGTGGGCTTGGGGTATGTCGGTCCAGGCTGCTTCCCCACTTTGCCATAGTTCATCAGGCGTAGCCACGGGCGGTGCTTGCCGGGCCAAGCACGTCCCGTAGCTACGCCTGATGAACCGGGCAACTCGGTAGCCGATCAGCGACCAGACGTGTTCGATGGGCGACATATCGGGAGAACAGACGTGCCACGTCAGCAGTGACACCTGGTAGGCCGTGAAGAATTGTTGCACGATGCGTGCCACGCGCGGGCGCGCATTGTCCTGTTGAAACGTGGCCGCTGGCAGGTCCTGCAGGTAAGGGAGGACTTCAGGGTCTAAAACGTCAGAGATGTAGAGGTGGCTTTTGAGCGTATCGGCGATGCGTACCAGAGGAGTGCGGGTGTCATATCCAATTACGCCCCGAACCATAACGCCAGGCGACGGACAGGTATTGCGATGTTTAATGCAGACGTCATACAGTCTTTCACCGCGGTGCTGCCACTCGCGGATTTGACCATCGTGGTGCTGCAGGCAGAAGCGGGATTCGTCAGAGAAGACAATGTCGTGCCATTCCGTCGTCTAGGTGCAGCGTTCAACGGCCCACTGCCTCCGCACTCACCGGTGGTGAATCGTCAGCGGTAATCAGAGCTATGGGCGCCGTGCGACAAGTCCCCGCTCCTGGAGACGACATCGAACGGTACGTGCTGACACCGGTTGTTGCGCAACACACCCTAATTCCTGCGCTAACGTTCGTGATGTGGCGGTGCGAGTCGTCAATGCTCGCCGCACAATATGCCGGTACTCCCTTTCGGTGGTGTTCCGCTGCTATGGAAATCGATCACGTCGGTACGTCCGTCCTTTCTGCACCCACCGAATCAATACTCGCATCATTGTGGCTGGATGTCGTCTCACACGGGCGCCGATGTCTCGGTACTATAAACCGCTGTCGCGATAAGGCATTATTTGTCCTCTGTCGAACTCAGAAACGTGCTGGAATGACTGCCGTATTCTGTGACGAGGCATCAGGAAGCTTCCCACGCACAGATCCGGCAGCACAACACACTTTCACTACTTACACCCCTCCTTCTGATAGTACTTCTCGGTGGCGTGTCGGGTGCACATGATTTGCATGTGCCCTGCAATGCTAATCGCTTGCATGTCCTCTTGCGGGCGACGCATGCTGCGAATTTCAGGCCAATCGGATGTTTCCTTCTTATGGAAAACACAACTTCTTACTAGCTTGTTGAATATAAATTTATATTTTGATTTTTTTTAGGTTTAATGATCATCGTTAAGGACACTGTGGATATGGAGATTTGAAAGAGAAGAAGAACTTCGCAACCTGCATGGTATACTTAAAACCCTCTATGATATTCTATCCAACCATTGGTCTTTGTGTAACATTTGTTTTCAGATGAACAGGAATTAGGACGTACCGCAAAGGGCACCCGTTATCAGACGGTCGGTAAGCAAATTTGGTTCTGCAAATAGCTGAAGCTATAGCCAAAACAGTTCCATCTCCTGGATCAGTGTAGCAGAGATAACGAAAGCATTAACAGTAAGGGTATGCAAAAAGCATTGATGTCTTTCACTAACACTGGATGCATTACTCACCCAGGTCTCGGTGAGAAATCGATGTTATACTGTGTAATATATATTTTCTAAAATCCTCTTCTGATCAACGTTTCTTAATTCATTTCGTTCTGAGTAACAAATATAGGTTGAAGTGCCTCTTTCGTAACAAATTTACGTTGAAGTGTCTTTTTAGTAAAAAGTTTTGGTTGAACTGTCTTTTCTGTAACAAGTTTAGGTTGAAGTGATTTTAATTTTTGTATTTCCTTTACAGATGCACATTTTCAAAGCATTTTACATTCAAATTAGAAACGATAAAAGTTAAACATCGGTGTTTGATAGCCCATGTTTTCTGTAACCTGTGTTATTTTCACCTTTCTGAGAAAACAATTTAGGTAGACGTGAATCTTCTTTTTTTTTATCTTTTATTTACCTTCTAGGTGCAAATTTTGAACATTTCGGAAGTTCAGCGAGAAAGAAAAAATCTTACATTATCGTCTTTTGTATCAATATTGCCCTATTCGATGAATTTAGCGTGTAATTGAACCTTTGAACCTCTCACGAGGCCACGAATTTTAAATCCTCTTTGTATGTTCAAAAACATAAATCCGTAAGGTAGTTTTCTGATGTCGATATTTAACTTTAAAAAAAGAACCATACTTACCACGTTTTAATGTTATTTAAAATTTAAAGTGTTTACTGTGTTCATAGGAGATTGCTTGGCGACCACAGCATTCGGCCATTTTGATTTCGCTGCGTGCTCATGGCGCCGAGTTTCACCGAATGGGTTGGATCCGAAAAAAAATACTTCAGCAAAGATAGGCAGTTTAGTCTTGCCCGCCGAAAAACGGCAGTGGCCATTATCTCAGTTTATACTGTAATAGGTAAGATTGCCATCGCCACTTACCTTACATTCTTAATAAGAACAATGTTTTCATAAATCGAAATTTTGGATAAATGGAATATTCGATGTAGTTGAGTGATCACCGATTTTTTTCACCGATGAGCTCAACTCTACTCGTGGTGCCCATACCACGAAATGGATTGAATTTTATAAAAGAAAAGGCATAGCAGAAATGGACAATTCGGTCCTGCCTAGATCATAATAGCGGTAACGGCTATTATGATCTTACAGGCCTTAAGTCGGCCTGTAAGGTGTAAGTTCACTGCCACCATACTTTGCATTTTTACTAACAAAAAGTCAATAATTTAAACGATACATCGAAATTTTTGAACCAATAGTATTCAGTACTCGCTGCATTTGCAAAGCGACTGACAGATGTTTGATATCTGTTTTTCACCGACGTGAATCCCTAATTACCAGTGAGGGCTAAACAGGAGATCAGAGGGGAATGACGACCTTGGGAGATATTGCTCATCCCAAAATTCCGTCTGATAAGGAAGTTTTGATGACCTTGACTAAGGCTTTATGGAAATCCGGATGTTAATATCCCGACCGCGCCCGTCCTTAATCCAGGCTAAGAAGATTATGAAGGGATTATTGAGGAATGCGCAATGGAGAGAATAGGATCGTTTTATTTGCTGGTATAACCCCTGTTTCTGAGATAACTTTTCATGAGACAGTTCTGATAAATTTCACACTTGTCACTTGGCATTGAAAAGTTACGCAGTGTTTCTTGAAGGCTCGTGTATTTGGAGATTTTTTCATTTAGTCAGTTATTTTTATTGAAGTGCTCCAGTGTGTTTGCATTGTGTCAACTGAACATTGTGCGATCACGACAGTGTTTTGAGAATGAATCCCGGTGTGCGTATATTCAAAAAGGCTTTGGCTTCTGTTGGAGAAGAGCCAACTAATTCTGCATCGCGAATGAACCATGGCCACGATCTGGTGAGAGATTATGTTGGTTTCGCCACGGCAAACGAAACAGCAGTTGCACCGAAAGAGACTGTATTACAGAAGCCTGTGGGTTTTATTGACACGCACTGTCATATTGACTTCCTGTTCAACAAACTGAACTTTCAGAAACCTTTCATCAAATTTCGAAAGATAAACTCTGAAACATTTCCTTCTCAGTACGAAGGATGCATAACTGTGTTTTGTAACCCTGAAAGTTTTGCACAGCAGTCAATGTGGGACTCCGTGCTCCGAGAAAGAGCTGTTTGGGCAGCATTTGGTTGCCATCCCCACATGGCATATAACTACAATGAAGAAACGGAATCTGCATTAGTGAAAGCCTTGGAACACCCAAAAGTGGTGGCATTGGGTGAAATCGGCCTTGATTACTCGAAGAAAAATTTTTGCAGTGTGGGCAAGCAAAAAATGGCTTTCAGGCGTCAGATCCGCTTAGCACTTGAAAGGCAACTGCCTTTAGTAATTCACTGCAGGGAAGCGCACGATGACTGCATAGAAATCATGAAGAAATTTGTTCCGAGGGACCATAAAATTCACCTCCACTGCTTCACAGAAAAGTGGAATTGTGCTAATCAGTGGCTACAAGAATTTTCCAATTTGTGCATTGGAATCACTAATGTAGTGTCATATCCGTCGGCCAGAGATATCCGAGAAACCGTGCGGCGGTTACCGTTGCATAAAATTCTGTTAGAGACTGATGCTCCTTATTTTGTGCCTAAAATTATGAAGGAACGTTTTACCCATTCTCACCCAGGAATGGCAATACACGTTGCCGAGGAACTCTCAAAGCTCAAGAACATTCCATTAAGGGAAGTTTTGTCGACCTGTAGAGAAAATACAAAAATGTTGTACGGTGTATAGAGGATTGCGTGCTTTACCTACAAACTGGTGTTTACCTAATCAAAGAAATTCTTTATAATTCTGGAAAGCTGCTTCATTTTTGTAATGCTTGAAATTGCAGTCTTTTCGGGTGTAAACTTTCTGTATACATCTACGTTGACGGTGCGCTCATAGGTTCAAGTGATGTTCGCTTCATGGTAAGTTGTAATTTTTTTTTCAAAGATTGAAATTGCAATATCTCTCTTGAAGTGTGAAACTTTGTAAACTTTGGAGTTGAAACATACACTTGTATATATGTATTGATATAAGCTTCAGGTAAAATTTGTTGTGTTTCTTAAAGTTCAAAATTGCTCGGTTTTCGTTAAAGTGCTAAATGTGTGCATATTTTAAAGTTGACTCATGTATTCGTATACACACTGATATCGGCTTGCTGCATAGTTTAGCCTAGAGTTCAAATTTTTATATCATTCTTGTGTTGTCAAATTTGTAAGTATTTCTACGTTGACGAAGGTTCTAATATTTTCTTCAAGATAAGTTTCTCCGTTTCCTCGAAACATAAAATCTTAAATATCCTGAGTGAGATTTATGCATCTTTTAAATTTGTATCTGTCATGTGAAAATTCAAACTGCAGGGAATTACCTAAAATGTGAATTTATATTTGTTATTACTCTTATTAATATTGTTTTTGGCGTATTTTTCGCTTAAAGGATGTGTGTTATATACATTTATATATATTTATATATATATAACTAAAGTTCAAAGTTGGAATGTGTTACGCGAGATTTGTACATATATTTAAGACACTGTGCTTACGTCTGCTTCATTTTACATTGCTCTTTTTTCTCGAAGTTAAAAAATTTCAGTTTTCTTTTTTTTTCGAAGCGTGAAGTTTGTATATATGTTCGAATTGACGATGTCACTCATACACACTGATATCTTTTTACGGTTAAGAAGTTTTACTCCCACCAAAGTTAAGAATGTATATCCTACTATAACGGCTTTTTTTAAGTATGAATGATCCTTGATCTTTATTATTTTTTTTATTTCACTTCAAGTTTAAAGTTTCATGTATTTAGTGAAATGCGTTTACATATACTTCAGATTTAGTGTATACTTTTACCCGCCTTCTTTTAAAAACTTGTATTTTCCCAAACTTTAGAATTTCAGTTTTTCTTAAAGTGTGGAATTCTCATACATTTTTAGTTGACTCATTCAGCCATACATACTAATATCTTCTTGCTGTTAAATTCCGTTATTTCTTTAATAGGTGAAAATTTCAATACCCTACTTCAATATATAGAGAGAATGACTGATTCTTGATTTTTTATTTTCCTTGACTTACGCCACATTTTTGGTTTACCGACTATTCAAGTTTACAATTTCTTGTGTTTTGTAAAATGCATAAATATATAGTTTAAAAATTTCAACTTTTTTTCAACTGTGCAGTTCCTATATGTGTTTACGTTGACGAATTCATTGATACATAGTAATATCTTTTTACTATTAAATTGATTTATTTTTTAAAATAATTAAAATTTTACTGCAGTGGCTTTCTTGAAGCATGAATTTTCCTTGTTTCTTTTCTCTTTAATTCAGCATTTTCCTTTTGTCTCACACATCTTTTTCTTGACGAATAAAGTTTAAAGTCGCATGTGTTTTATGAAATGGTATATGTGTATTTAAGATTTGTAGTGTACTTTTTTCCACTTTTTGTTTGAAAAATAAAAATAAAAAACATTTTGGGGGATGGAGAGTCAACCTCCACGTGGTATCCCCTGGGTAACGCTAATAGACTCTGTCGATTTTATCAAGTAGAAATCAAAGCTCATATATTCCACTAACAAAATCTTCAGCCTTCGAAAAACTTCTTTACATCCAGCACTTTCCAAAACCTTTCAGCACCTCCCAGTATGAAATTCCTGGGGTCCGCCCATTACCCAGGCTTGCAAAGTCCAAGTCGTGAGCCCAAAAGGACCGTCTCAAGCAAGATCAAGGCAAAAAACCTACAATTTTATCATAATGTCAAACATATTGAAATCGTCCTCAAAGGCAAAGAAATCAAGCCTGAATTTATAAGGTCACAGGATATATTCCAAAAGCAACGTTACATAAAAGAAGTTAACGTATACAGTAAGAGCACATTTAAGGAGACAAGGTGCCTGGGTGTTGGACGGTATTTTGGGACCCCAGTATAAGTGGAACACCTGGGATTTCCATAAGGGTGAATGAATTGGAAACCCAGGAGAACAAGTCCCCAAAATATGATGAGGAACCAATAAAAATATCTCCACAATATTGAAGTTTGTATTCCATGTTTCATGGACGAATCAGTGTTAGCAAGACAATGTAAAAATGCATGGTTGAAAAAATGGATGTAAGTTCAGTTCTGCTTTAATATCCCCAATCCCAGGTTTCAGCTTGTAGAAATTATATCGAAGTAGCGTTCAAAATAATATGATCCAAATGTCATAATTCAAACGAATTCTTAAATTATGAAAATGTCCCCCAATTTCAGATGTGTACAAAAAAAAAACTGCTGTGATGCTTTCGAAAGATTTGAGAATGGTCTCCGGGAGGGTATATTTTTTTGCGGACTTCTTCTAAAGAAGTGGAAAGAAATATAATTTTTTTCTTCACAGTGCAGTTTCTTATAGTTTTTGCTGTGTTATCTGCAAAAAGAAAAACAATTATAGGACTCCGACAATTCTTTAAGCATCTGTCATAATTTTGGGACTCTTGAAACTGTGGGTTCCGGTCCTGCAGGTCCCTATTAAATGCACTCTGTATACAGTATATATAAAAAGAAATGAGTTGTCTAATATCTAGAAGACTTTCAACAAAAAAGACGAGTCCAGTTAAATGCTCGTTCCCCTAAGTTTTGTTAAAGCATTTAAACTACATGTTTAGCTGTAGTTCAAACTTCTGATAGTTGTAGATTAGTGTGCTTAAGGGCCGGTGCAAGAAATCTCGGCGCCCTAAGCGAGCCATCGGCTTTTCGCCCAACCCAAAATATTTATTTTTGTCACTCGTGATGCTAAACATATTGCATTTATCCAACAATATCACGATACCGAAGCAGTAAAACCTAAGTACACTGCTGGCCACCCAAAATGCAACACCAAAAAGGACACGGGATAGCAAAGCCAGATTTACTAGACACATAACAACAGATACAAAGATGAAACGATTGAGATTACAGGCCCGTGTGACTTGCGGAACACGTAGACATCCACAGTTCGTGATGCCCCCATGGCTGGCAATAACTGCCACCACACGCCGCGGCATCGAACGAATGAGGCTTTGGATGTGGGCTTGGGGTATGTCGGTCCAGGCTGCTTCCCCACTTTGCCATAGTTCATCAGGCGTAGCCACGGGCGGTGCTTGCCGGGCCAAGCACGTCCCGTAGCTACGCCTGATGAACCGGGCAACTCGGTAGCCGATCAGCGACCAGACGTGTTCGATGGGCGACATATCGGGAGAACAGACGTGCCACGTCAGCAGTGACACCTGGTAGGCCGTGAAGAATTGTTGCACGATGCGTGCCACGCGCGGGCGCGCATTGTCCTGTTGAAACGTGGCCGCTGGCAGGTCCTGCAGGTAAGGGAGGACTTCAGGGTCTAAAACGTCAGAGATGTAGAGGTGGCTTTTGAGCGTATCGGCGATGCGTACCAGAGGAGTGCGGGTGTCATATCCAATTACGCCCCGAACCATAACGCCAGGCGACGGACAGGTATTGCGATGTTTAATGCAGACGTCATACAGTCTTTCACCGCGGTGCTGCCACTCGCGAATTTGACCATCGTGGTGCTGCAGGCAGAAGCGGGATTCGTCAGAGAAGACAATGTCGTGCCATTCCGTCGTCTAGGTGCAGCGTTCAACGGCCCACTGCCTCCGCACTCACCGGTGGTGAATCGTCAGCGGTAATCAGAGCTATGAGCGCCGTGCGACAAGTCCCCGCTCCTGGAGACGACATCGAACGGTACGTGCTGACACCGGTTGTTGCGCAACACACCCTAATTCCTGCGCTAACGTTCGTGATGTGGCGGTGCGAGTCGTCAATGCTCGCCGCACAATATGCCGGTACTCCCTTTCGGTGGTGTTCCGCTGCTATGGAAATCGATCACGTCGGTACGTCCGTCCCTTTCTGCACCCACCGAATCAATACTCGCATCATTGTGGCTGGATGTCGTCTCACACGGGCGCCGATGTCTCGGTACTATAAACCGCTGTCGCGATAAGGCATTATTTGTCCTCTGTCGAACTCAGAAACGTGCTGGAATGACTGCCGTATTCTGTGACGAGGCATCAGGAAGCTTCCCACGCACAGATCCGGCAGCACAACACACTTTCACTACTTACACCCCTCCTTCTGATAGTACTTCTCGGTGGCGTGTCGGGTTCACATGATTTGCATGTGCCCTGCAATGCTAATCGCTTGCATGTCCTCTTGCGGGCGACGCATGCTGCGAATTTCAGGCCAATCGGATGTTTCCTTCTTATGGAAAACACAACTTCTTACTAGCTTGTTGAATATAAATTTATATTTTGATTTTTTTTTAGGTTTAATGATCATCGTTAAGGACACTGTGGATATGGAGATTTGAAAGAGAAGAAGAACTTCGCAACCTGCATGGTATACTTAAAACCCTCTATGATATTCTATCCAACCATTGGTCTTTGTGTAACATTTGTTTTCAGATGAACAGGAATTAGGACGTACCGCAAAGGGCACCCGTTATCAGACGGTCGGTAAGCAAATTTGGTTCTGCAAATAGCTGAAGCTATAGCCAAAACAGTTCCATCTCCTGGATCAGTGTAGCAGAGATAACGAAAGCATTAACAGTAAGGGTATGCAAAAAGCATTGATGTCTTTCACTAACACTGGATGCATTACTCACCCAGGTCTCGGTGAGAAATCGATGTTATACTGTGTAATATATATTTTCTAAAATCCTCTTCTGGTCAACGTTTCTTAATTCATTTCGTTCTGAGTAACAAATATAGGTTGAAGTGCCTCTTTCGTAACAAATTTACGTTGAAGTGTCTTTTTAGTAAAAAGTTTTGGTTGAACTTGTCTTTTCTGTAACAAGTTTAGGTTGAAGTGATTTTAATTTTTGTATTTCCTTTACAGATGCACATTTTCAAAGCATTTTACATTCAAATTAGAAACGATAAAAGTTAAACATCGGTGTTTGATAGCCCATGTTTTCTGTAACCTGTGTTATTTTTACCTTTCTGAGAAAACAATTTAGGTAGACGTGAATCTTCTTTTTTTTTGTTCTTTTATTTACCTTCTAGGTGCAAATTTTGAACATTTCGGAAGTTCAGCGAGAAAGAAAAATCTTACATTATCGTCTTTTGTATCAATATTGCCCTATTCGATGAATTTAGCGTGTAATTGAACCTTTGAACCTCTCACGAGGCCACGAATTTTAAATCCTCTTTGTATGTTCAAAAACATAAATCCGTAAGGTAGTTTTCTGATGTCGATATTTAACTTTAAAAAAAGAACCATACTTACCACGTTTTAATGTTATTTAAAATTTAAAGTGTTTACTGTGTTCATAGGAGATTGCTTGGCGACCACAGCATTCGGCCATTTTGATTTCGCTGCGTGCTCATGGCGCCGAGTTTCACCGAATGGGTTGGATCCGAAAAAAATACTTCAGCAAAGATAGGCAGTTTAGTCTTGCCCGCCGAAAAACGGCAGTGGCCATTATCTCAGTTTATACTGTAATAGGTAAGATTGCCATCGCCACTTACCTTACATTCTTAATAAGAACAATGTTTTCATAAATCGAAATTTTGGATAAATGGAATATTTGATGTAGTTGAGTGATCACCGATTTTTTCACCGATGAGCTCAACTCTACTCGTGGTGCCCATACCACGAAATGGATTGAATTTTATAAAAGAAAAGGCATAGCAGAAATGGACAATTCGGTCCTGCCTAGATCATAATAGCGGTAACGGCTATTATGATCTTACAGGCCTTAAGTCGGCCTGTAAGGTGTAAGTTCACTGCCACCATACTTTGCATTTTTACTAACAAAAAGTCAATAATTTAAACGATACATCGAAATTTTTAACCAATAGTATTCAGTACTCGCTGCATTTGCAAAGCGACTGACAGATGTTTGATATCTGTTTTTCACCGACGTGAATCCCTAATTACCAGTGAGGGCTAAACAGGAGATCAGAGGGGAATGACGACCTTGGGAGATATTGCTCATCCCAAAATTCCGTCTGATAAGGAAGTTTTGATGACCTTGACTAAGGCTTTATGGAAATCCGGATGTTAATATCCCGACCGCGCCCGTCCTTAATCCAGGCTAAGAAGATTATGAAGGGATTATTGAGGAATGCGCAATGGAGAGAATAGGATCGTTTTATTTGCTGGTATAACCCCTGTTTCTGAGATAACTTTTCATGAGACAGTTCTGATAAATTTCACACTTGTCACTTGGCATTGAAAAGTTACGCAGTGTTTCTTGAAGGCTCGTGTATTTGGAGATTTTTTCATTTAGTCAGTTATTTTTATTGAAGTGCTCCAGTGTGTTTGCATTGTGTCAACTGAACATTGTGCGATCACGACAGTGTTTTGAGAATGAATCCCGGTGTGCGTATATTCAAAAAGGCTTTGGCTTCTGTTGGAGAAGAGCCAACTAATTCTGCATCGCGAATGAACCATGGCCACGATCTGGTGAGAGATTATGTTGGTTTCGCCACGGCAAACGAAACAGCAGTTGCACCGAAAGAGACTGTATTACAGAAGCCTGTGGGTTTTATTGACACGCACTGTCATATTGACTTCCTGTTCAACAAACTGAACTTTCAGAAACCTTTCATCAAATTTCGAAAGATAAACTCTGAAACTTTTCCTTCTCAGTACGAAGGATGCATAACTGTGTTTTGTAACCCTGAAAGTTTTGCACAGCAGTCAATGTGGGACTCCGTGCTCCGAGAAAGAGCTGTTTGGGCAGCATTTGGTTGCCATCCCCACATGGCATATAACTACAATGAAGAAACGGAATCTGCATTAGTGAAAGCCTTGGAACACCCAAAAGTGGTGGCATTGGGTGAAATCGGCCTTGATTACTCGAAGAAAAATTTTTGCAGTGTGGGCAAGCAAAAAATGGCTTTCAGGCGTCAGATCCGCTTAGCACTTGAAAGGCAACTGCCTTTAGTAATTCACTGCAGGGAAGCGCACGATGACTGCATAGAAATCATGAAGAAATTTGTTCCGAGGGACCATAAAATTCACCTCCACTGCTTCACAGAAAAGTGGAATTGTGCTAATCAGTGGCTACAAGAATTTTCCAATTTGTGCATTGGAATCACTAATGTAGTGTCATATCCGTCGGCCAGAGATATCCGAGAAACCGTGCGGCGGTTACCGTTGCATAAAATTCTGTTAGAGACTGATGCTCCTTATTTTGTGCCTAAAATTATGAAGGAACGTTTTACCCATTCTCACCCAGGAATGGCAATACACGTTGCCGAGGAACTCTCAAAGCTCAAGAACATTCCATTAAGGGAAGTTTTGTCGACCTGTAGAGAAAATACAAAAATGTTGTACGGTGTATAGAGGATTGCGTGCTTTACCTACAAACTGGTGTTTACCTAATCAAAGAAATTCTTTATAATTCTGGAAAGCTGCTTCATTTTTTAATGCTTGAAATTGCAGTCTTTTCGGGTGTAAACTTTCTGTATACATCTACGTTGACGGTGCGCTCATAGGTTCAAGTGATGTTCGCTTCATGGTAAGTTGTAATTTTTTTTTCAAAGATTGAAATTGCAATATCTCTCTTGAAGTGTGAAACTTTGTAAACTTTGGAGTTGAAACATACACTTGTATATATGTATTGATATAAGCTTCAGGTAAAATTTGTTGTGTTTCTTAAAGTTCAAAATTGCTCGGTTTTCGTTAAAGTGCTAAATGTGTGCATATTTTAAAGTTGACTCATGTATTCGTATACACACTGATATCGGCTTGCTGCATAGTTAAGCCTAGAGTTCAAATTTTTATATCATTCTTGTGTTGTCAAATTTGTAAGTATTTCTACGTTGACGAAGGTTCTAATATTTTCTTCAAGATAAGTTTCTCCGTTTCCTCGAAACATAAAATCTTAAATATCCTGAGTGAGATTTATGCATCTTTTAAATTTGTATCTGTCATGTGAAAATTCAAACTGCAGGGAATTACCTAAAATGTGAATTTATATTTGTTATTACTCTTATTAATATTGTTTTTGGCGTATTTTTCGCTTAAAGGATGTGTGTTATATACATTTATATATACATATATATATATAACTAAAGTTCAAAGTTGGAATGTGTTACGCGAGATTTGTACATATATTTAAGACACTGTGCTTACGTCTGCTTCATTTTACATTGCTCTTTTTTCTCGAAGTTAAAAAATTTCAGTTTTCTTTTTTTTTTTCGAAGCGTGAAGTTTGTATATATGTTCGAATTGACGATGTCACTCATACACACTGATATCTTTTTACGGTTAAGAAGTTTTACTCCCACCAAAGTTAAGAATGTATATCCTACTATAACGGCTTTTTTTAAGTATGAATGATCCTTGATCTTTATTATTTTTTTTATTTCACTTCAAGTTTAAAGTTTCATGTATTTAGTGAAATGCGTTTACATATACTTCAGATTTAGTGTATACTTTTACCCGCCTTCTTTTAAAAACTTGTATTTTCCCAAACTTTAGAATTTCAGTTTTTCTTAAAGTGTGGAATTCTCATACATTTTTAGTTGACTCATTCAGCCATACATACTAATATCTTCTTGCTGTTAAATTCCGTTATTTCTAAAGAAATAACGGAATTTCAATACCCTACTTCAATATAGGTGAAAATTTCAATACCCTACTTCAATATAGGTGAAAATTTCAATACCCTACTTCAATATATAGAGAGAATGACTGATTCTTGATTTTTTATTTTCCTTGACTTACGCCACATTTTTGGTTTACCGACTATTCAAGTTTACAATTTCTTGTGTTTTGTAAAATGCATAAATATATAGTTTAAAAATTTCAACTTTTTTTTCAACTGTGCAGTTCCTATATGTGTTTACGTTGACGAATTCATTGATACATAGTAATATCTTTTTACTATTAAATTGATTTATTTTTTAAAATAATTAAAATTTTACTGCAGTGGCTTTCTTGAAGCATGAATTTTCCTTGTTTCTTTTCTCTTTAATTCAGCATTTTCCTTTTGTCTCACACATCTTTTTCTTGACGAATAAAGTTTAAAGTCGCATGTGTTTTATGAAATGGTATATGTGTATTTAAGATTTGTAGTGTACTTTTTTCCACTTTTTGTTTGAAAAATAAAAATAAAAAACATTTTGGGGGATGGAGAGTCAACCTCCACGTGGTATCCCCTGGGTAACGCTAATAGACTCTGTCGATTTTATCAAGTAGAAATCAAAGCTCATATATTCCACTAACAAAATCTTCAGCCTTCGAAAAACTTCTTTACATCCAGCACTTTCCAAAACCTTTCAGCACCTCCCAGTATGAAATTCCTGGGGTCCGCCCATTACCCAGGCATGCAAAGTCCAAGTCGTGAGCCCAAAAGGACCGTCTCAAGCAAGATCAAGGCAAAAAACCTACAATTTTATCATAATGTCAAACATATTGAAATCGTCCTCAAAGGCAAAGAAATCAAGCCTGAATTTATAAGGTCACAGGATATATTCCAAAAGCAACGTTACATAAAAGAAGTTAACGTATACAGTAAGAGCACATTTAAGGAGACAAGGTGCCTGGGTGTTGGACAGTATTTTGGGACCCCAGTATAAGTGGAACACCTGGGATTTCCATAAGGGTGAATGAATTAGAAACCCAGGAGAACAAGTCCCCAAAATATGATGAGGAACCAATAAAAATATCTCCACAATATTGAAGTTTGTATTCCATGTTTCATGGACGAATCAGTGTTAGCAAGACAATGTAAAAATGCATGGTTGAAAAAATGGATGTAAGTTCAGTTCTGCTTTAATATCCCCAATCCCAGGTTTCAGCTTGTAGAAATTATATCGAAGTAGCGTTCAAAATAATATGATCCAAATGTCATAATTCAAACGAATTCTTAAATTATGAAAATGTCCCCCAATTTCAGATGTGTACAAAAAAAACTGCTGTGATGCTTTCGAAAGATTTGAGAATGGTCTCCGGGAGGGTATATTTTTTTGCGGACTTCTTCTAAAGAAGTGGAAAGAAATATAATTTTTTTCTTCACAGTGCAGTTTCTTATAGTTTTTGCTGTGTTATCTGCAAAAAGAAAAACAATTATAGGACTCCGACAATTCTTTAAGCATCTGTCATAATTTTGGGACTCTTGAAACTGTGGGTTCCGGTCCTGCAGGTCCCTATTAAATGCACTCTGTATACAGTATATATAAAAAGAAATGAGTTGTCTAATATCTAGAAGACTTTCAACAAAAAAGACGAGTCCAGTTAAATGCTCGTTCCCCTAAGTTTTGTTAAAGCATTTAAACTACATGTTTAGCTGTAGTTCAAACTTCTGATAGTTGTAGATTAGTGTGCTTAAGGGCCGGTGCAAGAAATCTCGGCGCCCTAGGCGAGCCATCGGCTTTTCGCCCAACCCAAAATATTTATTTTTGTCACTCGTGATGCTAAACATATTGCATTTATCCAACAATATCACGATACCGAAGCAGTAAAACCTAAGTACACTGCTGGCCACCCAAAATGCAACACCAAAAAGGACACGGGATAGCAAAGCCAGATTTACTAGACACATAACAACAGATACAAAGATGAAACGATTGAGATTACAGGCCCGTGTGACTTGCGGAACACGTAGACATCCACAGTTCGTGATGCCCCCATGGCTGGCAATAACTGCCACCACACGCCGCGGCATCGAACGAATGAGGCTTTGGATGTGGGCTTGGGGTATGTCGGTCCAGGCTGCTTCCCCACTTTGCCATAGTTCATCAGGCGTAGCCACGGGCGGTGCTTGCCGGGCCAAGCACGTCCCGTAGCCACGCCTGATGAACCGGGCAACTCGGTAGCCGATCAGCGACCAGACGTGTTCGATGGGCGACATATCGGGAGAACAGACGTGCCACGTCAGCAGTGACACCTGGTAGGCCATGAAGAATTGTTGCACGATGCGTGCCACGCGCGGGCGCGCATTGTCCTGTTGAAACGTGGCCGCTGGCAGGTCCTGCAGGTAAGGGAGGACTTCAGGGTCTAAAACGTCAGAGATGTAGAGGTGGCTTTTGAGCGTATCGGCGATGCGTACCAGAGGAGTGCGGGTGTCATATCCAATTACGCCCCGAACCATAACGCCAGGCGACGGACAGGTATTGCGATGTTTAATGCAGACGTCATACAGTCTTTCACCGCGGTGCTGCCACTCGCGAATTTGACCATCGTGGTGCTGCAGGCAGAAGCGGGATTCGTCAGAGAAGACAATGTCGTGCCATTCCGTCGTCTAGGTGCAGCGTTCAACGGCCCACTGCCTCCGCACTCACCGGTGGTGAATCGTCAGCGGTAATCAGAGCTATGAGCGCCGTGCGACAAGTCCCCGCTCCTGGAGACGACATCGAACGGTACGTGCTGACACCGGTTGTTGCGCAACACACCCTAATTCCTGCGCTAACGTTCGTGATGTGGCGGTGCGAGTCGTCAATGCTCGCCGCACAATATGCCGGTACTCCCTTTCGGTGGTGTTCCGCTGCTATGGAAATCGATCACGTCGGTACGTCCGTCCTTTCTGCACCCACCGAATCAATACTCGCATCATTGTGGCTGGATGTCGTCTCACACGGGCGCCGATGTCTCGGTACTATAAACCGCTGTCGCGATAAGGCATTATTTGTCCTCTGTCGAACTCAGAAACGTGCTGGAATGACTGCCGTATTCTGTGACGAGGCATCAGGAAGCTTCCCACGCACAGATCCGGCAGCACAACACACTTTCACTACTTACACCCCTCCTTCTGATAGTACTTCTCGGTGGCGTGTCGGGTTCACATGATTTGCATGTGCCCTGCAATGCTAATCGCTTGCATGTCCTCTTGCGGGCGACGCATGCTGCGAATTTCAGGCCAATCGGATGTTTCCTTCTTATGGAAAACACAACTTCTTACTAGCTTGTTGAATATAAATTTATATTTTGATTTTTTTTTTAGGTTTAATGATCATCGTTAAGGACACTGTGGATATGGAGATTTGAAAGAGAAGAAGAACTTCGCAACCTGCATGGTATACTTAAAACCCTCTATGATATTCTATCCAACCATTGGTCTTTGTGTAACATTTGTTTTCAGATGAACAGGAATTAGGACGTACCGCAAAGGGCACCCGTTATCAGACGGTCGGTAAGCAAATTTGGTTCTGCAAATAGCTGAAGCTATAGCCAAAACAGTTCCATCTCCTGGATCAGTGTAGCAGAGATAACGAAAGCATTAACAGTAAGGGTATGCAAAAAGCATTGATGTCTTTCACTAACACTGGATGCATTACTCACCCAGGTCTCGGTGAGAAATCGATGTTATACTGTGTAATATATATTTTCTAAAATCCTCTTCTGGTCAACGTTTCTTAATTCATTTCGTTCTGAGTAACAAATATAGGTTGAAGTGCCTCTTTCGTAACAAATTTACGTTGAAGTGTCTTTTTAGTAAAAAGTTTTGGTTGAACTTGTCTTTTCTGTAACAAGTTTAGGTTGAAGTGATTTTAATTTTTGTATTTCCTTTACAGATGCACATTTTCAAAGCATTTTACATTCAAATTAGAAACGATAAAAGTTAAACATCGGTGTTTGATAGCCCATGTTTTCTGTAACCTGTGTTATTTTTACCTTTCTGAGAAAACAATTTAGGTAGACGTGAATCTTCTTTTTTTGTTCTTTTATTTACCTTCTAGGTGCAAATTTTGAACATTTCGGAAGTTCAGCGAGAAAGAAAAAATCTTACATTATCGTCTTTTGTATCAATATTGCCCTATTCGATGAATTTAGCGTGTAATTGAACCTTTGAACCTCTCACGAGGCCACGAATTTTAAATCCTCTTTGTATGTTCAAAAACATAAATCCGTAAGGTAGTTTTCTGATGTCGATATTTAACTTTAAAAAAAGAACCATACTTACCACGTTTTAATGTTATTTAAAATTTAAAGTGTTTACTGTGTTCATAGGAGATTGCTTGGCGACCACAGCATTCGGCCATTTTGATTTCGCTGCGTGCTCATGGCGCCGAGTTTCACCGAATGGGTTGGATCCGAAAAAAATACTTCAGCAAAGATAGGCAGTTTAGTCTTGCCCGCCGAAAAACGGCAGTGGCCATTATCTCAGTTTATACTGTAATAGGTAAGATTGCCATCGCCACTTACCTTACATTCTTAATAAAAACAATGTTTTCATAAATCGAAATTTTGGATAAATGGAATATTTGATGTAGTTGAGTGATCACCGATTTTTTTCACCGATGAGCTCAACTCTACTCGTGGTGCCCATACCACGAAATGGATTGAATTTTATAAAAGAAAAGGCATAGCAGAAATGGACAATTCGGTCCTGCCTAGATCATAATAGCGGTAACGGCTATTATGATCTTACAGGCCTTAAGTCGGCCTGTAAGGTGTAAGTTCACTGCCACCATACTTTGCATTTTTACTAACAAAAAGTCAATAATTTAAACGATACATCGAAATTTTGAACCAATAGTATTCAGTACTCGCTGCATTTGCAAAGCGACTGACAGATGTTTGATATCTGTTTTTCACCGACGTGAATCCCTAATTACCAGTGAGGGCTAAACAGGAGATCAGAGGGGAATGACGACCTTGGGAGATATTGCTCATCCCAAAATTCCGTCTGATAAGGAAGTTTTGATGACCTTGACTAAGGCTTTATGGAAATCCGGATGTTAATATCCCGACCGCGCCCGTCCTTAATCCAGGCTAAGAAGATTATGAAGGGATTATTGAGGAATGCGCAATGGAGAGAATAGGATCGTTTTATTTGCTGGTATAACCCCTGTTTCTGAGATAACTTTTCATGAGACAGTTCTGATAAATTTCACACTTGTCACTTGGCATTGAAAAGTTACGCAGTGTTTCTTGAAGGCTCGTGTATTTGGAGATTTTTTCATTTAGTCAGTTATTTTTATTGAAGTGCTCCAGTGTGTTTGCATTGTGTCAACTGAACATTGTGCGATCACGACAGTGTTTTGAGAATGAATCCCGGTGTGCGTATATTCAAAAAGGCTTTGGCTTCTGTTGGAGAAGAGCCAACTAATTCTGCATCGCGAATGAACCATGGCCACGATCTGGTGAGAGATTATGTTGGTTTCGCCACGGCAAACGAAACAGCAGTTGCACCGAAAGAGACTGTATTACAGAAGCCTGTGGGTTTTATTGACACGCACTGTCATATTGACTTCCTGTTCAACAAACTGAACTTTCAGAAACCTTTCATCAAATTTCGAAAGATAAACTCTGAAACATTTCCTTCTCAGTACGAAGGATGCATAACTGTGTTTTGTAACCCTGAAAGTTTTGCACAGCAGTCAATGTGGGACTCCGTGCTCCGAGAAAGAGCTGTTTGGGCAGCATTTGGTTGCCATCCCCACATGGCATATAACTACAATGAAGAAACGGAATCTGCATTAGTGAAAGCCTTGGAACACCCAAAAGTGGTGGCATTGGGTGAAATCGGCCTTGATTACTCGAAGAAAAATTTTTGCAGTGTGGGCAAGCAAAAAATGGCTTTCAGGCGTCAGATCCGCTTAGCACTTGAAAGGCAACTGCCTTTAGTAATTCACTGCAGGGAAGCGCACGATGACTGCATAGAAATCATGAAGAAATTTGTTCCGAGGGACCATAAAATTCACCTCCACTGCTTCACAGAAAAGTGGAATTGTGCTAATCAGTGGCTACAAGAATTTTCCAATTTGTGCATTGGAATCACTAATGTAGTGTCATATCCGTCGGCCAGAGATATCCGAGAAACCGTGCGGCGGTTACCGTTGCATAAAATTCTGTTAGAGACTGATGCTCCTTATTTTGTGCCTAAAATTATGAAGGAACGTTTTACCCATTCTCACCCAGGAATGGCAATACACGTTGCCGAGGAACTCTCAAAGCTCAAGAACATTCCATTAAGGGAAGTTTTGTCGACCTGTAGAGAAAATACAAAAATGTTGTACGGTGTATAGAGGATTGCGTGCTTTACCTACAAACTGGTGTTTACCTAATCAAAGAAATTCTTTATAATTCTGGAAAGCTGCTTCATTTTGTAATGCTTGAAATTGCAGTCTTTTCGGGTGTAAACTTTCTGTATACATCTACGTTGACGGTGCGCTCATAGGTTCAAGTGATGTTCGCTTCATGGTAAGTTGTAATTTTTTTTTCAAAGATTGAAATTGCAATATCTCTCTTGAAGTGTGAAACTTTGTAAACTTTGGAGTTGAAACATACACTTGTATATATGTATTGATATAAGCTTCAGGTAAAATTTGTTGTGTTTCTTAAAGTTCAAAATTGCTCGGTTTTCGTTAAAGTGCTAAATGTGTGCATATTTTAAAGTTGACTCATGTATTCGTATACACACTGATATCGGCTTGCTGCATAGTTTAGCCTAGAGTTCAAATTTTTATATCATTCTTGTGTTGTCAAATTTGTAAGTATTTCTACGTTGACGAAGGTTCTAATATTTTCTTCAAGATAAGTTTCTCCGTTTCCTCGAAACATAAAATCTTAAATATCCTGAGTGAGATTTATGCATCTTTTAAATTTGTATCTGTCATGTGAAAATTCAAACTGCAGGGAATTACCTAAAATGTGAATTTATATTTGTTATTACTCTTATTAATATTGTTTTTGGCGTATTTTTCGCTTAAAGGCTGTGTGTTATATACATTTATATATATATATATATATATATAACTAAAGTTCAAAGTTGAAATGTGTTACGCGAGATTTGTACATATATTTAAGACACTGTGCTTACGTCTGCTTCATTTTACATTGCTCTTTTTTCTCGAAGTTAAAAAATTTCAGTTTTCTTTTTTTTTTTTCGAAGCGTGAAGTTTGTATATATGTTCGAATTGACGATGTCACTCATACACACTGATATCTTTTTACGGTTAAGAAGTTTTACTCCCACCAAAGTTAAGAATGTATATCCTACTATAACGGCTTTTTTTTAAGTATGAATGATCCTTGATCTTTATTATTTTTTTTATTTCACTTCAAGTTTAAAGTTTCATGTATTTAGTGAAATGCGTTTACATATACTTCAGATTTAGTGTATACTTTTACCCGCCTCCTTTTAAAAACTTGTATTTTCCCAAACTTTAGAATTTCAGTTTTTCTTAAAGTGTGGAATTCTCATACATTTTTAGTTGACTCATTCAGCCATACATACTAATATCTTCTTGCTGTTAAATTCCGTTATTTCTAAAGAAATAACGGAATTTTAATACCCTACTTCAATATAGGTGAAAATTTCAATACCCTACTTCAATATAGGTGAAAATTTCAATACCCTACTTCAATATAGGTGAAAATTTCAATACCCTACTTCAATATAGGTGAAAATTTCAATACCCTACTTCAATATAGGTGAAAATTTCAATACCCTACTTCAATATAGGTGAAAATTTCAATACCCTACTTCAATATAGGTGAAAATTTCAATACCCTACTTCAATATAGGTGAAAATTTCAATACCCTACTTCAATATATAGAGAGAATGACTGATTCTTGATTTTTTATTTTCCTTGACTTACGCCACATTTTTGGTTTACCGACTATTCAAGTTTAAAATTTCTTGTGTTTTGTAAAATGCATAAATATATAGTTTAAAAATTTCAACTTTTTTTCAACTGTGCAGTTCCTATATGTGTTTACGTTGACGAATTCATTGATACATAGTAATATCTTTTTACTATTAAATTGATTTATTTTTTAAAATAATTAAAATTTTACTGCAGTGGCTTTCTTGAAGCATGAATTTTCCTTGTTTCTTTTCTCTTTAATTCAGCATTTTCCTTTTGTCTCACACATCTTTTTCTTGACGAATAAAGTTTAAAGTCGCATGTGTTTTATGAAATGGTATATGTGTATTTAAGATTTGTAGTGTACTTTTTTCCACTTTTTGTTTGAAAAATAAAAATAAAAAACATTTTGGGGGATGGAGAGTCAACCTCCACGTGGTATCCCCTGGGTAACGCTAATAGACTCTGTCGATTTTATCAAGTAGAAATCAAAGCTCATATATTCCACTAACAAAATCTTCAGCCTTCGAAAAATTTCTTTACATCCAGCACTTTCCAAAACCTTTCAGCACCTCCCAGTATGAAATTCCTGGGGTCCGCCCATTACCCAGGCATGCAAAGTCCAAGTCGTGAGCCCAAAAGGACCGTCTCAAGCAAGATCAAGGCAAAAAACCTACAATTTTATCATAATGTCAAACATATTGAAATCGTCCTCAAAGGCAAAGAAATCAAGCCTGAATTTATAAGGTCACAGGATATATTCCAAAAGCAACGTTACATAAAAGAAGTTAACGTATACAGTAAGAGCACATTTAAGGAGACAAGGTGCCTGGGTGTTGGACGGTATTTTGGGACCCCAGTATAAGTGGAACACCTGGGATTTCCATAAGGGTGAATGAATTGGAAACCCAGGAGAACAAGTCCCCAAAATATGATGAGGAACCAATAAAAATATCTCCACAATATTGAAGTTTGTATTCCATGTTTCATGGACGAATCAGTGTTAGCAAGACAATGTAAAAATGCATGGTTGAAAAAATGGATGTAAGTTCAGTTCTGCTTTAATATCCCCAATCCCAGGTTTCAGCTTGTAGAAATTATATCGAAGTAGCGTTCAAAATAATATGATCCAAATGTCATAATTCAAACGAATTCTTAAATTATGAAAATGTCCCCCAATTTCAGATGTGTACAAAAAAAACTGCTGTGATGCTTTCGAAAGATTTGAGAATGGTCTCCGGGAGGGTATATTTTTTTGCGGACTTCTTCTAAAGAAGTGGAAAGAAATATAATTTTTTTCTTCACAGTGCAGTTTCTTATAGTTTTTGCTGTGTTATCTGCAAAAAAAAAACAATTATAGGACTCCGACAATTCTTTAAGCATCTGTCATAATTTTGGGACTCTTGAAACTGTGGGTTCCGGTCCTGCAGGTCCCTATTAAATGCACTCTGTATACAGTATATATAAAAAGAAATGAGTTGTCTAATATCTAGAAGACTTTCAACAAAAAAGACGAGTCCAGTTAAATGCTCGTTCCCCTAAGTTTTGTTAAAGCATTTAAACTACATGTTTAGCTGTAGTTCAAACTTCTGATAGTTGTAGATTAGTGTGCTTAAGGGCCGGTGCAAGAAATCTCGGCGCCCTAAGCGAGCCATCGGCTTTTCGCCCAACCCAAAATATTTATTTTTGTCACTCGTGATGCTAAACATATTGCATTTATCCAACAATATCACGATACCGAAGCAGTAAAACCTAAGTACACTGCTGGCCACCCAAAATGCAACACCAAAAAGGACACGGGATAGCAAAGCCAGATTTACTAGACACATAACAACAGATACAAAGATGAAACGATTGAGATTACAGGCCCGTGTGACTTGCGGAACACGTAGACATCCACAGTTCGTGATGCCCCCATGGCTGGCAATAACTGCCACCACACGCCGCGGCATCGAACGAATGAGGCTTTGGATGTGGGCTTGGGGTATGTCGGTCCAGGCTGCTTCCCCACTTTGCCATAGTTCATCAGGCGTAGCCACGGGCGGTGCTTGCCGGGCCAAGCACGTCCCGTAGCCACGCCTGATGAACCGGGCAACTCGGTAGCCGATCAGCGACCAGACGTGTTCGATGGGCGACATATCGGGAGAACAGACGTGCCACGTCAGCAGTGACACCTGGTAGGCCATGAAGAATTGTTGCACGATGCGTGCCACGCGCGGGCGCGCATTGTCCTGTTGAAACGTGGCCGCTGGCAGGTCCTGCAGGTAAGGGAGGACTTCAGGGTCTAAAACGTCAGAGATGTAGAGGTGGCTTTTGAGCGTATCGGCGATGCGTACCAGAGGAGTGCGGGTGTCATATCCAATTACGCCCCGAACCATAACGCCAGGCGACGGACAGGTATTGCGATGTTTAATGCAGACGTCATACAGTCTTTCACCGCGGTGCTGCCACTCGCGAATTTGACCATCGTGGTGCTGCAGGCAGAAGCGGGATTCGTCAGAGAAGACAATGTCGTGCCATTCCGTCGTCTAGGTGCAGCGTTCAACGGCCCACTGCCTCCGCACTCACCGGTGGTGAATCGTCAGCGGTAATCAGAGCTATGAGCGCCGTGCGACAAGTCCCCGCTCCTGGAGACGACATCGAACGGTACGTGCTGACACCGGTTGTTGCGCAACACACCCTAATTCCTGCGCTAACGTTCGTGATGTGGCGGTGCGAGTCGTCAATGCTCGCCACACAATATGCCGGTACTCCCTTTCGGTGGTGTTCCGCTGCTATGGAAATCGATCACGTCGGTACGTCCGTCCTTTCTGCACCCACCGAATCAATACTCGCATCATTGTGGCTGGATGTCGTCTCACACGGGCGCCGATGTCTCGGTACTATAAACCGCTGTCGCGATAAGGCATTATTTGTCCTCTGTCGAACTCAGAAACGTGCTGGAATGACTGCCGTATTCTGTGACGAGGCATCAGGAAGCTTCCCACGCACAGATCCGGCAGCACAACACACTTTCACTACTTACACCCCTCCTTCTGATAGTACTTCTCGGTGGCGTGTCGGGTTCACATGATTTGCATGTGCCCTGCAATGCTAATCGCTTGCATGTCCTCTTGCGGGCGACGCATGCTGCGAATTTCAGGCCAATCGGATGTTTCCTTCTTATGGAAAACACAACTTCTTACTAGCTTGTTGAATATAAATTTATATTTTGATTTTTTTTTAGGTTTAATGATCATCGTTAAGGACACTGTGGATATGGAGATTTGAAAGAGAAGAAGAACTTCGCAACCTGCATGGTATACTTAAAACCCTCTATGATATTCTATCCAACCATTGGTCTTTGTGTAACATTTGTTTTCAGATGAACAGGAATTAGGACGTACCGCAAAGGGCACCCGTTATCAGACGGTCGGTAAGCAAATTTGGTTCTGCAAATAGCTGAAGCTATAGCCAAAACAGTTCCATCTCCTGGATCAGTGTAGCAGAGATAACGAAAGCATTAACAGTAAGGGTATGCAAAAAGCATTGATGTCTTTCACTAACACTGGATGCATTACTCACCCAGGTCTCGGTGAGAAATCGATGTTATACTGTGTAATATATATTTTCTAAAATCCTCTTCTGGTCAACGTTTCTTAATTCATTTCGTTCTGAGTAACAAATATAGGTTGAAGTGCCTCTTTCGTAACAAATTTACGTTGAAGTGTCTTTTTAGTAAAAAGTTTTGGTTGAACTTGTCTTTTCTGTAACAAGTTTAGGTTGAAGTGATTTTAATTTTTGTATTTCCTTTACAGATGCACATTTTCAAAGCATTTTACATTCAAATTAGAAACGATAAAAGTTAAACATCGGTGTTTGATAGCCCATGTTTTCTGTAACCTGTGTTATTTTTACCTTTCTGAGAAAACAATTTAGGTAGACGTGAATCTTCTTTTTTTTGTTCTTTTATTTACCTTCTAGGTGCAAATTTTGAACATTTCGGAAGTTCAGCGAGAAAGAAAAAATCTTACATTATCGTCTTTTGTATCAATATTGCCCTATTCGATGAATTTAGCGTGTAATTGAACCTTTGAACCTCTCACGAGGCCACGAATTTTAAATCCTCTTTGTATGTTCAAAAACATAAATCCGTAAGGTAGTTTTCTGATGTCGATATTTAACTTTAAAAAAAGAACCATACTTACCACGTTTTAATGTTATTTAAAATTTAAAGTGTTTACTGTGTTCATAGGAGATTGCTTGGCGACCACAGCATTCGGCCATTTTGATTTCGCTGCGTGCTCATGGCGCCGAGTTTCACCGAATGGGTTGGATCCGAAAAAATACTTCAGCAAAGATAGGCAGTTTAGTCTTGCCCGCCGAAAAACGGCAGTGGCCATTATCTCAGTTTATACTGTAATAGGTAAGATTGCCATCGCCACTTACCTTACATTCTTAATAAGAACAATGTTTTCATAAATCGAAATTTTGGATAAATGGAATATTTGATGTAGTTGAGTGATCACCGATTTTTTTCACCGATGAGCTCAACTCTACTCGTGGTGCCCATACCACGAAATGGATTGAATTTTATAAAAGAAAAGGCATAGCAGAAATGGACAATTCGGTCCTGCCTAGATCATAATAGCGGTAACGGCTATTATGATCTTACAGGCCTTAAGTCGGCCTGTAAGGTGTAAGTTCACTGCCACCATACTTTGCATTTTTACTAACAAAAAGTCAATAATTTAAACGATACATCGAAATTTTTAACCAATAGTATTCAGTACTCGCTGCATTTGCAAAGCGACTGACAGATGTTTGATATCTGTTTTTCACCGACGTGAATCCCTAATTACCAGTGAGGGCTAAACAGGAGATCAGAGGGGAATGACGACCTTGGGAGATATTGCTCATCCCAAAATTCCGTCTGATAAGGAAGTTTTGATGACCTTGACTAAGGCTTTATGGAAATCCGGATGTTAATATCCCGACCGCGCCCGTCCTTAATCCAGGCTAAGAAGATTATGAAGGGATTATTGAGGAATGCGCAATGGAGAGAATAGGATCGTTTTATTTGCTGGTATAACCCCTGTTTCTGAGATAACTTTTCATGAGACAGTTCTGATAAATTTCACACTTGTCACTTGGCATTGAAAAGTTACGCAGTGTTTCTTGAAGGCTCGTGTATTTGGAGATTTTTTCATTTAGTCAGTTATTTTTATTGAAGTGCTCCAGTGTGTTTGCATTGTGTCAACTGAACATTGTGCGATCACGACAGTGTTTTGAGAATGAATCCCGGTGTGCGTATATTCAAAAAGGCTTTGGCTTCTGTTGGAGAAGAGCCAACTAATTCTGCATCGCGAATGAACCATGGCCACGATCTGGTGAGAGATTATGTTGGTTTCGCCACGGCAAACGAAACAGCAGTTGCACCGAAAGAGACTGTATTACAGAAGCCTGTGGGTTTTATTGACACGCACTGTCATATTGACTTCCTGTTCAACAAACTGAACTTTCAGAAACCTTTCATCAAATTTCGAAAGATAAACTCTGAAACTTTTCCTTCTCAGTACGAAGGATGCATAACTGTGTTTTGTAACCCTGAAAGTTTTGCACAGCAGTCAATGTGGGACTCCGTGCTCCGAGAAAGAGCTGTTTGGGCAGCATTTGGTTGCCATCCCCACATGGCATATAACTACAATGAAGAAACGGAATCTGCATTAGTGAAAGCCTTGGAACACCCAAAAGTGGTGGCATTGGGTGAAATCGGCCTTGATTACTCGAAGAAAAATTTTTGCAGTGTGGGCAAGCAAAAAATGGCTTTCAGGCGTCAGATCCGCTTAGCACTTGAAAGGCAACTGCCTTTAGTAATTCACTGCAGGGAAGCGCACGATGACTGCATAGAAATCATGAAGAAATTTGTTCCGAGGGACCATAAAATTCACCTCCACTGCTTCACAGAAAAGTGGAATTGTGCTAATCAGTGGCTACAAGAATTTTCCAATTTGTGCATTGGAATCACTAATGTAGTGTCATATCCGTCGGCCAGAGATATCCGAGAAACCGTGCGGCGGTTACCGTTGCATAAAATTCTGTTAGAGACTGATGCTCCTTATTTTGTGCCTAAAATTATGAAGGAACGTTTTACCCATTCTCACCCAGGAATGGCAATACACGTTGCCGAGGAAATCTCAAAGCTCAAGAACATTCCATTAAGGGAAGTTTTGTCGACCTGTAGAGAAAATACAAAAATGTTGTACGGTGTATAGAGGATTGCGTGCTTTACCTACAAACTGGTGTTTACCTAATCAAAGAAATTCTTTATAATTCTGGAAAGCTGCTTCATTTTTTAATGCTTGAAATTGCAGTCTTTTCGGGTGTAAACTTTCTGTATACATCTACGTTGACGGTGCGCTCATAGGTTCAAGTGATGTTCGCTTCATGGTAAGTTGTAATTTTTTTTTCAAAGATTGAAATTGCAATATCTCTCTTGAAGTGTGAAACTTTGTAAACTTTGGAGTTGAAACATACACTTGTATATATGTATTGATATAAGCTTCAGGTAAAATTTGTTGTGTTTCTTAAAGTTCAAAATTGCTCGGTTTTCGTTAAAGTGCTAAATGTGTGCATATTTTAAAGTTGACTCATGTATTCGTATACACACTGATATCGGCTTGCTGCATAGTTAAGCCTAGAGTTCAAATTTTTATATCATTCTTGTGTTGTCAAATTTGTAAGTATTTCTACGTTGACGAAGGTTCTAATATTTTCTTCAAGATAAGTTTCTCCGTTTCCTCGAAACATAAAATCTTAAATATCCTGAGTGAGATTTATGCATCTTTTAAATTTGTATCTGTCATGTGAAAATTCAAACTGCAGGGAATTACCTAAAATGTGAATTTATATTTGTTATTACTCTTATTAATATTGTTTTTGGCGTATTTTTCGCTTAAAGGATGTGTGTTATATACATTTTTATATATATATATATAACTAAAGTTCAAAGTTGGAATGTGTTACGCGAGATTTGTACATATATTTAAGACACTGTGCTTACGTCTGCTTCATTTTACATTGCTCTTTTTTCTCGAAGTTAAAAAATTTCAGTTTTCTTTTTTTTTTCGAAGCGTGAAGTTTGTATATATGTTCGAATTGACGATGTCACTCATACACACTGATATCTTTTTACGGTTAAGAAGTTTTACTCCCACCAAAGTTAAGAATGTATATCCTACTATAACGGCTTTTTTTAAGTATGAATGATCCTTGATCTTTATTATTTTTTTATTTCACTTCAAGTTTAAAGTTTCATGTATTTAGTGAAATGCGTTTACATATACTTCAGATTTAGTGTATACTTTTACCCGCCTTCTTTTAAAAACTTGTATTTTCCCAAACTTTAGAATTTCAGTTTTTCTTAAAGTGTGGAATTCTCATACATTTTTAGTTGACTCATTCAGCCATACATACTAATATCTTCTTGCTGTTAAATTCCGTTATTTCTTTAATAGGTGAAAATTTCAATACCCTACTTCAATATATAGAGAGAATGACTGATTCTTGATTTTTTATTTTCCTTGACTTACGCCACATTTTTGGTTTACCGACTATTCAAGTTTACAATTTCTTGTGTTTTGTAAAATGCATAAATATATAGTTTAAAAATTTCAACTTTTTTTCAACTGTGCAGTTCCTATATGTGTTTACGTTGACGAATTCATTGATACATAGTAATATCTTTTTACTATTAAATTGATTTATTTTTTAAAATAATTAAAATTTTACTGCAGTGGCTTTCTTGAAGCATGAATTTTCCTTGTTTCTTTTCTCTTTAATTCAGCATTTTCCTTTTGTCTCACACATCTTTTTCTTGACGAATAAAGTTTAAAGTCGCATGTGTTTTATGAAATGGTATATGTGTATTTAAGATTTGTAGTGTACTTTTTTCCACTTTTTGTTTGAAAAATAAAAATAAAAAACATTTTGGGGGATGGAGAGTCAACCTCCACGTGGTATCCCCTGGGTAACGCTAATAGACTCTGTCGATTTTATCAAGTAGAAATCAAAGCTCATATATTCCACTAAAAAAATCTTCAGCCTTCGAAAAACTTCTTTACATCCAGCACTTTCCAAAACCTTTCAGCACCTCCCAGTATGAAATTCCTGGGGTCCGCCCATTACCCAGGCTTGCAAAGTCCAAGTCGTGAGCCCAAAAGGACCGTCTCAAGCAAGATCAAGGCAAAAAACCTACAATTTTATCATAATGTCAAACATATTGAAATCGTCCTCAAAGGCAAAGAAATCAAGCCTGAATTTATAAGGTCACAGGATATATTCCAAAAGCAACGTTACATAAAAGAAGTTAACGTATACAGTAAGAGCACATTTAAGGAGACAAGGTGCCTGGGTGTTGGACGGTATTTTGGGACCCCAGTATAAGTGGAACACCTGGGATTTCCATAAGGGTGAATGAATTGGAAACCCAGGAGAACAAGTCCCCAAAATATGATGAGGAACCAATAAAAATATCTCCACAATATTGAAGTTTGTATTCCATGTTTCATGGACGAATCAGTGTTAGCAAGACAATGTAAAAATGCATGGTTGAAAAAATGGATGTAAGTTCAGTTCTGCTTTAATATCCCCAATCCCAGGTTTCAGCTTGTAGAAATTATATCGAAGTAGCGTTCAAAATAATATGATCCAAATGTCATAATTCAAACGAATTCTTAAATTATGAAAATGTCCCCCAATTTCAGATGTGTACAAAAAAAACTGCTGTGATGCTTTCGAAAGATTTGAGAATGGTCTCCGGGAGGGTATATTTTTTTGCGGACTTCTTCTAAAGAAGTGGAAAGAAATATAATTTTTTCTTCACAGTGCAGTTTCTTATAGTTTTTGCTGTGTTATCTGCAAAAAAAAAAACAATTATAGGACTCCGACAATTCTTTAAGCATCTGTCATAATTTTGGGACTCTTGAAACTGTGGGTTCCGGTCCTGCAGGTCCCTATTAAATGCACTCTGTATACAGTATATATAAAAAGAAATGAGTTGTCTAATATCTAGAAGACTTTCAACAAAAAAGACGAGTCCAGTTAAATGCTCGTTCCCCTAAGTTTTGTTAAAGCATTTAAACTACATGTTTAGCTGTAGTTCAAACTTCTGATAGTTGTAGATTAGTGTGCTTAAGGGCCGGTGCAAGAAATCTCGGCGCCCTAAGCGAGCCATCGGCTTTTCGCCCAACCCAAAATATTTATTTTTGTCACTCGTGATGCTAAACATATTGCATTTATCCAACAATATCACGATACCGAAGCAGTAAAACCTAAGTACACTGCTGGCCACCCAAAATGCAACACCAAAAAGGACACGGGATAGCAAAGCCAGATTTACTAGACACATAACAACAGATACAAAGATGAAACGATTGAGATTACAGGCCCGTGTGACTTGCGGAACACGTAGACATCCACAGTTCGTGATGCCCCCATGGCTGGCAATAACTGCCACCACACGCCGCGGCATCGAACGAATGAGGCTTTGGATGTGGGCTTGGGGTATGTCGGTCCAGGCTGCTTCCCCACTTTGCCATAGTTCATCAGGCGTAGCCACGGGCGGTGCTTGCCGGGCCAAGCACGTCCCGTAGCCACGCCTGATGAACCGGGCAACTCGGTAGCCGATCAGCGACCAGACGTGTTCGATGGGCGACATATCGGGAGAACAGACGTGCCACGTCAGCAGTGACACCTGGTAGGCCATGAAGAATTGTTGCACGATGCGTGCCACGCGCGGGCGCGCATTGTCCTGTTGAAACGTGGCCGCTGGCAGGTCCTGCAGGTAAGGGAGGACTTCAGGGTCTAAAACGTCAGAGATGTAGAGGTGGCTTTTGAGCGTATCGGCGATGCGTACCAGAGGAGTGCGGGTGTCATATCCAATTACGCCCCGAACCATAACGCCAGGCGACGGACAGGTATTGCGATGTTTAATGCAGACGTCATACAGTCTTTCACCGCGGTGCTGCCACTCGCGAATTTGACCATCGTGGTGCTGCAGGCAGAAGCGGGATTCGTCAGAGAAGACAATGTCGTGCCATTCCGTCGTCTAGGTGCAGCGTTCAACGGCCCACTGCCTCCGCACTCACCGGTGGTGAATCGTCAGCGGTAATCAGAGCTATGAGCGCCGTGCGACAAGTCCCCGCTCCTGGAGACGACATCGAACGGTACGTGCTGACACCGGTTGTTGCGCAACACACCCTAATTCCTGCGCTAACGTTCGTGATGTGGCGGTGCGAGTCGTCAATGCTCGCCACACAATATGCCGGTACTCCCTTTCGGTGGTGTTCCGCTGCTATGGAAATCGATCACGTCGGTACGTCCGTCCTTTCTGCACCCACCGAATCAATACTCGCATCATTGTGGCTGGATGTCGTCTCACACGGGCGCCGATGTCTCGGTACTATAAACCGCTGTCGCGATAAGGCATTATTTGTCCTCTGTCGAACTCAGAAACGTGCTGGAATGACTGCCGTATTCTGTGACGAGGCATCAGGAAGCTTCCCACGCACAGATCCGGCAGCACAACACACTTTCACTACTTACACCCCTCCTTCTGATAGTACTTCTCGGTGGCGTGTCGGGTTCACATGATTTGCATGTGCCCTGCAATGCTAATCGCTTGCATGTCCTCTTGCGGGCGACGCATGCTGCGAATTTCAGGCCAATCGGATGTTTCCTTCTTATGGAAAACACAACTTCTTACTAGCTTGTTGAATATAAATTTATATTTTGATTTTTTTTTAGGTTTAATGATCATCGTTAAGGACACTGTGGATATGGAGATTTGAAAGAGAAGAAGAACTTCGCAACCTGCATGGTATACTTAAAACCCTCTATGATATTCTATCCAACCATTGGTCTTTGTGTAACATTTGTTTTCAGATGAACAGGAATTAGGACGTACCGCAAAGGGCACCCGTTATCAGACGGTCGGTAAGCAAATTTGGTTCTGCAAATAGCTGAAGCTATAGCCAAAACAGTTCCATCTCCTGGATCAGTGTAGCAGAGATAACGAAAGCATTAACAGTAAGGGTATGCAAAAAGCATTGATGTCTTTCACTAACACTGGATGCATTACTCACCCAGGTCTCGGTGAGAAATCGATGTTATACTGTGTAATATATATTTTCTAAAATCCTCTTCTGGTCAACGTTTCTTAATTCATTTCGTTCTGAGTAACAAATATAGGTTGAAGTGCCTCTTTCGTAACAAATTTACGTTGAAGTGTCTTTTTAGTAAAAAGTTTTGGTTGAACTTGTCTTTTCTGTAACAAGTTTAGGTTGAAGTGATTTTAATTTTTGTATTTCCTTTACAGATGCACATTTTCAAAGCATTTTACATTCAAATTAGAAACGATAAAAGTTAAACATCGGTGTTTGATAGCCCATGTTTTCTGTAACCTGTGTTATTTTTACCTTTCTGAGAAAACAATTTAGGTAGACGTGAATCTTCTTTTTTTGTTCTTTTATTTACCTTCTAGGTGCAAATTTTGAACATTTCGGAAGTTCAGCGAGAAAGAAAAAATCTTACATTATCGTCTTTTGTATCAATATTGCCCTATTCGATGAATTTAGCGTGTAATTGAACCTTTGAACCTCTCACGAGGCCACGAATTTTAAATCCTCTTTGTATGTTCAAAAACATAAATCCGTAAGGTAGTTTTCTGATGTCGATATTTAACTTTAAAAAAAGAACCATACTTACCACGTTTTAATGTTATTTAAAATTTAAAGTGTTTACTGTGTTCATAGGAGATTGCTTGGCGACCACAGCATTCGGCCATTTTGATTTCGCTGCGTGCTCATGGCGCCGAGTTTCACCGAATGGGTTGGATCCGAAAAAAAATACTTCAGCAAAGATAGGCAGTTTAGTCTTGCCCGCCGAAAAACGGCAGTGGCCATTATCTCAGTTTATACTGTAATAGGTAAGATTGCCATCGCCACTTACCTTACATTCTTAATAAGAACAATGTTTTCATAAATCGAAATTTTGGATAAATGGAATATTTGATGTAGTTGAGTGATCACCGATTTTTTTCACCGATGAGCTCAACTCTACTCGTGGTGCCCATACCACGAAATGGATTGAATTTTATAAAAGAAAAGGCATAGCAGAAATGGACAATTCGGTCCTGCCTAGATCATAATAGCGGTAACGGCTATTATGATCTTACAGGCCTTAAGTCGGCCTGTAAGGTGTAAGTTCACTGCCACCATACTTTGCATTTTTACTAACAAAAAGTCAATAATTTAAACGATACATCGAAATTTTTAACCAATAGTATTCAGTACTCGCTGCATTTGCAAAGCGACTGACAGATGTTTGATATCTGTTTTTCACCGACGTGAATCCCTAATTACCAGTGAGGGCTAAACAGGAGATCAGAGGGGAATGACGACCTTGGGAGATATTGCTCATCCCAAAATTCCGTCTGATAAGGAAGTTTTGATGACCTTGACTAAGGCTTTATGGAAATCCGGATGTTAATATCCCGACCGCGCCCGTCCTTAATCCAGGCTAAGAAGATTATGAAGGGATTATTGAGGAATGCGCAATGGAGAGAATAGGATCGTTTTATTTGCTGGTATAACCCCTGTTTCTGAGATAACTTTTCATGAGACAGTTCTGATAAATTTCACACTTGTCACTTGGCATTGAAAAGTTACGCAGTGTTTCTTGAAGGCTCGTGTATTTGGAGATTTTTTCATTTAGTCAGTTATTTTTATTGAAGTGCTCCAGTGTGTTTGCATTGTGTCAACTGAACATTGTGCGATCACGACAGTGTTTTGAGAATGAATCCCGGTGTGCGTATATTCAAAAAGGCTTTGGCTTCTGTTGGAGAAGAGCCAACTAATTCTGCATCGCGAATGAACCATGGCCACGATCTGGTGAGAGATTATGTTGGTTTCGCCACGGCAAACGAAACAGCAGTTGCACCGAAAGAGACTGTATTACAGAAGCCTGTGGGTTTTATTGACACGCACTGTCATATTGACTTCCTGTTCAACAAACTGAACTTTCAGAAACCTTTCATCAAATTTCGAAAGATAAACTCTGAAACTTTTCCTTCTCAGTACGAAGGATGCATAACTGTGTTTTGTAACCCTGAAAGTTTTGCACAGCAGTCAATGTGGGACTCCGTGCTCCGAGAAAGAGCTGTTTGGGCAGCATTTGGTTGCCATCCCCACATGGCATATAACTACAATGAAGAAACGGAATCTGCATTAGTGAAAGCCTTGGAACACCCAAAAGTGGTGGCATTGGGTGAAATCGGCCTTGATTACTCGAAGAAAAATTTTTGCAGTGTGGGCAAGCAAAAAATGGCTTTCAGGCGTCAGATCCGCTTAGCACTTGAAAGGCAACTGCCTTTAGTAATTCACTGCAGGGAAGCGCACGATGACTGCATAGAAATCATGAAGAAATTTGTTCCGAGGGACCATAAAATTCACCTCCACTGCTTCACAGAAAAGTGGAATTGTGCTAATCAGTGGCTACAAGAATTTTCCAATTTGTGCATTGGAATCACTAATGTAGTGTCATATCCGTCGGCCAGAGATATCCGAGAAACCGTGCGGCGGTTACCGTTGCATAAAATTCTGTTAGAGACTGATGCTCCTTATTTTGTGCCTAAAATTATGAAGGAACGTTTTACCCATTCTCACCCAGGAATGGCAATACACGTTGCCGAGGAAATCTCAAAGCTCAAGAACATTCCATTAAGGGAAGTTTTGTCGACCTGTAGAGAAAATACAAAAATGTTGTACGGTGTATAGAGGATTGCGTGCTTTACCTACAAACTGGTGTTTACCTAATCAAAGAAATTCTTTATAATTCTGGAAAGCTGCTTCATTTTTTAATGCTTGAAATTGCAGTCTTTTCGGGTGTAAACTTTCTGTATACATCTACGTTGACGGTGCGCTCATAGGTTCAAGTGATGTTCGCTTCATGGTAAGTTGTAATTTTTTTCAAAGATTGAAATTGCAATATCTCTCTTGAAGTGTGAAACTTTGTAAACTTTGGAGTTGAAACATACACTTGTATATATGTATTGATATAAGCTTCAGGTAAAATTTGTTGTGTTTCTTAAAGTTCAAAATTGCTCGGTTTTCGTTAAAGTGCTAAATGTGTGCATATTTTAAAGTTGACTCATGTATTCGTATACACACTGATATCGGCTTGCTGCATAGTTAAGCCTAGAGTTCAAATTTTTATATCATTCTTGTGTTGTCAAATTTGTAAGTATTTCTACGTTGACGAAGGTTCTAATATTTTCTTCAAGATAAGTTTCTCCGTTTCCTCGAAACATAAAATCTTAAATATCCTGAGTGAGATTTATGCATCTTTTAAATTTGTATCTGTCATGTGAAAATTCAAACTGCAGGGAATTACCTAAAATGTGAATTTATATTTGTTATTACTCTTATTAATATTGTTTTTGGCGTATTTTTCGCTTAAAGGATGTGTGTTATATACATTTTTATATATATATATATAACTAAAGTTCAAAGTTGGAATGTGTTACGCGAGATTTGTACATATATTTAAGACACTGTGCTTACGTCTGCTTCATTTTACATTGCTCTTTTTTCTCGAAGTTAAAAAATTTCAGTTTTCTTTTTTTTTCGAAGCGTGAAGTTTGTATATATGTTCGAATTGACGATGTCACTCATACACACTGATATCTTTTTACGGTTAAGAAGTTTTACTCCCACCAAAGTTAAGAATGTATATCCTACTATAACGGCTTTTTTTAAGTATGAATGATCCTTGATCTTTATTATTTTTTATTTCACTTCAAGTTTAAAGTTTCATGTATTTAGTGAAATGCGTTTACATATACTTCAGATTTAGTGTATACTTTTACCCGCCTTCTTTTAAAAACTTGTATTTTCCCAAACTTTAGAATTTCAGTTTTTCTTAAAGTGTGGAATTCTCATACATTTTTAGTTGACTCATTCAGCCATACATACTAATATCTTCTTGCTGTTAAATTCCGTTATTTCTTTAATAGGTGAAAATTTCAATACCCTACTTCAATATATAGAGAGAATGACTGATTCTTGATTTTTTATTTTCCTTGACTTACGCCACATTTTTGGTTTACCGACTATTCAAGTTTACAATTTCTTGTGTTTTGTAAAATGCATAAATATATAGTTTAAAAATTTCAACTTTTTTTCAACTGTGCAGTTCCTATATGTGTTTACGTTGACGAATTCATTGATACATAGTAATATCTTTTTACTATTAAATTGATTTATTTTTTAAAATAATTAAAATTTTACTGCAGTGGCTTTCTTGAAGCATGAATTTTCCTTGTTTCTTTTCTCTTTAATTCAGCATTTTCCTTTTGTCTCACACATCTTTTTCTTGACGAATAAAGTTTAAAGTCGCATGTGTTTTATGAAATGGTATATGTGTATTTAAGATTTGTAGTGTACTTTTTTCCACTTTTTGTTTGAAAAATAAAAATAAAAAACATTTTGGGGGATGGAGAGTCAACCTCCACGTGGTATCCCCTGGGTAACGCTAATAGACTCTGTCGATTTTATCAAGTAGAAATCAAAGCTCATATATTCCACTAAAAAAATCTTCAGCCTTCGAAAAACTTCTTTACATCCAGCACTTTCCAAAACCTTTCAGCACCTCCCAGTATGAAATTCCTGGGGTCCGCCCATTACCCAGGCTTGCAAAGTCCAAGTCGTGAGCCCAAAAGGACCGTCTCAAGCAAGATCAAGGCAAAAAACCTACAATTTTATCATAATGTCAAACATATTGAAATCGTCCTCAAAGGCAAAGAAATCAAGCCTGAATTTATAAGGTCACAGGATATATTCCAAAAGCAACGTTACATAAAAGAAGTTAACGTATACAGTAAGAGCACATTTAAGGAGACAAGGTGCCTGGGTGTTGGACGGTATTTTGGGACCCCAGTATAAGTGGAACACCTGGGATTTCCATAAGGGTGAATGAATTGGAAACCCAGGAGAACAAGTCCCCAAAATATGATGAGGAACCAATAAAAATATCTCCACAATATTGAAGTTTGTATTCCATGTTTCATGGACGAATCAGTGTTAGCAAGACAATGTAAAAATGCATGGTTGAAAAAATGGATGTAAGTTCAGTTCTGCTTTAATATCCCCAATCCCAGGTTTCAGCTTGTAGAAATTATATCGAAGTAGCGTTCAAAATAATATGATCCAAATGTCATAATTCAAACGAATTCTTAAATTATGAAAATGTCCCCCAATTTCAGATGTGTACAAAAAAAACTGCTGTGATGCTTTCGAAAGATTTGAGAATGGTCTCCGGGAGGGTATATTTTTTTGCGGACTTCTTCTAAAGAAGTGGAAAGAAATATAATTTTTTCTTCACAGTGCAGTTTCTTATAGTTTTTGCTGTGTTATCTGCAAAAAGAAAAACAATTATAGGACTCCGACAATTCTTTAAGCATCTGTCATAATTTTGGGACTCTTGAAACTGTGGGTTCCGGTCCTGCAGGTCCCTATTAAATGCACTCTGTATACAGTATATATAAAAAGAAATGAGTTGTCTAATATCTAGAAGACTTTCAACAAAAAAGACGAGTCCAGTTAAATGCTCGTTCCCCTAAGTTTTGTTAAAGCATTTAAACTACATGTTTAGCTGTAGTTCAAACTTCTGATAGTTGTAGATTAGTGTGCTTAAGGGCCGGTGCAAGAAATCTCGGCGCCCTAAGCGAGCCATCGGCTTTTCGCCCAACCCAAAATATTTATTTTTGTCACTCGTGATGCTAAACATATTGCATTTATCCAACAATATCACGATACCGAAGCAGTAAAACCTAAGTACACTGCTGGCCACCCAAAATGCAACACCAAAAAGGACACGGGATAGCAAAGCCAGATTTACTAGACACATAACAACAGATACAAAGATGAAACGATTGAGATTACAGGCCCGTGTGACTTGCGGAACACGTAGACATCCACAGTTCGTGATGCCCCCATGGCTGGCAATAACTGCCACCACACGCCGCGGCATCGAACGAATGAGGCTTTGGATGTGGGCTTGGGGTATGTCGGTCCAGGCTGCTTCCCCACTTTGCCATAGTTCATCAGGCGTAGCCACGGGCGGTGCTTGCCGGGCCAAGCACGTCCCGTAGCCACGCCTGATGAACCGGGCAACTCGGTAGCCGATCAGCGACCAGACGTGTTCGATGGGCGACATATCGGGAGAACAGACGTGCCACGTCAGCAGTGACACCTGGTAGGCCATGAAGAATTGTTGCACGATGCGTGCCACGCGCGGGCGCGCATTGTCCTGTTGAAACGTGGCCGCTGGCAGGTCCTGCAGGTAAGGGAGGACTTCAGGGTCTAAAACGTCAGAGATGTAGAGGTGGCTTTTGAGCGTATCGGCGATGCGTACCAGAGGAGTGCGGGTGTCATATCCAATTACGCCCCGAACCATAACGCCAGGCGACGGACAGGTATTGCGATGTTTAATGCAGACGTCATACAGTCTTTCACCGCGGTGCTGCCACTCGCGAATTTGACCATCGTGGTGCTGCAGGCAGAAGCGGGATTCGTCAGAGAAGACAATGTCGTGCCATTCCGTCGTCTAGGTGCAGCGTTCAACGGCCCACTGCCTCCGCACTCACCGGTGGTGAATCGTCAGCGGTAATCAGAGCTATGAGCGCCGTGCGACAAGTCCCCGCTCCTGGAGACGACATCGAACGGTACGTGCTGACACCGGTTGTTGCGCAACACACCCTAATTCCTGCGCTAACGTTCGTGATGTGGCGGTGCGAGTCGTCAATGCTCGCCACACAATATGCCGGTACTCCCTTTCGGTGGTGTTCCGCTGCTATGGAAATCGATCACGTCGGTACGTCCGTCCTTTCTGCACCCACCGAATCAATACTCGCATCATTGTGGCTGGATGTCGTCTCACACGGGCGCCGATGTCTCGGTACTATAAACCGCTGTCGCGATAAGGCATTATTTGTCCTCTGTCGAACTCAGAAACGTGCTGGAATGACTGCCGTATTCTGTGACGAGGCATCAGGAAGCTTCCCACGCACAGATCCGGCAGCACAACACACTTTCACTACTTACACCCCTCCTTCTGATAGTACTTCTCGGTGGCGTGTCGGGTTCACATGATTTGCATGTGCCCTGCAATGCTAATCGCTTGCATGTCCTCTTGCGGGCGACGCATGCTGCGAATTTCAGGCCAATCGGATGTTTCCTTCTTATGGAAAACACAACTTCTTACTAGCTTGTTGAATATAAATTTATATTTTGATTTTTTTAGGTTTAATGATCATCGTTAAGGACACTGTGGATATGGAGATTTGAAAGAGAAGAAGAACTTCGCAACCTGCATGGTATACTTAAAACCCTCTATGATATTCTATCCAACCATTGGTCTTTGTGTAACATTTGTTTTCAGATGAACAGGAATTAGGACGTACCGCAAAGGGCACCCGTTATCAGACGGTCGGTAAGCAAATTTGGTTCTGCAAATAGCTGAAGCTATAGCCAAAACAGTTCCATCTCCTGGATCAGTGTAGCAGAGATAACGAAAGCATTAACAGTAAGGGTATGCAAAAAGCATTGATGTCTTTCACTAACACTGGATGCATTACTCACCCAGGTCTCGGTGAGAAATCGATGTTATACTGTGTAATATATATTTTCTAAAATCCTCTTCTGGTCAACGTTTCTTAATTCATTTCGTTCTGAGTAACAAATATAGGTTGAAGTGCCTCTTTCGTAACAAATTTACGTTGAAGTGTCTTTTTAGTAAAAAGTTTTGGTTGAACTTGTCTTTTCTGTAACAAGTTTAGGTTGAAGTGATTTTAATTTTTGTATTTCCTTTACAGATGCACATTTTCAAAGCATTTTACATTCAAATTAGAAACGATAAAAGTTAAACATCGGTGTTTGATAGCCCATGTTTTCTGTAACCTGTGTTATTTTTACCTTTCTGAGAAAACAATTTAGGTAGACGTGAATCTTCTTTTTTTTGTTCTTTTATTTACCTTCTAGGTGCAAATTTTGAACATTTCGGAAGTTCAGCGAGAAAGAAAAAATCTTACATTATCGTCTTTTGTATCAATATTGCCCTATTCGATGAATTTAGCGTGTAATTGAACCTTTGAACCTCTCACGAGGCCACGAATTTTAAATCCTCTTTGTATGTTCAAAAACATAAATCCGTAAGGTAGTTTTCTGATGTCGATATTTAACTTTAAAAAAAGAACCATACTTACCACGTTTTAATGTTATTTAAAATTTAAAGTGTTTACTGTGTTCATAGGAGATTGCTTGGCGACCACAGCATTCGGCCATTTTGATTTCGCTGCGTGCTCATGGCGCCGAGTTTCACCGAATGGGTTGGATCCGAAAAAAAATACTTCAGCAAAGATAGGCAGTTTAGTCTTGCCCGCCGAAAAACGGCAGTGGCCATTATCTCAGTTTATACTGTAATAGGTAAGATTGCCATCGCCACTTACCTTACATTCTTAATAAGAACTATGTTTTCATAAATCGAAATTTTGGATAAATGGAATATTTGATGTAGTTGAGTGATCACCGATTTTTTTCACCGATGAGCTCAACTCTACTCGTGGTGCCCATACCACGAAATGGATTGAATTTTATAAAAGAAAAGGCATAGCAGAAATGGACAATTCGGTCCTGCCTAGATCATAATAGCGGTAACGGCTATTATGATCTTACAGGCCTTAAGTCGGCCTGTAAGGTGTAAGTTCACTGCCACCATACTTTGCATTTTTACTAACAAAAAGTCAATAATTTAAACGATACATCGAAATTTTTAACCAATAGTATTCAGTACTCGCTGCATTTGCAAAGCGACTGACAGATGTTTGATATCTGTTTTTCACCGACGTGAATCCCTAATTACCAGTGAGGGCTAAACAGGAGATCAGAGGGGAATGACGACCTTGGGAGATATTGCTCATCCCAAAATTCCGTCTGATAAGGAAGTTTTGATGACCTTGACTAAGGCTTTATGGAAATCCGGATGTTAATATCCCGACCGCGCCCGTCCTTAATCCAGGCTAAGAAGATTATGAAGGGATTATTGAGGAATGCGCAATGGAGAGAATAGGATCGTTTTATTTGCTGGTATAACCCCTGTTTCTGAGATAACTTTTCATGAGACAGTTCTGATAAATTTCACACTTGTCACTTGGCATTGAAAAGTTACGCAGTGTTTCTTGAAGGCTCGTGTATTTGGAGATTTTTTCATTTAGTCAGTTATTTTTATTGAAGTGCTCCAGTGTGTTTGCATTGTGTCAACTGAACATTGTGCGATCACGACAGTGTTTTGAGAATGAATCCCGGTGTGCGTATATTCAAAAAGGCTTTGGCTTCTGTTGGAGAAGAGCCAACTAATTCTGCATCGCGAATGAACCATGGCCACGATCTGGTGAGAGATTATGTTGGTTTCGCCACGGCAAACGAAACAGCAGTTGCACCGAAAGAGACTGTATTACAGAAGCCTGTGGGTTTTATTGACACGCACTGTCATATTGACTTCCTGTTCAACAAACTGAACTTTCAGAAACCTTTCATCAAATTTCGAAAGATAAACTCTGAAACTTTTCCTTCTCAGTACGAAGGATGCATAACTGTGTTTTGTAACCCTGAAAGTTTTGCACAGCAGTCAATGTGGGACTCCGTGCTCCGAGAAAGAGCTGTTTGGGCAGCATTTGGTTGCCATCCCCACATGGCATATAACTACAATGAAGAAACGGAATCTGCATTAGTGAAAGCCTTGGAACACCCAAAAGTGGTGGCATTGGGTGAAATCGGCCTTGATTACTCGAAGAAAAATTTTTGCAGTGTGGGCAAGCAAAAAATGGCTTTCAGGCGTCAGATCCGCTTAGCACTTGAAAGGCAACTGCCTTTAGTAATTCACTGCAGGGAAGCGCACGATGACTGCATAGAAATCATGAAGAAATTTGTTCCGAGGGACCATAAAATTCACCTCCACTGCTTCACAGAAAAGTGGAATTGTGCTAATCAGTGGCTACAAGAATTTTCCAATTTGTGCATTGGAATCACTAATGTAGTGTCATATCCGTCGGCCAGAGATATCCGAGAAACCGTGCGGCGGTTACCGTTGCATAAAATTCTGTTAGAGACTGATGCTCCTTATTTTGTGCCTAAAATTATGAAGGAACGTTTTACCCATTCTCACCCAGGAATGGCAATACACGTTGCCGAGGAAATCTCAAAGCTCAAGAACATTCCATTAAGGGAAGTTTTGTCGACCTGTAGAGAAAATACAAAAATGTTGTACGGTGTATAGAGGATTGCGTGCTTTACCTACAAACTGGTGTTTACCTAATCAAAGAAATTCTTTATAATTCTGGAAAGCTGCTTCATTTTTTAATGCTTGAAATTGCAGTCTTTTCGGGTGTAAACTTTCTGTATACATCTACGTTGACGGTGCGCTCATAGGTTCAAGTGATGTTCGCTTCATGGTAAGTTGTAATTTTTTTCAAAGATTGAAATTGCAATATCTCTCTTGAAGTGTGAAACTTTGTAAACTTTGGAGTTGAAACATACACTTGTATATATGTATTGATATAAGCTTCAGGTAAAATTTGTTGTGTTTCTTAAAGTTCAAAATTGCTCGGTTTTCGTTAAAGTGCTAAATGTGTGCATATTTTAAAGTTGACTCATGTATTCGTATACACACTGATATCGGCTTGCTGCATAGTTAAGCCTAGAGTTCAAATTTTTATATCATTCTTGTGTTGTCAAATTTGTAAGTATTTCTACGTTGACGAAGGTTCTAATATTTTCTTCAAGATAAGTTTCTCCGTTTCCTCGAAACATAAAATCTTAAATATCCTGAGTGAGATTTATGCATCTTTTAAATTTGTATCTGTCATGTGAAAATTCAAACTGCAGGGAATTACCTAAAATGTGAATTTATATTTGTTATTACTCTTATTAATATTGTTTTTGGCGTATTTTTCGCTTAAAGGATGTGTGTTATATACATTTTTATATATATATATATAACTAAAGTTCAAAGTTGGAATGTGTTACGCGAGATTTGTACATATATTTAAGACACTGTGCTTACGTCTGCTTCATTTTACATTGCTCTTTTTTCTCGAAGTTAAAAAATTTCAGTTTTCTTTTTTTTTCGAAGCGTGAAGTTTGTATATATGTTCGAATTGACGATGTCACTCATACACACTGATATCTTTTTACGGTTAAGAAGTTTTACTCCCACCAAAGTTAAGAATGTATATCCTACTATAACGGCTTTTTTTAAGTATGAATGATCCTTGATCTTTATTATTTTTTATTTCACTTCAAGTTTAAAGTTTCATGTATTTAGTGAAATGCGTTTACATATACTTCAGATTTAGTGTATACTTTTACCCGCCTTCTTTTAAAAACTTGTATTTTCCCAAACTTTAGAATTTCAGTTTTTCTTAAAGTGTGGAATTCTCATACATTTTTAGTTGACTCATTCAGCCATACATACTAATATCTTCTTGCTGTTAAATTCCGTTATTTCTTTAATAGGTGAAAATTTCAATACCCTACTTCAATATATAGAGAGAATGACTGATTCTTGATTTTTTATTTTCCTTGACTTACGCCACATTTTTGGTTTACCGACTATTCAAGTTTACAATTTCTTGTGTTTTGTAAAATGCATAAATATATAGTTTAAAAATTTCAACTTTTTTCAACTGTGCAGTTCCTATATGTGTTTACGTTGACGAATTCATTGATACATAGTAATATCTTTTTACTATTAAATTGATTTATTTTTTAAAATAATTAAAATTTTACTGCAGTGGCTTTCTTGAAGCATGAATTTTCCTTGTTTCTTTTCTCTTTAATTCAGCATTTTCCTTTTGTCTCACACATCTTTTTCTTGACGAATAAAGTTTAAAGTCGCATGTGTTTTATGAAATGGTATATGTGTATTTAAGATTTGTAGTGTACTTTTTTCCACTTTTTGTTTGAAAAATAAAAATAAAAAACATTTTGGGGGATGGAGAGTCAACCTCCACGTGGTATCCCCTGGGTAACGCTAATAGACTCTGTCGATTTTATCAAGTAGAAATCAAAGCTCATATATTCCACTAAAAAAATCTTCAGCCTTCGAAAAACTTCTTTACATCCAGCACTTTCCAAAACCTTTCAGCACCTCCCAGTATGAAATTCCTGGGGTCCGCCCATTACCCAGGCTTGCAAAGTCCAAGTCGTGAGCCCAAAAGGACCGTCTCAAGCAAGATCAAGGCAAAAAACCTACAATTTTATCATAATGTCAAACATATTGAAATCGTCCTCAAAGGCAAAGAAATCAAGCCTGAATTTATAAGGTCACAGGATATATTCCAAAAGCAACGTTACATAAAAGAAGTTAACGTATACAGTAAGAGCACATTTAAGGAGACAAGGTGCCTGGGTGTTGGACGGTATTTTGGGACCCCAGTATAAGTGGAACACCTGGGATTTCCATAAGGGTGAATGAATTGGAAACCCAGGAGAACAAGTCCCCAAAATATGATGAGGAACCAATAAAAATATCTCCACAATATTGAAGTTTGTATTCCATGTTTCATGGACGAATCAGTGTTAGCAAGACAATGTAAAAATGCATGGTTGAAAAAATGGATGTAAGTTCAGTTCTGCTTTAATATCCCCAATCCCAGGTTTCAGCTTGTAGAAATTATATCGAAGTAGCGTTCAAAATAATATGATCCAAATGTCATAATTCAAACGAATTCTTAAATTATGAAAATGTCCCCCAATTTCAGATGTGTACAAAAAAAACTGCTGTGATGCTTTCGAAAGATTTGAGAATGGTCTCCGGGAGGGTATATTTTTTTGCGGACTTCTTCTAAAGAAGTGGAAAGAAATATAATTTTTTCTTCACAGTGCAGTTTCTTATAGTTTTTGCTGTGTTATCTGCAAAAAAAAAAAAAACAATTATAGGACTCCGACAATTCTTTAAGCATCTGTCATAATTTTGGGACTCTTGAAACTGTGGGTTCCGGTCCTGCAGGTCCCTATTAAATGCACTCTGTATACAGTATATATAAAAAGAAATGAGTTGTCTAATATCTAGAAGACTTTCAACAAAAAAGACGAGTCCAGTTAAATGCTCGTTCCCCTAAGTTTTGTTAAAGCATTTAAACTACATGTTTAGCTGTAGTTCAAACTTCTGATAGTTGTAGATTAGTGTGCTTAAGGGCCGGTGCAAGAAATCTCGGCGCCCTAAGCGAGCCATCGGCTTTTCGCCCAACCCAAAATATTTATTTTTGTCACTCGTGATGCTAAACATATTGCATTTATCCAACAATATCACGATACCGAAGCAGTAAAACCTAAGTACACTGCTGGCCACCCAAAATGCAACACCAAAAAGGACACGGGATAGCAAAGCCAGATTTACTAGACACATAACAACAGATACAAAGATGAAACGATTGAGATTACAGGCCCGTGTGACTTGCGGAACACGTAGACATCCACAGTTCGTGATGCCCCCATGGCTGGCAATAACTGCCACCACACGCCGCGGCATCGAACGAATGAGGCTTTGGATGTGGGCTTGGGGTATGTCGGTCCAGGCTGCTTCCCCACTTTGCCATAGTTCATCAGGCGTAGCCACGGGCGGTGCTTGCCGGGCCAAGCACGTCCCGTAGCCACGCCTGATGAACCGGGCAACTCGGTAGCCGATCAGCGACCAGACGTGTTCGATGGGCGACATATCGGGAGAACAGACGTGCCACGTCAGCAGTGACACCTGGTAGGCCATGAAGAATTGTTGCACGATGCGTGCCACGCGCGGGCGCGCATTGTCCTGTTGAAACGTGGCCGCTGGCAGGTCCTGCAGGTAAGGGAGGACTTCAGGGTCTAAAACGTCAGAGATGTAGAGGTGGCTTTTGAGCGTATCGGCGATGCGTACCAGAGGAGTGCGGGTGTCATATCCAATTACGCCCCGAACCATAACGCCAGGCGACGGACAGGTATTGCGATGTTTAATGCAGACGTCATACAGTCTTTCACCGCGGTGCTGCCACTCGCGAATTTGACCATCGTGGTGCTGCAGGCAGAAGCGGGATTCGTCAGAGAAGACAATGTCGTGCCATTCCGTCGTCTAGGTGCAGCGTTCAACGGCCCACTGCCTCCGCACTCACCGGTGGTGAATCGTCAGCGGTAATCAGAGCTATGAGCGCCGTGCGACAAGTCCCCGCTCCTGGAGACGACATCGAACGGTACGTGCTGACACCGGTTGTTGCGCAACACACCCTAATTCCTGCGCTAACGTTCGTGATGTGGCGGTGCGAGTCGTCAATGCTCGCCACACAATATGCCGGTACTCCCTTTCGGTGGTGTTCCGCTGCTATGGAAATCGATCACGTCGGTACGTCCGTCCTTTCTGCACCCACCGAATCAATACTCGCATCATTGTGGCTGGATGTCGTCTCACACGGGCGCCGATGTCTCGGTACTATAAACCGCTGTCGCGATAAGGCATTATTTGTCCTCTGTCGAACTCAGAAACGTGCTGGAATGACTGCCGTATTCTGTGACGAGGCATCAGGAAGCTTCCCACGCACAGATCCGGCAGCACAACACACTTTCACTACTTACACCCCTCCTTCTGATAGTACTTCTCGGTGGCGTGTCGGGTTCACATGATTTGCATGTGCCCTGCAATGCTAATCGCTTGCATGTCCTCTTGCGGGCGACGCATGCTGCGAATTTCAGGCCAATCGGATGTTTCCTTCTTATGGAAAACACAACTTCTTACTAGCTTGTTGAATATAAATTTATATTTTGATTTTTTTTAGGTTTAATGATCATCGTTAAGGACACTGTGGATATGGAGATTTGAAAGAGAAGAAGAACTTCGCAACCTGCATGGTATACTTAAAACCCTCTATGATATTCTATCCAACCATTGGTCTTTGTGTAACATTTGTTTTCAGATGAACAGGAATTAGGACGTACCGCAAAGGGCACCCGTTATCAGACGGTCGGTAAGCAAATTTGGTTCTGCAAATAGCTGAAGCTATAGCCAAAACAGTTCCATCTCCTGGATCAGTGTAGCAGAGATAACGAAAGCATTAACAGTAAGGGTATGCAAAAAGCATTGATGTCTTTCACTAACACTGGATGCATTACTCACCCAGGTCTCGGTGAGAAATCGATGTTATACTGTGTAATATATATTTTCTAAAATCCTCTTCTGGTCAACGTTTCTTAATTCATTTCGTTCTGAGTAACAAATATAGGTTGAAGTGCCTCTTTCGTAACAAATTTACGTTGAAGTGTCTTTTTAGTAAAAAGTTTTGGTTGAACTTGTCTTTTCTGTAACAAGTTTAGGTTGAAGTGATTTTAATTTTTGTATTTCCTTTACAGATGCACATTTTCAAAGCATTTTACATTCAAATTAGAAACGATAAAAGTTAAACATCGGTGTTTGATAGCCCATGTTTTCTGTAACCTGTGTTATTTTTACCTTTCTGAGAAAACAATTTAGGTAGACGTGAATCTTCTTTTTTTTTTGTTCTTTTATTTACCTTCTAGGTGCAAATTTTGAACATTTCGGAAGTTCAGCGAGAAAGAAAAAATCTTACATTATCGTCTTTTGTATCAATATTGCCCTATTCGATGAATTTAGCGTGTAATTGAACCTTTGAACCTCTCACGAGGCCACGAATTTTAAATCCTCTTTGTATGTTCAAAAACATAAATCCGTAAGGTAGTTTTCTGATGTCGATATTTAACTTTAAAAAAAGAACCATACTTACCACGTTTTAATGTTATTTAAAATTTAAAGTGTTTACTGTGTTCATAGGAGATTGCTTGGCGACCACAGCATTCGGCCATTTTGATTTCGCTGCGTGCTCATGGCGCCGAGTTTCACCGAATGGGTTGGATCCGAAAAAATACTTCAGCAAAGATAGGCAGTTTAGTCTTGCCCGCCGAAAAACGGCAGTGGCCATTATCTCAGTTTATACTGTAATAGGTAAGATTGCCATCGCCACTTACCTTACATTCTTAATAAGAACTATGTTTTCATAAATCGAAATTTTGGATAAATGGAATATTTGATGTAGTTGAGTGATCACCGATTTTTTTCACCGATGAGCTCAACTCTACTCGTGGTGCCCATACCACGAAATGGATTGAATTTTATAAAAGAAAAGGCATAGCAGAAATGGACAATTCGGTCCTGCCTAGATCATAATAGCGGTAACGGCTATTATGATCTTACAGGCCTTAAGTCGGCCTGTAAGGTGTAAGTTCACTGCCACCATACTTTGCATTTTTACTAACAAAAAGTCAATAATTTAAACGATACATCGAAATTTTTAACCAATAGTATTCAGTACTCGCTGCATTTGCAAAGCGACTGACAGATGTTTGATATCTGTTTTTCACCGACGTGAATCCCTAATTACCAGTGAGGGCTAAACAGGAGATCAGAGGGGAATGACGACCTTGGGAGATATTGCTCATCCCAAAATTCCGTCTGATAAGGAAGTTTTGATGACCTTGACTAAGGCTTTATGGAAATCCGGATGTTAATATCCCGACCGCGCCCGTCCTTAATCCAGGCTAAGAAGATTATGAAGGGATTATTGAGGAATGCGCAATGGAGAGAATAGGATCGTTTTATTTGCTGGTATAACCCCTGTTTCTGAGATAACTTTTCATGAGACAGTTCTGATAAATTTCACACTTGTCACTTGGCATTGAAAAGTTACGCAGTGTTTCTTGAAGGCTCGTGTATTTGGAGATTTTTTCATTTAGTCAGTTATTTTTATTGAAGTGCTCCAGTGTGTTTGCATTGTGTCAACTGAACATTGTGCGATCACGACAGTGTTTTGAGAATGAATCCCGGTGTGCGTATATTCAAAAAGGCTTTGGCTTCTGTTGGAGAAGAGCCAACTAATTCTGCATCGCGAATGAACCATGGCCACGATCTGGTGAGAGATTATGTTGGTTTCGCCACGGCAAACGAAACAGCAGTTGCACCGAAAGAGACTGTATTACAGAAGCCTGTGGGTTTTATTGACACGCACTGTCATATTGACTTCCTGTTCAACAAACTGAACTTTCAGAAACCTTTCATCAAATTTCGAAAGATAAACTCTGAAACTTTTCCTTCTCAGTACGAAGGATGCATAACTGTGTTTTGTAACCCTGAAAGTTTTGCACAGCAGTCAATGTGGGACTCCGTGCTCCGAGAAAGAGCTGTTTGGGCAGCATTTGGTTGCCATCCCCACATGGCATATAACTACAATGAAGAAACGGAATCTGCATTAGTGAAAGCCTTGGAACACCCAAAAGTGGTGGCATTGGGTGAAATCGGCCTTGATTACTCGAAGAAAAATTTTTGCAGTGTGGGCAAGCAAAAAATGGCTTTCAGGCGTCAGATCCGCTTAGCACTTGAAAGGCAACTGCCTTTAGTAATTCACTGCAGGGAAGCGCACGATGACTGCATAGAAATCATGAAGAAATTTGTTCCGAGGGACCATAAAATTCACCTCCACTGCTTCACAGAAAAGTGGAATTGTGCTAATCAGTGGCTACAAGAATTTTCCAATTTGTGCATTGGAATCACTAATGTAGTGTCATATCCGTCGGCCAGAGATATCCGAGAAACCGTGCGGCGGTTACCGTTGCATAAAATTCTGTTAGAGACTGATGCTCCTTATTTTGTGCCTAAAATTATGAAGGAACGTTTTACCCATTCTCACCCAGGAATGGCAATACACGTTGCCGAGGAAATCTCAAAGCTCAAGAACATTCCATTAAGGGAAGTTTTGTCGACCTGTAGAGAAAATACAAAAATGTTGTACGGTGTATAGAGGATTGCGTGCTTTACCTACAAACTGGTGTTTACCTAATCAAAGAAATTCTTTATAATTCTGGAAAGCTGCTTCATTTTTTAATGCTTGAAATTGCAGTCTTTTCGGGTGTAAACTTTCTGTATACATCTACGTTGACGGTGCGCTCATAGGTTCAAGTGATGTTCGCTTCATGGTAAGTTGTAATTTTTTTCAAAGATTGAAATTGCAATATCTCTCTTGAAGTGTGAAACTTTGTAAACTTTGGAGTTGAAACATACACTTGTATATATGTATTGATATAAGCTTCAGGTAAAATTTGTTGTGTTTCTTAAAGTTCAAAATTGCTCGGTTTTCGTTAAAGTGCTAAATGTGTGCATATTTTAAAGTTGACTCATGTATTCGTATACACACTGATATCGGCTTGCTGCATAGTTAAGCCTAGAGTTCAAATTTTTATATCATTCTTGTGTTGTCAAATTTGTAAGTATTTCTACGTTGACGAAGGTTCTAATATTTTCTTCAAGATAAGTTTCTCCGTTTCCTCGAAACATAAAATCTTAAATATCCTGAGTGAGATTTATGCATCTTTTAAATTTGTATCTGTCATGTGAAAATTCAAACTGCAGGGAATTACCTAAAATGTGAATTTATATTTGTTATTACTCTTATTAATATTGTTTTTGGCGTATTTTTCGCTTAAAGGATGTGTGTTATATACATTTTTATATATATATATATAACTAAAGTTCAAAGTTGGAATGTGTTACGCGAGATTTGTACATATATTTAAGACACTGTGCTTACGTCTGCTTCATTTTACATTGCTCTTTTTTCTCGAAGTTAAAAAATTTCAGTTTTCTTTTTTTTTCGAAGCGTGAAGTTTGTATATATGTTCGAATTGACGATGTCACTCATACACACTGATATCTTTTTACGGTTAAGAAGTTTTACTCCCACCAAAGTTAAGAATGTATATCCTACTATAACGGCTTTTTTAAGTATGAATGATCCTTGATCTTTATTATTTTTTATTTCACTTCAAGTTTAAAGTTTCATGTATTTAGTGAAATGCGTTTACATATACTTCAGATTTAGTGTATACTTTTACCCGCCTTCTTTTAAAAACTTGTATTTTCCCAAACTTTAGAATTTCAGTTTTTCTTAAAGTGTGGAATTCTCATACATTTTTAGTTGACTCATTCAGCCATACATACTAATATCTTCTTGCTGTTAAATTCCGTTATTTCTTTAATAGGTGAAAATTTCAATACCCTACTTCAATATATAGAGAGAATGACTGATTCTTGATTTTTTATTTTCCTTGACTTACGCCACATTTTTGGTTTACCGACTATTCAAGTTTACAATTTCTTGTGTTTTGTAAAATGCATAAATATATAGTTTAAAAATTTCAACTTTTTTCAACTGTGCAGTTCCTATATGTGTTTACGTTGACGAATTCATTGATACATAGTAATATCTTTTTACTATTAAATTGATTTATTTTTTAAAATAATTAAAATTTTACTGCAGTGGCTTTCTTGAAGCATGAATTTTCCTTGTTTCTTTTCTCTTTAATTCAGCATTTTCCTTTTGTCTCACACATCTTTTTCTTGACGAATAAAGTTTAAAGTCGCATGTGTTTTATGAAATGGTATATGTGTATTTAAGATTTGTAGTGTACTTTTTTCCACTTTTTGTTTGAAAAATAAAAATAAAAAACATTTTGGGGGATGGAGAGTCAACCTCCACGTGGTATCCCCTGGGTAACGCTAATAGACTCTGTCGATTTTATCAAGTAGAAATCAAAGCTCATATATTCCACTAAAAAAATCTTCAGCCTTCGAAAAACTTCTTTACATCCAGCACTTTCCAAAACCTTTCAGCACCTCCCAGTATGAAATTCCTGGGGTCCGCCCATTACCCAGGCTTGCAAAGTCCAAGTCGTGAGCCCAAAAGGACCGTCTCAAGCAAGATCAAGGCAAAAAACCTACAATTTTATCATAATGTCAAACATATTGAAATCGTCCTCAAAGGCAAAGAAATCAAGCCTGAATTTATAAGGTCACAGGATATATTCCAAAAGCAACGTTACATAAAAGAAGTTAACGTATACAGTAAGAGCACATTTAAGGAGACAAGGTGCCTGGGTGTTGGACGGTATTTTGGGACCCCAGTATAAGTGGAACACCTGGGATTTCCATAAGGGTGAATGAATTGGAAACCCAGGAGAACAAGTCCCCAAAATATGATGAGGAACCAATAAAAATATCTCCACAATATTGAAGTTTGTATTCCATGTTTCATGGACGAATCAGTGTTAGCAAGACAATGTAAAAATGCATGGTTGAAAAAATGGATGTAAGTTCAGTTCTGCTTTAATATCCCCAATCCCAGGTTTCAGCTTGTAGAAATTATATCGAAGTAGCGTTCAAAATAATATGATCCAAATGTCATAATTCAAACGAATTCTTAAATTATGAAAATGTCCCCCAATTTCAGATGTGTACAAAAAAAACTGCTGTGATGCTTTCGAAAGATTTGAGAATGGTCTCCGGGAGGGTATATTTTTTTGCGGACTTCTTCTAAAGAAGTGGAAAGAAATATAATTTTTTTCTTCACAGTGCAGTTTCTTATAGTTTTTGCTGTGTTATCTGCAAAAAAAAAAACAATTATAGGACTCCGACAATTCTTTAAGCATCTGTCATAATTTTGGGACTCTTGAAACTGTGGGTTCCGGTCCTGCAGGTCCCTATTAAATGCACTCTGTATACAGTATATATAAAAAGAAATGAGTTGTCTAATATCTAGAAGACTTTCAACAAAAAAGACGAGTCCAGTTAAATGCTCGTTCCCCTAAGTTTTGTTAAAGCATTTAAACTACATGTTTAGCTGTAGTTCAAACTTCTGATAGTTGTAGATTAGTGTGCTTAAGGGCCGGTGCAAGAAATCTCGGCGCCCTAAGCGAGCCATCGGCTTTTCGCCCAACCCAAAATATTTATTTTTGTCACTCGTGATGCTAAACATATTGCATTTATCCAACAATATCACGATACCGAAGCAGTAAAACCTAAGTACACTGCTGGCCACCCAAAATGCAACACCAAAAAGGACACGGGATAGCAAAGCCAGATTTACTAGACACATAACAACAGATACAAAGATGAAACGATTGAGATTACAGGCCCGTGTGACTTGCGGAACACGTAGACATCCACAGTTCGTGATGCCCCCATGGCTGGCAATAACTGCCACCACACGCCGCGGCATCGAACGAATGAGGCTTTGGATGTGGGCTTGGGGTATGTCGGTCCAGGCTGCTTCCCCACTTTGCCATAGTTCATCAGGCGTAGCCACGGGCGGTGCTTGCCGGGCCAAGCACGTCCCGTAGCCACGCCTGATGAACCGGGCAACTCGGTAGCCGATCAGCGACCAGACGTGTTCGATGGGCGACATATCGGGAGAACAGACGTGCCACGTCAGCAGTGACACCTGGTAGGCCATGAAGAATTGTTGCACGATGCGTGCCACGCGCGGGCGCGCATTGTCCTGTTGAAACGTGGCCGCTGGCAGGTCCTGCAGGTAAGGGAGGACTTCAGGGTCTAAAACGTCAGAGATGTAGAGGTGGCTTTTGAGCGTATCGGCGATGCGTACCAGAGGAGTGCGGGTGTCATATCCAATTACGCCCCGAACCATAACGCCAGGCGACGGACAGGTATTGCGATGTTTAATGCAGACGTCATACAGTCTTTCACCGCGGTGCTGCCACTCGCGAATTTGACCATCGTGGTGCTGCAGGCAGAAGCGGGATTCGTCAGAGAAGACAATGTCGTGCCATTCCGTCGTCTAGGTGCAGCGTTCAACGGCCCACTGCCTCCGCACTCACCGGTGGTGAATCGTCAGCGGTAATCAGAGCTATGAGCGCCGTGCGACAAGTCCCCGCTCCTGGAGACGACATCGAACGGTACGTGCTGACACCGGTTGTTGCGCAACACACCCTAATTCCTGCGCTAACGTTCGTGATGTGGCGGTGCGAGTCGTCAATGCTCGCCACACAATATGCCGGTACTCCCTTTCGGTGGTGTTCCGCTGCTATGGAAATCGATCACGTCGGTACGTCCGTCCTTTCTGCACCCACCGAATCAATACTCGCATCATTGTGGCTGGATGTCGTCTCACACGGGCGCCGATGTCTCGGTACTATAAACCGCTGTCGCGATAAGGCATTATTTGTCCTCTGTCGAACTCAGAAACGTGCTGGAATGACTGCCGTATTCTGTGACGAGGCATCAGGAAGCTTCCCACGCACAGATCCGGCAGCACAACACACTTTCACTACTTACACCCCTCCTTCTGATAGTACTTCTCGGTGGCGTGTCGGGTTCACATGATTTGCATGTGCCCTGCAATGCTAATCGCTTGCATGTCCTCTTGCGGGCGACGCATGCTGCGAATTTCAGGCCAATCGGATGTTTCCTTCTTATGGAAAACACAACTTCTTACTAGCTTGTTGAATATAAATTTATATTTTGATTTTTTTTAGGTTTAATGATCATCGTTAAGGACACTGTGGATATGGAGATTTGAAAGAGAAGAAGAACTTCGCAACCTGCATGGTATACTTAAAACCCTCTATGATATTCTATCCAACCATTGGTCTTTGTGTAACATTTGTTTTCAGATGAACAGGAATTAGGACGTACCGCAAAGGGCACCCGTTATCAGACGGTCGGTAAGCAAATTTGGTTCTGCAAATAGCTGAAGCTATAGCCAAAACAGTTCCATCTCCTGGATCAGTGTAGCAGAGATAACGAAAGCATTAACAGTAAGGGTATGCAAAAAGCATTGATGTCTTTCACTAACACTGGATGCATTACTCACCCAGGTCTCGGTGAGAAATCGATGTTATACTGTGTAATATATATTTTCTAAAATCCTCTTCTGGTCAACGTTTCTTAATTCATTTCGTTCTGAGTAACAAATATAGGTTGAAGTGCCTCTTTCGTAACAAATTTACGTTGAAGTGTCTTTTTAGTAAAAAGTTTTGGTTGAACTTGTCTTTTCTGTAACAAGTTTAGGTTGAAGTGATTTTAATTTTTGTATTTCCTTTACAGATGCACATTTTCAAAGCATTTTACATTCAAATTAGAAACGATAAAAGTTAAACATCGGTGTTTGATAGCCCATGTTTTCTGTAACCTGTGTTATTTTTACCTTTCTGAGAAAACAATTTAGGTAGACGTGAATCTTCTTTTTTTTGTTCTTTTATTTACCTTCTAGGTGCAAATTTTGAACATTTCGGAAGTTCAGCGAGAAAGAAAAATCTTACATTATCGTCTTTTGTATCAATATTGCCCTATTCGATGAATTTAGCGTGTAATTGAACCTTTGAACCTCTCACGAGGCCACGAATTTTAAATCCTCTTTGTATGTTCAAAAACATAAATCCGTAAGGTAGTTTTCTGATGTCGATATTTAACTTTAAAAAAAGAACCATACTTACCACGTTTTAATGTTATTTAAAATTTAAAGTGTTTACTGTGTTCATAGGAGATTGCTTGGCGACCACAGCATTCGGCCATTTTGATTTCGCTGCGTGCTCATGGCGCCGAGTTTCACCGAATGGGTTGGATCCGAAAAAATACTTCAGCAAAGATAGGCAGTTTAGTCTTGCCCGCCGAAAAACGGCAGTGGCCATTATCTCAGTTTATACTGTAATAGGTAAGATTGCCATCGCCACTTACCTTACATTCTTAATAAGAACTATGTTTTCATAAATCGAAATTTTGGATAAATGGAATATTTGATGTAGTTGAGTGATCACCGATTTTTTCACCGATGAGCTCAACTCTACTCGTGGTGCCCATACCACGAAATGGATTGAATTTTATAAAAGAAAAGGCATAGCAGAAATGGACAATTCGGTCCTGCCTAGATCATAATAGCGGTAACGGCTATTATGATCTTACAGGCCTTAAGTCGGCCTGTAAGGTGTAAGTTCACTGCCACCATACTTTGCATTTTTACTAACAAAAAGTCAATAATTTAAACGATACATCGAAATTTTTAACCAATAGTATTCAGTACTCGCTGCATTTGCAAAGCGACTGACAGATGTTTGATATCTGTTTTTCACCGACGTGAATCCCTAATTACCAGTGAGGGCTAAACAGGAGATCAGAGGGGAATGACGACCTTGGGAGATATTGCTCATCCCAAAATTCCGTCTGATAAGGAAGTTTTGATGACCTTGACTAAGGCTTTATGGAAATCCGGATGTTAATATCCCGACCGCGCCCGTCCTTAATCCAGGCTAAGAAGATTATGAAGGGATTATTGAGGAATGCGCAATGGAGAGAATAGGATCGTTTTATTTGCTGGTATAACCCCTGTTTCTGAGATAACTTTTCATGAGACAGTTCTGATAAATTTCACACTTGTCACTTGGCATTGAAAAGTTACGCAGTGTTTCTTGAAGGCTCGTGTATTTGGAGATTTTTTCATTTAGTCAGTTATTTTTATTGAAGTGCTCCAGTGTGTTTGCATTGTGTCAACTGAACATTGTGCGATCACGACAGTGTTTTGAGAATGAATCCCGGTGTGCGTATATTCAAAAAGGCTTTGGCTTCTGTTGGAGAAGAGCCAACTAATTCTGCATCGCGAATGAACCATGGCCACGATCTGGTGAGAGATTATGTTGGTTTCGCCACGGCAAACGAAACAGCAGTTGCACCGAAAGAGACTGTATTACAGAAGCCTGTGGGTTTTATTGACACGCACTGTCATATTGACTTCCTGTTCAACAAACTGAACTTTCAGAAACCTTTCATCAAATTTCGAAAGATAAACTCTGAAACTTTTCCTTCTCAGTACGAAGGATGCATAACTGTGTTTTGTAACCCTGAAAGTTTTGCACAGCAGTCAATGTGGGACTCCGTGCTCCGAGAAAGAGCTGTTTGGGCAGCATTTGGTTGCCATCCCCACATGGCATATAACTACAATGAAGAAACGGAATCTGCATTAGTGAAAGCCTTGGAACACCCAAAAGTGGTGGCATTGGGTGAAATCGGCCTTGATTACTCGAAGAAAAATTTTTGCAGTGTGGGCAAGCAAAAAATGGCTTTCAGGCGTCAGATCCGCTTAGCACTTGAAAGGCAACTGCCTTTAGTAATTCACTGCAGGGAAGCGCACGATGACTGCATAGAAATCATGAAGAAATTTGTTCCGAGGGACCATAAAATTCACCTCCACTGCTTCACAGAAAAGTGGAATTGTGCTAATCAGTGGCTACAAGAATTTTCCAATTTGTGCATTGGAATCACTAATGTAGTGTCATATCCGTCGGCCAGAGATATCCGAGAAACCGTGCGGCGGTTACCGTTGCATAAAATTCTGTTAGAGACTGATGCTCCTTATTTTGTGCCTAAAATTATGAAGGAACGTTTTACCCATTCTCACCCAGGAATGGCAATACACGTTGCCGAGGAAATCTCAAAGCTCAAGAACATTCCATTAAGGGAAGTTTTGTCGACCTGTAGAGAAAATACAAAAATGTTGTACGGTGTATAGAGGATTGCGTGCTTTACCTACAAACTGGTGTTTACCTAATCAAAGAAATTCTTTATAATTCTGGAAAGCTGCTTCATTTTTTAATGCTTGAAATTGCAGTCTTTTCGGGTGTAAACTTTCTGTATACATCTACGTTGACGGTGCGCTCATAGGTTCAAGTGATGTTCGCTTCATGGTAAGTTGTAATTTTTTTCAAAGATTGAAATTGCAATATCTCTCTTGAAGTGTGAAACTTTGTAAACTTTGGAGTTGAAACATACACTTGTATATATGTATTGATATAAGCTTCAGGTAAAATTTGTTGTGTTTCTTAAAGTTCAAAATTGCTCGGTTTTCGTTAAAGTGCTAAATGTGTGCATATTTTAAAGTTGACTCATGTATTCGTATACACACTGATATCGGCTTGCTGCATAGTTAAGCCTAGAGTTCAAATTTTTATATCATTCTTGTGTTGTCAAATTTGTAAGTATTTCTACGTTGACGAAGGTTCTAATATTTTCTTCAAGATAAGTTTCTCCGTTTCCTCGAAACATAAAATCTTAAATATCCTGAGTGAGATTTATGCATCTTTTAAATTTGTATCTGTCATGTGAAAATTCAAACTGCAGGGAATTACCTAAAATGTGAATTTATATTTGTTATTACTCTTATTAATATTGTTTTTGGCGTATTTTTCGCTTAAAGGATGTGTGTTATATACATTTTTATATATATATATATAACTAAAGTTCAAAGTTGGAATGTGTTACGCGAGATTTGTACATATATTTAAGACACTGTGCTTACGTCTGCTTCATTTTACATTGCTCTTTTTTCTCGAAGTTAAAAAATTTCAGTTTTCTTTTTTTTTCGAAGCGTGAAGTTTGTATATATGTTCGAATTGACGATGTCACTCATACACACTGATATCTTTTTACGGTTAAGAAGTTTTACTCCCACCAAAGTTAAGAATGTATATCCTACTATAACGGCTTTTTTTAAGTATGAATGATCCTTGATCTTTATTATTTTTTATTTCACTTCAAGTTTAAAGTTTCATGTATTTAGTGAAATGCGTTTACATATACTTCAGATTTAGTGTATACTTTTACCCGCCTTCTTTTAAAAACTTGTATTTTCCCAAACTTTAGAATTTCAGTTTTTCTTAAAGTGTGGAATTCTCATACATTTTTAGTTGACTCATTCAGCCATACATACTAATATCTTCTTGCTGTTAAATTCCGTTATTTCTTTAATAGGTGAAAATTTCAATACCCTACTTCAATATATAGAGAGAATGACTGATTCTTGATTTTTTATTTTCCTTGACTTACGCCACATTTTTGGTTTACCGACTATTCAAGTTTACAATTTCTTGTGTTTTGTAAAATGCATAAATATATAGTTTAAAAATTTCAACTTTTTTCAACTGTGCAGTTCCTATATGTGTTTACGTTGACGAATTCATTGATACATAGTAATATCTTTTTACTATTAAATTGATTTATTTTTTAAAATAATTAAAATTTTACTGCAGTGGCTTTCTTGAAGCATGAATTTTCCTTGTTTCTTTTCTCTTTAATTCAGCATTTTCCTTTTGTCTCACACATCTTTTTCTTGACGAATAAAGTTTAAAGTCGCATGTGTTTTATGAAATGGTATATGTGTATTTAAGATTTGTAGTGTACTTTTTTCCACTTTTTGTTTGAAAAATAAAAATAAAAAACATTTTGGGGGATGGAGAGTCAACCTCCACGTGGTATCCCCTGGGTAACGCTAATAGACTCTGTCGATTTTATCAAGTAGAAATCAAAGCTCATATATTCCACTAAAAAAATCTTCAGCCTTCGAAAAACTTCTTTACATCCAGCACTTTCCAAAACCTTTCAGCACCTCCCAGTATGAAATTCCTGGGGTCCGCCCATTACCCAGGCTTGCAAAGTCCAAGTCGTGAGCCCAAAAGGACCGTCTCAAGCAAGATCAAGGCAAAAAACCTACAATTTTATCATAATGTCAAACATATTGAAATCGTCCTCAAAGGCAAAGAAATCAAGCCTGAATTTATAAGGTCACAGGATATATTCCAAAAGCAACGTTACATAAAAGAAGTTAACGTATACAGTAAGAGCACATTTAAGGAGACAAGGTGCCTGGGTGTTGGACGGTATTTTGGGACCCCAGTATAAGTGGAACACCTGGGATTTCCATAAGGGTGAATGAATTGGAAACCCAGGAGAACAAGTCCCCAAAATATGATGAGGAACCAATAAAAATATCTCCACAATATTGAAGTTTGTATTCCATGTTTCATGGACGAATCAGTGTTAGCAAGACAATGTAAAAATGCATGGTTGAAAAAATGGATGTAAGTTCAGTTCTGCTTTAATATCCCCAATCCCAGGTTTCAGCTTGTAGAAATTATATCGAAGTAGCGTTCAAAATAATATGATCCAAATGTCATAATTCAAACGAATTCTTAAATTATGAAAATGTCCCCCAATTTCAGATGTGTACAAAAAAAACTGCTGTGATGCTTTCGAAAGATTTGAGAATGGTCTCCGGGAGGGTATATTTTTTTGCGGACTTCTTCTAAAGAAGTGGAAAGAAATATAATTTTTTCTTCACAGTGCAGTTTCTTATAGTTTTTGCTGTGTTATCTGCAAAAAAAAAACAATTATAGGACTCCGACAATTCTTTAAGCATCTGTCATAATTTTGGGACTCTTGAAACTGTGGGTTCCGGTCCTGCAGGTCCCTATTAAATGCACTCTGTATACAGTATATATAAAAAGAAATGAGTTGTCTAATATCTAGAAGACTTTCAACAAAAAAGACGAGTCCAGTTAAATGCTCGTTCCCCTAAGTTTTGTTAAAGCATTTAAACTACATGTTTAGCTGTAGTTCAAACTTCTGATAGTTGTAGATTAGTGTGCTTAAGGGCCGGTGCAAGAAATCTCGGCGCCCTAAGCGAGCCATCGGCTTTTCGCCCAACCCAAAATATTTATTTTTGTCACTCGTGATGCTAAACATATTGCATTTATCCAACAATATCACGATACCGAAGCAGTAAAACCTAAGTACACTGCTGGCCACCCAAAATGCAACACCAAAAAGGACACGGGATAGCAAAGCCAGATTTACTAGACACATAACAACAGATACAAAGATGAAACGATTGAGATTACAGGCCCGTGTGACTTGCGGAACACGTAGACATCCACAGTTCGTGATGCCCCCATGGCTGGCAATAACTGCCACCACACGCCGCGGCATCGAACGAATGAGGCTTTGGATGTGGGCTTGGGGTATGTCGGTCCAGGCTGCTTCCCCACTTTGCCATAGTTCATCAGGCGTAGCCACGGGCGGTGCTTGCCGGGCCAAGCACGTCCCGTAGCCACGCCTGATGAACCGGGCAACTCGGTAGCCGATCAGCGACCAGACGTGTTCGATGGGCGACATATCGGGAGAACAGACGTGCCACGTCAGCAGTGACACCTGGTAGGCCATGAAGAATTGTTGCACGATGCGTGCCACGCGCGGGCGCGCATTGTCCTGTTGAAACGTGGCCGCTGGCAGGTCCTGCAGGTAAGGGAGGACTTCAGGGTCTAAAACGTCAGAGATGTAGAGGTGGCTTTTGAGCGTATCGGCGATGCGTACCAGAGGAGTGCGGGTGTCATATCCAATTACGCCCCGAACCATAACGCCAGGCGACGGACAGGTATTGCGATGTTTAATGCAGACGTCATACAGTCTTTCACCGCGGTGCTGCCACTCGCGAATTTGACCATCGTGGTGCTGCAGGCAGAAGCGGGATTCGTCAGAGAAGACAATGTCGTGCCATTCCGTCGTCTAGGTGCAGCGTTCAACGGCCCACTGCCTCCGCACTCACCGGTGGTGAATCGTCAGCGGTAATCAGAGCTATGAGCGCCGTGCGACAAGTCCCCGCTCCTGGAGACGACATCGAACGGTACGTGCTGACACCGGTTGTTGCGCAACACACCCTAATTCCTGCGCTAACGTTCGTGATGTGGCGGTGCGAGTCGTCAATGCTCGCCACACAATATGCCGGTACTCCCTTTCGGTGGTGTTCCGCTGCTATGGAAATCGATCACGTCGGTACGTCCGTCCTTTCTGCACCCACCGAATCAATACTCGCATCATTGTGGCTGGATGTCGTCTCACACGGGCGCCGATGTCTCGGTACTATAAACCGCTGTCGCGATAAGGCATTATTTGTCCTCTGTCGAACTCAGAAACGTGCTGGAATGACTGCCGTATTCTGTGACGAGGCATCAGGAAGCTTCCCACGCACAGATCCGGCAGCACAACACACTTTCACTACTTACACCCCTCCTTCTGATAGTACTTCTCGGTGGCGTGTCGGGTTCACATGATTTGCATGTGCCCTGCAATGCTAATCGCTTGCATGTCCTCTTGCGGGCGACGCATGCTGCGAATTTCAGGCCAATCGGATGTTTCCTTCTTATGGAAAACACAACTTCTTACTAGCTTGTTGAATATAAATTTATATTTTGATTTTTTTTTAGGTTTAATGATCATCGTTAAGGACACTGTGGATATGGAGATTTGAAAGAGAAGAAGAACTTCGCAACCTGCATGGTATACTTAAAACCCTCTATGATATTCTATCCAACCATTGGTCTTTGTGTAACATTTGTTTTCAGATGAACAGGAATTAGGACGTACCGCAAAGGGCACCCGTTATCAGACGGTCGGTAAGCAAATTTGGTTCTGCAAATAGCTGAAGCTATAGCCAAAACAGTTCCATCTCCTGGATCAGTGTAGCAGAGATAACGAAAGCATTAACAGTAAGGGTATGCAAAAAGCATTGATGTCTTTCACTAACACTGGATGCATTACTCACCCAGGTCTCGGTGAGAAATCGATGTTATACTGTGTAATATATATTTTCTAAAATCCTCTTCTGGTCAACGTTTCTTAATTCATTTCGTTCTGAGTAACAAATATAGGTTGAAGTGCCTCTTTCGTAACAAATTTACGTTGAAGTGTCTTTTTAGTAAAAAGTTTTGGTTGAACTTGTCTTTTCTGTAACAAGTTTAGGTTGAAGTGATTTTAATTTTTGTATTTCCTTTACAGATGCACATTTTCAAAGCATTTTACATTCAAATTAGAAACGATAAAAGTTAAACATCGGTGTTTGATAGCCCATGTTTTCTGTAACCTGTGTTATTTTTACCTTTCTGAGAAAACAATTTAGGTAGACGTGAATCTTCTTTTTTTTTTGTTCTTTTATTTACCTTCTAGGTGCAAATTTTGAACATTTCGGAAGTTCAGCGAGAAAGAAAAAATCTTACATTATCGTCTTTTGTATCAATATTGCCCTATTCGATGAATTTAGCGTGTAATTGAACCTTTGAACCTCTCACGAGGCCACGAATTTTAAATCCTCTTTGTATGTTCAAAAACATAAATCCGTAAGGTAGTTTTCTGATGTCGATATTTAACTTTAAAAAAAGAACCATACTTACCACGTTTTAATGTTATTTAAAATTTAAAGTGTTTACTGTGTTCATAGGAGATTGCTTGGCGACCACAGCATTCGGCCATTTTGATTTCGCTGCGTGCTCATGGCGCCGAGTTTCACCGAATGGGTTGGATCCGAAAAAATACTTCAGCAAAGATAGGCAGTTTAGTCTTGCCCGCCGAAAAACGGCAGTGGCCATTATCTCAGTTTATACTGTAATAGGTAAGATTGCCATCGCCACTTACCTTACATTCTTAATAAGAACTATGTTTTCATAAATCGAAATTTTGGATAAATGGAATATTTGATGTAGTTGAGTGATCACCGATTTTTTTCACCGATGAGCTCAACTCTACTCGTGGTGCCCATACCACGAAATGGATTGAATTTTATAAAAGAAAAGGCATAGCAGAAATGGACAATTCGGTCCTGCCTAGATCATAATAGCGGTAACGGCTATTATGATCTTACAGGCCTTAAGTCGGCCTGTAAGGTGTAAGTTCACTGCCACCATACTTTGCATTTTTACTAACAAAAAGTCAATAATTTAAACGATACATCGAAATTTTTAACCAATAGTATTCAGTACTCGCTGCATTTGCAAAGCGACTGACAGATGTTTGATATCTGTTTTTCACCGACGTGAATCCCTAATTACCAGTGAGGGCTAAACAGGAGATCAGAGGGGAATGACGACCTTGGGAGATATTGCTCATCCCAAAATTCCGTCTGATAAGGAAGTTTTGATGACCTTGACTAAGGCTTTATGGAAATCCGGATGTTAATATCCCGACCGCGCCCGTCCTTAATCCAGGCTAAGAAGATTATGAAGGGATTATTGAGGAATGCGCAATGGAGAGAATAGGATCGTTTTATTTGCTGGTATAACCCCTGTTTCTGAGATAACTTTTCATGAGACAGTTCTGATAAATTTCACACTTGTCACTTGGCATTGAAAAGTTACGCAGTGTTTCTTGAAGGCTCGTGTATTTGGAGATTTTTTCATTTAGTCAGTTATTTTTATTGAAGTGCTCCAGTGTGTTTGCATTGTGTCAACTGAACATTGTGCGATCACGACAGTGTTTTGAGAATGAATCCCGGTGTGCGTATATTCAAAAAGGCTTTGGCTTCTGTTGGAGAAGAGCCAACTAATTCTGCATCGCGAATGAACCATGGCCACGATCTGGTGAGAGATTATGTTGGTTTCGCCACGGCAAACGAAACAGCAGTTGCACCGAAAGAGACTGTATTACAGAAGCCTGTGGGTTTTATTGACACGCACTGTCATATTGACTTCCTGTTCAACAAACTGAACTTTCAGAAACCTTTCATCAAATTTCGAAAGATAAACTCTGAAACTTTTCCTTCTCAGTACGAAGGATGCATAACTGTGTTTTGTAACCCTGAAAGTTTTGCACAGCAGTCAATGTGGGACTCCGTGCTCCGAGAAAGAGCTGTTTGGGCAGCATTTGGTTGCCATCCCCACATGGCATATAACTACAATGAAGAAACGGAATCTGCATTAGTGAAAGCCTTGGAACACCCAAAAGTGGTGGCATTGGGTGAAATCGGCCTTGATTACTCGAAGAAAAATTTTTGCAGTGTGGGCAAGCAAAAAATGGCTTTCAGGCGTCAGATCCGCTTAGCACTTGAAAGGCAACTGCCTTTAGTAATTCACTGCAGGGAAGCGCACGATGACTGCATAGAAATCATGAAGAAATTTGTTCCGAGGGACCATAAAATTCACCTCCACTGCTTCACAGAAAAGTGGAATTGTGCTAATCAGTGGCTACAAGAATTTTCCAATTTGTGCATTGGAATCACTAATGTAGTGTCATATCCGTCGGCCAGAGATATCCGAGAAACCGTGCGGCGGTTACCGTTGCATAAAATTCTGTTAGAGACTGATGCTCCTTATTTTGTGCCTAAAATTATGAAGGAACGTTTTACCCATTCTCACCCAGGAATGGCAATACACGTTGCCGAGGAAATCTCAAAGCTCAAGAACATTCCATTAAGGGAAGTTTTGTCGACCTGTAGAGAAAATACAAAAATGTTGTACGGTGTATAGAGGATTGCGTGCTTTACCTACAAACTGGTGTTTACCTAATCAAAGAAATTCTTTATAATTCTGGAAAGCTGCTTCATTTTTTTAATGCTTGAAATTGCAGTCTTTTCGGGTGTAAACTTTCTGTATACATCTACGTTGACGGTGCGCTCATAGGTTCAAGTGATGTTCGCTTCATGGTAAGTTGTAATTTTTTTTTCAAAGATTGAAATTGCAATATCTCTCTTGAAGTGTGAAACTTTGTAAACTTTGGAGTTGAAACATACACTTGTATATATGTATTGATATAAGCTTCAGGTAAAATTTGTTGTGTTTCTTAAAGTTCAAAATTGCTCGGTTTTCGTTAAAGTGCTAAATGTGTGCATATTTTAAAGTTGACTCATGTATTCGTATACACACTGATATCGGCTTGCTGCATAGTTAAGCCTAGAGTTCAAATTTTTATATCATTCTTGTGTTGTCAAATTTGTAAGTATTTCTACGTTGACGAAGGTTCTAATATTTTCTTCAAGATAAGTTTCTCCGTTTCCTCGAAACATAAAATCTTAAATATCCTGAGTGAGATTTATGCATCTTTTAAATTTGTATCTGTCATGTGAAAATTCAAACTGCAGGGAATTACCTAAAATGTGAATTTATATTTGTTATTACTCTTATTAATATTGTTTTTGGCGTATTTTTCGCTTAAAGGATGTGTGTTATATACATTTTTATATATATATATATAACTAAAGTTCAAAGTTGGAATGTGTTACGCGAGATTTGTACATATATTTAAGACACTGTGCTTACGTCTGCTTCATTTTACATTGCTCTTTTTTCTCGAAGTTAAAAAATTTCAGTTTTCTTTTTTTTTTTCGAAGCGTGAAGTTTGTATATATGTTCGAATTGACGATGTCACTCATACACACTGATATCTTTTTACGGTTAAGAAGTTTTACTCCCACCAAAGTTAAGAATGTATATCCTACTATAACGGCTTTTTTTAAGTATGAATGATCCTTGATCTTTATTATTTTTTATTTCACTTCAAGTTTAAAGTTTCATGTATTTAGTGAAATGCGTTTACATATACTTCAGATTTAGTGTATACTTTTACCCGCCTTCTTTTAAAAACTTGTATTTTCCCAAACTTTAGAATTTCAGTTTTTCTTAAAGTGTGGAATTCTCATACATTTTTAGTTGACTCATTCAGCCATACATACTAATATCTTCTTGCTGTTAAATTCCGTTATTTCTTTAATAGGTGAAAATTTCAATACCCTACTTCAATATATAGAGAGAATGACTGATTCTTGATTTTTTATTTTCCTTGACTTACGCCACATTTTTGGTTTACCGACTATTCAAGTTTACAATTTCTTGTGTTTTGTAAAATGCATAAATATATAGTTTAAAAATTTCAACTTTTTTTCAACTGTGCAGTTCCTATATGTGTTTACGTTGACGAATTCATTGATACATAGTAATATCTTTTTACTATTAAATTGATTTATTTTTTAAAATAATTAAAATTTTACTGCAGTGGCTTTCTTGAAGCATGAATTTTCCTTGTTTCTTTTCTCTTTAATTCAGCATTTTCCTTTTGTCTCACACATCTTTTTCTTGACGAATAAAGTTTAAAGTCGCATGTGTTTTATGAAATGGTATATGTGTATTTAAGATTTGTAGTGTACTTTTTTCCACTTTTTGTTTGAAAAATAAAAATAAAAAACATTTTGGGGGATGGAGAGTCAACCTCCACGTGGTATCCCCTGGGTAACGCTAATAGACTCTGTCGATTTTATCAAGTAGAAATCAAAGCTCATATATTCCACTAAAAAAATCTTCAGCCTTCGAAAAACTTCTTTACATCCAGCACTTTCCAAAACCTTTCAGCACCTCCCAGTATGAAATTCCTGGGGTCCGCCCATTACCCAGGCTTGCAAAGTCCAAGTCGTGAGCCCAAAAGGACCGTCTCAAGCAAGATCAAGGCAAAAAACCTACAATTTTATCATAATGTCAAACATATTGAAATCGTCCTCAAAGGCAAAGAAATCAAGCCTGAATTTATAAGGTCACAGGATATATTCCAAAAGCAACGTTACATAAAAGAAGTTAACGTATACAGTAAGAGCACATTTAAGGAGACAAGGTGCCTGGGTGTTGGACGGTATTTTGGGACCCCAGTATAAGTGGAACACCTGGGATTTCCATAAGGGTGAATGAATTGGAAACCCAGGAGAACAAGTCCCCAAAATATGATGAGGAACCAATAAAAATATCTCCACAATATTGAAGTTTGTATTCCATGTTTCATGGACGAATCAGTGTTAGCAAGACAATGTAAAAATGCATGGTTGAAAAAATGGATGTAAGTTCAGTTCTGCTTTAATATCCCCAATCCCAGGTTTCAGCTTGTAGAAATTATATCGAAGTAGCGTTCAAAATAATATGATCCAAATGTCATAATTCAAACGAATTCTTAAATTATGAAAATGTCCCCCAATTTCAGATGTGTACAAAAAAAACTGCTGTGATGCTTTCGAAAGATTTGAGAATGGTCTCCGGGAGGGTATATTTTTTTGCGGACTTCTTCTAAAGAAGTGGAAAGAAATATAATTTTTTCTTCACAGTGCAGTTTCTTATAGTTTTTGCTGTGTTATCTGCAAAAAAAAAAAACAATTATAGGACTCCGACAATTCTTTAAGCATCTGTCATAATTTTGGGACTCTTGAAACTGTGGGTTCCGGTCCTGCAGGTCCCTATTAAATGCACTCTGTATACAGTATATATAAAAAGAAATGAGTTGTCTAATATCTAGAAGACTTTCAACAAAAAAGACGAGTCCAGTTAAATGCTCGTTCCCCTAAGTTTTGTTAAAGCATTTAAACTACATGTTTAGCTGTAGTTCAAACTTCTGATAGTTGTAGATTAGTGTGCTTAAGGGCCGGTGCAAGAAATCTCGGCGCCCTAAGCGAGCCATCGGCTTTTCGCCCAACCCAAAATATTTATTTTTGTCACTCGTGATGCTAAACATATTGCATTTATCCAACAATATCACGATACCGAAGCAGTAAAACCTAAGTACACTGCTGGCCACCCAAAATGCAACACCAAAAAGGACACGGGATAGCAAAGCCAGATTTACTAGACACATAACAACAGATACAAAGATGAAACGATTGAGATTACAGGCCCGTGTGACTTGCGGAACACGTAGACATCCACAGTTCGTGATGCCCCCATGGCTGGCAATAACTGCCACCACACGCCGCGGCATCGAACGAATGAGGCTTTGGATGTGGGCTTGGGGTATGTCGGTCCAGGCTGCTTCCCCACTTTGCCATAGTTCATCAGGCGTAGCCACGGGCGGTGCTTGCCGGGCCAAGCACGTCCCGTAGCCACGCCTGATGAACCGGGCAACTCGGTAGCCGATCAGCGACCAGACGTGTTCGATGGGCGACATATCGGGAGAACAGACGTGCCACGTCAGCAGTGACACCTGGTAGGCCATGAAGAATTGTTGCACGATGCGTGCCACGCGCGGGCGCGCATTGTCCTGTTGAAACGTGGCCGCTGGCAGGTCCTGCAGGTAAGGGAGGACTTCAGGGTCTAAAACGTCAGAGATGTAGAGGTGGCTTTTGAGCGTATCGGCGATGCGTACCAGAGGAGTGCGGGTGTCATATCCAATTACGCCCCGAACCATAACGCCAGGCGACGGACAGGTATTGCGATGTTTAATGCAGACGTCATACAGTCTTTCACCGCGGTGCTGCCACTCGCGAATTTGACCATCGTGGTGCTGCAGGCAGAAGCGGGATTCGTCAGAGAAGACAATGTCGTGCCATTCCGTCGTCTAGGTGCAGCGTTCAACGGCCCACTGCCTCCGCACTCACCGGTGGTGAATCGTCAGCGGTAATCAGAGCTATGAGCGCCGTGCGACAAGTCCCCGCTCCTGGAGACGACATCGAACGGTACGTGCTGACACCGGTTGTTGCGCAACACACCCTAATTCCTGCGCTAACGTTCGTGATGTGGCGGTGCGAGTCGTCAATGCTCGCCACACAATATGCCGGTACTCCCTTTCGGTGGTGTTCCGCTGCTATGGAAATCGATCACGTCGGTACGTCCGTCCTTTCTGCACCCACCGAATCAATACTCGCATCATTGTGGCTGGATGTCGTCTCACACGGGCGCCGATGTCTCGGTACTATAAACCGCTGTCGCGATAAGGCATTATTTGTCCTCTGTCGAACTCAGAAACGTGCTGGAATGACTGCCGTATTCTGTGACGAGGCATCAGGAAGCTTCCCACGCACAGATCCGGCAGCACAACACACTTTCACTACTTACACCCCTCCTTCTGATAGTACTTCTCGGTGGCGTGTCGGGTTCACATGATTTGCATGTGCCCTGCAATGCTAATCGCTTGCATGTCCTCTTGCGGGCGACGCATGCTGCGAATTTCAGGCCAATCGGATGTTTCCTTCTTATGGAAAACACAACTTCTTACTAGCTTGTTGAATATAAATTTATATTTTGATTTTTTTTAGGTTTAATGATCATCGTTAAGGACACTGTGGATATGGAGATTTGAAAGAGAAGAAGAACTTCGCAACCTGCATGGTATACTTAAAACCCTCTATGATATTCTATCCAACCATTGGTCTTTGTGTAACATTTGTTTTCAGATGAACAGGAATTAGGACGTACCGCAAAGGGCACCCGTTATCAGACGGTCGGTAAGCAAATTTGGTTCTGCAAATAGCTGAAGCTATAGCCAAAACAGTTCCATCTCCTGGATCAGTGTAGCAGAGATAACGAAAGCATTAACAGTAAGGGTATGCAAAAAGCATTGATGTCTTTCACTAACACTGGATGCATTACTCACCCAGGTCTCGGTGAGAAATCGATGTTATACTGTGTAATATATATTTTCTAAAATCCTCTTCTGGTCAACGTTTCTTAATTCATTTCGTTCTGAGTAACAAATATAGGTTGAAGTGCCTCTTTCGTAACAAATTTACGTTGAAGTGTCTTTTTAGTAAAAAGTTTTGGTTGAACTTGTCTTTTCTGTAACAAGTTTAGGTTGAAGTGATTTTAATTTTTGTATTTCCTTTACAGATGCACATTTTCAAAGCATTTTACATTCAAATTAGAAACGATAAAAGTTAAACATCGGTGTTTGATAGCCCATGTTTTCTGTAACCTGTGTTATTTTTACCTTTCTGAGAAAACAATTTAGGTAGACGTGAATCTTCTTTTTTTTTGTTCTTTTATTTACCTTCTAGGTGCAAATTTTGAACATTTCGGAAGTTCAGCGAGAAAGAAAAAATCTTACATTATCGTCTTTTGTATCAATATTGCCCTATTCGATGAATTTAGCGTGTAATTGAACCTTTGAACCTCTCACGAGGCCACGAATTTTAAATCCTCTTTGTATGTTCAAAAACATAAATCCGTAAGGTAGTTTTCTGATGTCGATATTTAACTTTAAAAAAAGAACCATACTTACCACGTTTTAATGTTATTTAAAATTTAAAGTGTTTACTGTGTTCATAGGAGATTGCTTGGCGACCACAGCATTCGGCCATTTTGATTTCGCTGCGTGCTCATGGCGCCGAGTTTCACCGAATGGGTTGGATCCGAAAAAATACTTCAGCAAAGATAGGCAGTTTAGTCTTGCCCGCCGAAAAACGGCAGTGGCCATTATCTCAGTTTATACTGTAATAGGTAAGATTGCCATCGCCACTTACCTTACATTCTTAATAAGAACTATGTTTTCATAAATCGAAATTTTGGATAAATGGAATATTTGATGTAGTTGAGTGATCACCGATTTTTTTCACCGATGAGCTCAACTCTACTCGTGGTGCCCATACCACGAAATGGATTGAATTTTATAAAAGAAAAGGCATAGCAGAAATGGACAATTCGGTCCTGCCTAGATCATAATAGCGGTAACGGCTATTATGATCTTACAGGCCTTAAGTCGGCCTGTAAGGTGTAAGTTCACTGCCACCATACTTTGCATTTTTACTAACAAAAAGTCAATAATTTAAACGATACATCGAAATTTTTAACCAATAGTATTCAGTACTCGCTGCATTTGCAAAGCGACTGACAGATGTTTGATATCTGTTTTTCACCGACGTGAATCCCTAATTACCAGTGAGGGCTAAACAGGAGATCAGAGGGGAATGACGACCTTGGGAGATATTGCTCATCCCAAAATTCCGTCTGATAAGGAAGTTTTGATGACCTTGACTAAGGCTTTATGGAAATCCGGATGTTAATATCCCGACCGCGCCCGTCCTTAATCCAGGCTAAGAAGATTATGAAGGGATTATTGAGGAATGCGCAATGGAGAGAATAGGATCGTTTTATTTGCTGGTATAACCCCTGTTTCTGAGATAACTTTTCATGAGACAGTTCTGATAAATTTCACACTTGTCACTTGGCATTGAAAAGTTACGCAGTGTTTCTTGAAGGCTCGTGTATTTGGAGATTTTTTCATTTAGTCAGTTATTTTTATTGAAGTGCTCCAGTGTGTTTGCATTGTGTCAACTGAACATTGTGCGATCACGACAGTGTTTTGAGAATGAATCCCGGTGTGCGTATATTCAAAAAGGCTTTGGCTTCTGTTGGAGAAGAGCCAACTAATTCTGCATCGCGAATGAACCATGGCCACGATCTGGTGAGAGATTATGTTGGTTTCGCCACGGCAAACGAAACAGCAGTTGCACCGAAAGAGACTGTATTACAGAAGCCTGTGGGTTTTATTGACACGCACTGTCATATTGACTTCCTGTTCAACAAACTGAACTTTCAGAAACCTTTCATCAAATTTCGAAAGATAAACTCTGAAACTTTTCCTTCTCAGTACGAAGGATGCATAACTGTGTTTTGTAACCCTGAAAGTTTTGCACAGCAGTCAATGTGGGACTCCGTGCTCCGAGAAAGAGCTGTTTGGGCAGCATTTGGTTGCCATCCCCACATGGCATATAACTACAATGAAGAAACGGAATCTGCATTAGTGAAAGCCTTGGAACACCCAAAAGTGGTGGCATTGGGTGAAATCGGCCTTGATTACTCGAAGAAAAATTTTTGCAGTGTGGGCAAGCAAAAAATGGCTTTCAGGCGTCAGATCCGCTTAGCACTTGAAAGGCAACTGCCTTTAGTAATTCACTGCAGGGAAGCGCACGATGACTGCATAGAAATCATGAAGAAATTTGTTCCGAGGGACCATAAAATTCACCTCCACTGCTTCACAGAAAAGTGGAATTGTGCTAATCAGTGGCTACAAGAATTTTCCAATTTGTGCATTGGAATCACTAATGTAGTGTCATATCCGTCGGCCAGAGATATCCGAGAAACCGTGCGGCGGTTACCGTTGCATAAAATTCTGTTAGAGACTGATGCTCCTTATTTTGTGCCTAAAATTATGAAGGAACGTTTTACCCATTCTCACCCAGGAATGGCAATACACGTTGCCGAGGAAATCTCAAAGCTCAAGAACATTCCATTAAGGGAAGTTTTGTCGACCTGTAGAGAAAATACAAAAATGTTGTACGGTGTATAGAGGATTGCGTGCTTTACCTACAAACTGGTGTTTACCTAATCAAAGAAATTCTTTATAATTCTGGAAAGCTGCTTCATTTTTTTAATGCTTGAAATTGCAGTCTTTTCGGGTGTAAACTTTCTGTATACATCTACGTTGACGGTGCGCTCATAGGTTCAAGTGATGTTCGCTTCATGGTAAGTTGTAATTTTTTTTTCAAAGATTGAAATTGCAATATCTCTCTTGAAGTGTGAAACTTTGTAAACTTTGGAGTTGAAACATACACTTGTATATATGTATTGATATAAGCTTCAGGTAAAATTTGTTGTGTTTCTTAAAGTTCAAAATTGCTCGGTTTTCGTTAAAGTGCTAAATGTGTGCATATTTTAAAGTTGACTCATGTATTCGTATACACACTGATATCGGCTTGCTGCATAGTTAAGCCTAGAGTTCAAATTTTTATATCATTCTTGTGTTGTCAAATTTGTAAGTATTTCTACGTTGACGAAGGTTCTAATATTTTCTTCAAGATAAGTTTCTCCGTTTCCTCGAAACATAAAATCTTAAATATCCTGAGTGAGATTTATGCATCTTTTAAATTTGTATCTGTCATGTGAAAATTCAAACTGCAGGGAATTACCTAAAATGTGAATTTATATTTGTTATTACTCTTATTAATATTGTTTTTGGCGTATTTTTCGCTTAAAGGATGTGTGTTATATACATTTTTATATATATATATATAACTAAAGTTCAAAGTTGGAATGTGTTACGCGAGATTTGTACATATATTTAAGACACTGTGCTTACGTCTGCTTCATTTTACATTGCTCTTTTTTCTCGAAGTTAAAAAATTTCAGTTTTCTTTTTTTTTCGAAGCGTGAAGTTTGTATATATGTTCGAATTGACGATGTCACTCATACACACTGATATCTTTTTACGGTTAAGAAGTTTTACTCCCACCAAAGTTAAGAATGTATATCCTACTATAACGGCTTTTTTTAAGTATGAATGATCCTTGATCTTTATTATTTTTATTTCACTTCAAGTTTAAAGTTTCATGTATTTAGTGAAATGCGTTTACATATACTTCAGATTTAGTGTATACTTTTACCCGCCTTCTTTTAAAAACTTGTATTTTCCCAAACTTTAGAATTTCAGTTTTTCTTAAAGTGTGGAATTCTCATACATTTTTAGTTGACTCATTCAGCCATACATACTAATATCTTCTTGCTGTTAAATTCCGTTATTTCTTTAATAGGTGAAAATTTCAATACCCTACTTCAATATATAGAGAGAATGACTGATTCTTGATTTTTTATTTTCCTTGACTTACGCCACATTTTTGGTTTACCGACTATTCAAGTTTACAATTTCTTGTGTTTTGTAAAATGCATAAATATATAGTTTAAAAATTTCAACTTTTTTCAACTGTGCAGTTCCTATATGTGTTTACGTTGACGAATTCATTGATACATAGTAATATCTTTTTACTATTAAATTGATTTATTTTTTAAAATAATTAAAATTTTACTGCAGTGGCTTTCTTGAAGCATGAATTTTCCTTGTTTCTTTTCTCTTTAATTCAGCATTTTCCTTTTTGTCTCACACATCTTTTTCTTGACGAATAAAGTTTAAAGTCGCATGTGTTTTATGAAATGGTATATGTGTATTTAAGATTTGTAGTGTACTTTTTTCCACTTTTTGTTTGAAAAATAAAAATAAAAAACATTTTGGGGGATGGAGAGTCAACCTCCACGTGGTATCCCCTGGGTAACGCTAATAGACTCTGTCGATTTTATCAAGTAGAAATCAAAGCTCATATATTCCACTAAAAAAATCTTCAGCCTTCGAAAAACTTCTTTACATCCAGCACTTTCCAAAACCTTTCAGCACCTCCCAGTATGAAATTCCTGGGGTCCGCCCATTACCCAGGCTTGCAAAGTCCAAGTCGTGAGCCCAAAAGGACCGTCTCAAGCAAGATCAAGGCAAAAAACCTACAATTTTATCATAATGTCAAACATATTGAAATCGTCCTCAAAGGCAAAGAAATCAAGCCTGAATTTATAAGGTCACAGGATATATTCCAAAAGCAACGTTACATAAAAGAAGTTAACGTATACAGTAAGAGCACATTTAAGGAGACAAGGTGCCTGGGTGTTGGACGGTATTTTGGGACCCCAGTATAAGTGGAACACCTGGGATTTCCATAAGGGTGAATGAATTGGAAACCCAGGAGAACAAGTCCCCAAAATATGATGAGGAACCAATAAAAATATCTCCACAATATTGAAGTTTGTATTCCATGTTTCATGGACGAATCAGTGTTAGCAAGACAATGTAAAAATGCATGGTTGAAAAAATGGATGTAAGTTCAGTTCTGCTTTAATATCCCCAATCCCAGGTTTCAGCTTGTAGAAATTATATCGAAGTAGCGTTCAAAATAATATGATCCAAATGTCATAATTCAAACGAATTCTTAAATTATGAAAATGTCCCCCAATTTCAGATGTGTACAAAAAAAAACTGCTGTGATGCTTTCGAAAGATTTGAGAATGGTCTCCGGGAGGGTATATAGTAATAATATGAATGTGATTGGACGATAATACATGTATACGTTGCCTTTTGGTAACTGTAAAACATATGTCACAAATATAATACCAACAATCGACAAATTTTCGTTTTGTGATACTAAAATGTAGCTGCCTAAGTACGAAACTTGTTTCTACCTCTGAAGAAAAATGAAGTGTTTGAATCTCTTACTTAATGAGTTATCTGTATTTGAATAATACGCAGAGTTATGCGTGTAAATAATTTAAAGATTTTGTGTGTTTATCGTTTAGTTTAGTCTTTGAATCAGTGTATTTTGTTTCTTAAAGCTACGGTCAATAAAGCTTGCATTTTTGGTATTTATTTTGTCTTTGTGATTCCTTCTGAATTTGCGAACCTAATGCAGCTAGATGTTAGCGTTCGTTTTCCTTTAATAAAGTAGTCATAATTTCCGATTTTAAGGAAAATGGGAAAAGGAATTCCTTCAGCTTATTGGAGGATCTTCTGATATCAACAACATACGTTATATTTGAGTAGAGTCTTCTTTGGCGTTCTTTTGTATGGAGCTAAAGTGAAGGAAACCAATAGAGGAAAAACAATTAATGGTCACCGAAAGGTACTATTATTCTGACTGTTGTTACTTTTTTTGCGTGAACTAAGAATTACAGAAGTGAATCATACATATTTGAAAAACGAATTTCTCCGAAGAAATAATTCTTCATAAATACATGGTAGGCATTGTAATGATATTATTGGCATATTTTCACTATACACCATGTAACCAGAACCATCAGAAAACTTGAAAATTTTCATCGTTCTGGAGCGGGAATCGAACAAAACACCACCCATATTCCGGTCGAGCATGCTAGTCATTTTACGATTGGGCCTAAATAGCTTCGACTAGCGCAAATCTGAAGGTTCTCAGATTTCTACGTTCAGTTGCTTGGAATTTCCTTGTTTTGGATAGTGTAATGACTAGCATGCTCGACCGGAAATCAAGAGGTGCAAGTTCGATTCCCACTCCAGAACGATGAAATTATTCTAGATTTCTGAAGGAACTGGTTACTTGGAGTATATTGAAAATATACAATAATATCATTACAGAAGTGAAGTTCATCACGTCGCCGGAAACAGTAGAAAAATCATAAAAGAAATATACCTTTGCGGGCAGAGAAACTTTAATGCAAAAAATGTGAGCAGTGTAGGGATATGCAGAAATATACTATGGGATCAACAGTATATTTCCGCCAGTTTTGTGCACAGAGTTTGACTATACACGTCACAGCCATGGCCCGTTCGGGTATAAAGAAATGTATGTCGACTGACAGGCATCATAAACAAACAAGAACACTGGACAAGGTCATTCAGCTTGGCGCTAGTTGACTCTAGAGCAACAGAAACGCTCTCTCTGGGGTGGTTAATCACGTTTCACCATATAGCAGTCTGACAGAAAAGTCTAGCTTTGTACTGCACCATGTTATTGCTGCGTGCTCAACTGCTGTGTTTTGTAAACTGTGTAACATGCTCTAGGTTTGTTTTTCATGGTTTAAACTTTTCATCCTAGTTGCAGTGCACGAGAATCTTAAGCCTGCTGCTTATAATGATATTCTCTACGAATCTGTACTCCTAACTTTACGGAAGTAATTTGGTGAAATCCCTTTCCTTTACCAACAGCACAATGCCCCCCGCACGTCCCATTCACAAAGCAAGGTCCGTGCAGGAACGGTTTGATGAAATGGGCGTGGAAGAACGTTTCTGACCTGCCCAGAAACCCGAATTCAACCCCATTGAATACCAGTGGGATAAACTGGAACGCCTACATTACGTTGAGCCTAACAGTCCGATACCGGCGACAGACCGGACAATTGTTCTTGTGGCAAATAAACGAACCAAAGCCTTGCTAACCCATTGGTGTTAGAGCATTATTCAGGCAAATCTCCCGATACCTTTGATCTCAGATAATGTCTATCATTCTAATGTCTTAATGCATTTGCATATTATTCACTTAGCAATGAGTTCATGGCATGGAATTGATCCAGTATATAATACTATCACGGACAAGGGAGTTCCAACATTTGATATGATGTTACATGATGAACAGCAAGATAAAAAATTTCGGTGTCATGATCTGAAAGGTGTTTGATTAATTTTAAGGTTGTTTTATATATTTATGAGGAATATTTCTTCTTTGGTTTCCCTATTTATATACCAGCTTGAATCAAAAGTTCACCTCATTTTCATCTAGAAAGTGTAATAATGCAATATAGCCAAAGAAACGCTCAACGCAGTCGCTATTGTTTTATATAGCTCTTTGCAAACGTTACACCACAACCACTATACTACTGGGATATCACTCCACAGGTTTTGAGGATAGAATCTCTCTGACGCCAGATTCCACATCCATAATTGAAGCCAAGTGCCGTCCATGAAGGAAATGGGCCATGAAGCGAAAGAAGTGGAAATCTGGTAGGGATATGTCCAGACTGTATGGAACATGAGGTAGAATCTCAGTCTTTTTCAATTGCTGTAGTTCTCGGCGGACCACTGGGAAGATGTATATGACTTGGGCCACAAGTCCACTTGTAAAATCTCCAGCATCCTTCCTATTGATAAACGTGGGGTGGCGTTGGCACAGATTGTAATGAACACACTGCAGTTGTTCGGTATAAAGGTTCTGGTCCACCATCTGGCACGAGTTCCCTGTGCAAAAGAACTTCAGTTTCCACCAAGTGCACAGCATGACTTTTCTATCGAACCTACCTTTCTGCACCACTGCCTATGCTTTCTGGCGTGATTTCAGCCACTGGTTCTGAATGGTAGGGTAGCCTCAAAATATCCAGTTTTCATCATCTGTGACGATACGCAGTTGGAGCACACATACAGCTCAGCGGATTTGAATGCAATCTGCAACAGGAACCAACACGTTGTTCCGCTTCCTAAGATGTCGGTTTATGGGAAACCGTTAAATGGCGTCTGAAGGAAAAACCAAGTTGGTACAAGTACCGAACGATAGTGGATTGGGAAGACTCCGCCTCTGCTGCCAATAGTCGTACACTGCTACCCTGGTTCGTTGTCACACCTTCAACCAGGCTGTAAGTGTTGTTGGTTCTTTGAAGTCTTGACCGAGTCTGGTCTTCGAGGCTGATGTTCCCAGCATTGAGACGCCCACTTTCGTGCAGTGTTGATGTCCAGTCTTTCGTGGCCGTTAGCTGCACACATTTATATGACTTCTCTTCCCGTGTTTTACCCTTTCATTCGATGTAGAGTATGGGCACCTGAATAGCATATTTATACTCACCTGGTACCGTCATGTGGTATCGTCCTAATGACACACCTGTTTCGTGTGTTCTACGTTATCGCTGTTCCCAGTTGTACCTGGCGCTCATTTCGTACAGAAATAAAGACCCAGCATTATGTGTAGCAAAAAATGGGACGAACGTTTGACCCACAGTAATGTATGCCCTGGATATCCATGGCACTTGACAAAATAATAATCTGATTGAATTGTGTTCATGTACAGTTTTAGATATCCCGACACTTATGTTAGGTATTCATACAAACTGAGAGATATTCCAAGACACCCAAGTTCAGTTCAATACGAGGTCAAATTGTTTAATTAAATAGTACAAACTTAACGACGTAGTTAACACAGTTGAACGAAGAACGAGTAACAAAGTTACTTTGGTTAATATGAGACGTTGACGCAGTAGAATGTGTCGCAAATTCCAATCAAAACTGAATCAGCTTACGGTAAACAAAAATGTTATATCTCCCATTTTACACCTTGATTGTTCCGACTGATGGTTGAAGGACCACCCTGGGCAACGCAAAGGGATATAAGCAGTCGCTCGTCCCAAACTTAGGGTCTCTGGTTCTATGGAAGGGAGAGAGCCACTGCCTTTTGACAAACACAACATCCATGCCTCACCGAGATTTGAACCTGGACTCTTCTTGTATGAATAAACTAGCGCTTAGACCACTGTGCCACAGGAGAGGCATTTTACACCTTCACATTCCTTGTATTTATCCTCATTGACTGACAGTGTTATCACATAGAAGAAAAACTTTCGGGGTTTAGTTATGACACATCTTCAGAAATTATAACGAGAAGCAAAGGACCTTCACAGAAGAGATAACAAACCATAATTCGAAAGATACATTACGTGGAAAAAAGTGTGCGAACACCAGTGTTTTTTAAATAATGGTGCACTTATGAGGAAATCAATAAAAAGTTGGCTCACCTTAGGCCACATTTATATTGTGCAGTCTCCTTGGCACACGTTCAATGAGAATCTGATAAGTAGTCGCAGACCCTTATCTTTTTTAAAAACAAATAAAGAAAGAAAAAAAAACTATCATATCTATGGCTCCAATTTAAGATCGGGAATTTTGTTTCTGTCTCATTACTTCACGCGTTGTGTGTGGATCCTATTAAAGTTTTATGACGTCACACTCTTGCGAGCAGATGGTCGCGATTCCCATCTGCCTCATTACGTTAAGCGTTGTGTGCGTATGTTCGTCCGCATGAAAACTCGCGTAAAAATCAGTGGATTTCAATGAAATTTTAGTATGTGGAAGGGGAACACCTGGAAAGGAACCCTATTGAAAGTGAATGGAATGAGGTCAAAGGTCAGGGCATAGGAGCGGGAGCCATTCCACTGCTCTTATGCGTCATAACGTACGTAAAAATGTTTCGATTTGGATGAAATGTCAGTATGTGTTAGGGACCTGCCTGGGGACGAATCCTGTTGAAAATGGGAGAAATGGGGTCAAAGGTTAGGACACAAGAGCGGGATCTATTCTATAGCCCTTATGCATCACAACTTACGTAAAATTGCTTCGATTACGACAAAACGTTATCATGTTATTTCGGAGGTATACTGAACCAGTTCTGTTAAATATCATTGAAATGGGATCAAAGGGCAGGGCTCAGGAGCGAGATTTATTCCACAGCCATTATTCTCATAACTTGAGTAATGATTTCTGGTATGTTGGAAAGCGTATCATAATCAATGCATTGCATGATTTTACTAACTTGTTTGGTTAAGATCCATGTCTCTGCTCCATACGTATGCACTGACAGGATGCAGGGATTAAACACTTTTCTTTTAAGACATAATGACTCTTAAATATTGTAAATGTTTCTTCCAAAGTCTCTCCATCCAAAATTTATACGCCGATTAATTTCTTCAACAGTTTGATCCTTACTTGATAGCTGCTGCCAAAGATAAATGTAGGTATCGGCTGTCTCAAATTTTTCTCCATCAATCGATAAATTTTCGTTTCTTGGAAAATCATTGCACTTCATTTTGTTTTCTGAAAGTTCATGTTTAATCACACATTTTTACTCTTGTGAGCAATATCTTGGAACATATTATGTAGCCCTGAAGGGGTAGTTGCGAAATTGACTACGTCATCAGCAAAACGAAGGTGAGTTCAATAATCTCCATTCATTTTTATCCCTTCGTTTTCCCAGCTCAATGTTTGAAAGACATTTTGCAATGTAGCATTAAAGAGCTTGGGAGATATGGTGTCACCTAGGGGAGGGCTGGTGCCACGACGCGCCGGAGATCTTGGAAATTCTTAAAGCGTTCCTGCCTTTGTTAAGCCGTATTTCACTCTCTGTCTCGCTTCTTGAGCTTATGTTTGTTCACCTTTCAGTACGTATAAAATATTTTAATTATCCATTTCTACGGGGTAAATTTATTTCTAAATCATATAAGCAGCTTCAACTATCTTTTCTGAACTCTCCCCTGGCACGCACATTTGTGGTTGGGCTGGTGGGGGGATCAGAAAGGAAACAGTAGAACAGCACATTAACACGGATGGATACAATTCTTGCGTTCCACAACGAGTCGTGATAAGGCTTTTCCGCTTTTACCAACGGTACACTTTTAGGGTGAATAGAAAGATTAGACCCCTTCCCCCATTCAAAGGGTCAAAGTTCACTTCTAGGGTGAATAGAAGGATTAGAAGCCTTCCCTTATTCAAAGGGTCAAAATTCTCTTTTAGGGTGAATAGAAGGATTAGACCCTTTCACCCATTCAAAGGGTCAAAGTTCACTTTTAGGGTGAATAGAAGGATTAGACCCCTTCCCCCATTCAAAGGGTCAAAGTTCACTTTTAGGGGGAATAGAAGGGTTAGACCCCTTCCCCCATTCAAAGTTCAAGTTTGAAGCATAGTCAGCTGTGACATTTACGGCATTTCCCCAAGGTGATAAAATATAGTTTTTCACTTATGTCCAAAACATTGTTGGTGTGAATGATTCAACTGAGGTTGCGATTTTCCGAGTGACAAAAGCGACCAGAGGCGTTGGTAGCCAAGGGGACGGTAAGCCTTCCGGTCCAAACCCCTACCCTTCAGAGGGGGTCTATATATTTATTCAATCCCAGATCCCTCTCAAGGGTAAGGGTCTGACCCCTTTTGAGGGGGTCAAACCCCCACCATTCACCACTGATTTCTTCTCCACCGGAATAAATCCACTTGTTGATCGGAGGAAAAAATGCATTCTTCTGAACGGAGAATATGTGAAAAAAGTGTCTTTGTTTGTACCATTATATTACATGTGCGAATATCATATTCATGCATCCTGAATTTTTTATCTGTCTTCTGCAATTGACAGGAATAAAAATCCGAATTCTTATCGGACATCCCTCGTACAATGTGTTACCGTAAGAAACCGGGTACTTACATCTTTGTACAAGTGATTGTATGATATCAAACATATGTATCTCAGTTTGTGTAGCCGTTAAAGCCAGAGATATTTATTATACATATCAATCGTAACTATTATATTTAGAAGTTTTGTGGTTTAATACGTAGTTTCAAACAGTACATTGCACGTTTTCTTAACAATGATTGAAAGTAATTTTCAATTTAAAAAGATCTCAAATTCCAAGGCAGTATGCTGCTTTGAAAAATAGCCAGCAAAAAAAAGTAATTTGTAATGAATTCTCCTACAAAAAAAATATTACAAACGTATTCCAAAAAATAATAGTAAATAAAATGACTATATCACTCCCATTGACGACAAAAAAAAATTGTCAGTGCCCAGGCGACCCGGTTTTGCAGTGGTCTAAGCGATGGCTTCTGATCATTCGTCCGAGATGGATCCGCGTTAGAATCCCGGTAAGGCACGGACGTTTTGTTTGTCTTACGGTGGTGGCTCTCTCCCTTGCCTGGAACCAGTAGCCTCATATTAGGAACGGGCGCCTCGTTATAGTCCATTGAGTGGCTCATGGTGGTCGTTAAACCTATAATAAAAAAAACGTCACCGCACAATTACTCTTTTACTTTGAATATGAGTTCTAAGCTTTCTTAAAGGTTCAAACGCTCGGTTTCTGTAGAGTCAACCCTAACGACGTCAGTTCGAACCCCTTCACGGCGAACAGATTTTCTGGTGTAAGAAATGAAAAATTCATAAATTTCTACAGAGGCGAGTCAAACGTTTTGCTATATTTGCATAAACGCATGAGCTGAGGCGGATGTCACGTGTTTAAACTAGTTCAAGTCGCACACTGCAGTCAGTTGAAAGGGTTATAAAGTGGTAGTCATTGCTGTGAACAGCATTGCATGGCGTCGTTCTGTCTGTGGTTAGGACACCTACAAGATGAACAGCCACAACTAGCTAATTAGGGAACTTTTGCTTTACGAGTTAGAACTTGGCCATAACGCTGTTCTAGAAACAAGAAAAATTTGTCATGCGAAATGGGAAGGTTCTGTGGACCACAGCACTGCAACAAAATGGTGCAAGAAATTTCGCTCAGGTGACAGAAACCTCGACGATCAGCGAAGGTCAGGTACGCCGCGAACCGTGGATACCGAGGCCGTGCGCCAGACTGTAGCTGCAAAACCGGCAACTAGCACTCAAAGATTATCAGGCGAGCTGGGCGCATCACATACCACTGTGGTTCGTCACCTTCAGGACCTAGGCAAGGTCTACAGGAGCTGCCGTATTGTCCCTCACGAACTGACGCCAGCTGGAGCAAATCGCCGAGTGGAAGAGAGAACGAAACTCCTATAAAGCTCGCTATGTATGAAATTCCTTGAAAACCACCCATCCAAAGAATTGTTATCTGCGATAGAAGTTGGTCTATTTCCGCAATCCTAACACAACGGCAGTCGTTGAGCCCGGGCTAGCTTCCTGAACCTCTTGCCAAACGTGGGTGCTTCGAGCACAAGGTGATGTTCTGCGTCTGGTGGAATTTCGAGGCGATACTCCATTACTAATTTGTTCCAGACAGTCGGGCCTACAACGCCAAACATCTTCTCTAAACAGCTGGAGCGGATGTATGCCGTTTTAGAGAAGAATCAGGGAGCCTCCCACGCACAGAGTAAGCTTCCTGATGACAGCAAGACAACGCTGGGCCTCATACTGCGCGAACGACCCGGCCAAAACTCCAGGAACTTGAGGGCATTGAACTGATGCAACACCCAGCATATAGTCCGAACTTGCCCCGTCGGATAGTTACTTGTTCTGGTCCATGGCCCACTTTCTTCGAGGGCACCACTTCGACAATAAGGAGAAGGTGGCCCCTAAGGGTGAAGGAGCTCTTCGCCTCGAAGTTGAAGAACTGGTACCGCCACGGACTCGAAGAACTGGCAGACAGATGATTAAAGACGGTGCAACACGAATTTACTCTGAATGCTAGTCAGCTTTCGTTGTAAAAGGTAGGTAGGAAGACATAAAGTGATCCAAATATTGCAAAACGTTCGCTCACCCTCTGTATTTTGAGAATTTTCTGCATAAATACTCAAAAACTGAAGCCAACTTTTATGAAATAAACGGAGCTACTCACTACGGGAAAGTTTTGAAAATGCGGAGATAAAATCACTGAAACCTTAAAAAATGGATATTTCGATGAAAGACGGACTCCTACCGGCAACTTTGCTGCACGTAATTTTCAGAAATTTTCCGCAAATTCACACCACTTACTTTTACAGCAAACATAGCTTGACATTACGTTTAGACAAACATTTTTGCGCGATTTAAGGGCAAAAGTGTAAGTTATGGCAGTTCTTGAAAATTGTGTTTCACCCTGTCAGGTGCAAAAAGAATTTGACGCCATGGTGGCCGAGATGTATGAGGTTCTGCTTTCTGGCCACGGCTGGAGTGTGGAATAAGATATTTGCGATAAATGTGCCCAATGGTTTCCCTCTAATGGAATCAAAAACTTGGAATGGGCGGATGCTTACAGCCTTCACTTTCACTCACAGTGATACTTAAAGAAACAAAGCAAAATATTTAAAAAATTTAATTCTCAGATGCAGAGATATTACATCTACAGACATACAATAAGGATTTCCTTTCCGTTCTCAAAATAGTGCAAAAAATCTTTTATATTTATGCGTCATTGATCTTTAGGAAGACGTGCTCTTGTTCACGGAACTGCGGTTGCTACCTTACAAGTTCAAGGAATCAAAATGGATTTCATTTATAAAACGAATAAAAAATGTGGGCACGACATTTCACAGTTTTGACTCTGTCACTTGCGCCTCAACGTATACAGAAGATTTACAAATTTTGATGTGACATGGCCTATGTCAGTACAATTATATGATTATCTTCCCGTAGCTGAATGAGAGGACCTGATCGAAGAGTGCCCCTCTGCCCTCCTTTTCAGCACGTCTTTTGAAAAAAAAAATCGTGCTTTTGTTATCGGTTCGTCCGTCCGTCCGTTTGTACCCACGATACCTCTGCAACTATTAGTCCGATTTGAAAAATTATTTTTGCATTGGGGAGCTTGAAATATGCAAATGATGATCTTTTATTTCGTTTCTTTTTACGATGTACAATTTCGCCGGTAGAGGGCGTAAATGCAGATGATGTCGAATTCAAAAATACGTTTTATTCCACATATTTGCTTCTAAACGTCCGATTGAATTTTTTTTTATCTTTCGATTCCATTTATGTCGAAAAGTATTTTAGATATAGTTACTTTTTCAAATTACGCATAGATTTCCTTCTAGGTGTCGTAAAAGTAAATTACATTTTCCCCGATAACTCTTCTTCTAAAACTCCGATTTGAATTTTTTTTTCTTGAGCGGATACATCTCTTGAAGGAAAATCGTTTGCATGTAATTTGAAATGTTTGGTAAATAATACTTTGGCCACCTGGGGGCGTAAGAGTTAATTTTTGCTTCTGATATATTTGCCATAAACGCTGAACTTCTAAAATATAGATTGAAAAATTTCTTTCGTGAACTGATGCCACTCACATCGGCAAACCTTTTAGTAACATTTTCTTCTTAAAATAGTGCATGGTTTCTACGCCAGCAGGCGTTGATATATTTCTTATTTTTGTCAATATCTCTACTTCTAGGAGTCCGATTTAAAAAATTCCTTCCTTGTTGGATAGTGTTTCTAGTGTGACATATGGTTCATATAACTTTAAAGTTTCCAAGTAGTTCATAGACTTTCCGCTAGGGGCGTAAATGTAAGTTGCGTTTCCCCCTATATCTCTGCTTCTAAATCTCCGATTTGAAAAATTCTTTCTGCTCGGATACAGTTCCAGATGGAAAATCGTTTGCACATATTTTGTAATTTTTGTAAGAAATGGTTTCTCCACCAGGTGGCGTAAGTCTTAATTTCCGCTTATGTTGTATTTGCAGCAAAATATGAGCTTCTAAAATGTCGATTGAAAAAAAACGTCGTTTGTTGACCGATACTACTCATGTCGACAAACCTTTTAGGAAATTTTTTTCTAGAAAAAATTCATGGTTTCTACGCCAGGGGACGTAGATGTGTATCTTATTTTTGTCAATATCTCTACTTCTAAGAGTACGATTTGAAAAATTCCTTCTTTGTTGGATAGTGTTTCCGATGCGAAATGTTTTTCCTATAAATTCAAAATTTTCAAGTAAATCATACACTTTCCGCTAAGGGGATGAAGGTAAATTGCGTTTTCTGCGTTATTTCTGCTCCTAAAACTCTGATTTGAAAAATTCTTCCTGTATCGCTAACAAGACCTGATGGAAAATATTTTTCACATAATTTCTAATGTTTGGTAAAGAATGGTTTAGCCACCAGGAGTTATAAGTGTTAATTTCTGCTTCTAAAGTATTTTTTTGCAAAATCTGGGCTCCTGAAAACTCGACTAATTTTTTTTTCTTCGACCGATACCGCTCAAATGGATAAACCTTTTGAGAATACTTTCTTCCTAACATAATGCATGGTTCTCCTAATAGGGACGTGAAATCACATCTTATTTTTGTCGATATCTCTGTTTCTAAGAGTTCGTAAGCTCACGATTCCGTTTACAGCAATGTCTGAGGGATTAAAAACCCGATTGAAAGTCTTCTTTCTTTCGTCAGATCTATTGTTTTCCATACCGGTTCCATTGACTTTAAATAGCTTTGATAAATTTAATTTGCGTCAGAACGGATTCAAAAGGCGTGCTTATTACACCCGAAAATTCGATGTCATCTTTCTTGTTCATTCTGGGTTTAGCGACCATTATGAGCAGTCTCACAGCTATCGGCAGCCACGCACCCTTTATTCAGAATTATTGGATCTAGGGAGGACCAGTGCCAACCTTCTAAGGGAAACACATCACCCATGCCTGATCTTCAAACCGTGCCAATGTCAGATGAATGGCCAGAAGTCAGTGCCACGAGATAAACGCAGCATTCCTGCTGCATCCCAGACACGAACCAAGAACATTTCTTAACAAAATTCTGCACCGGTAGCTAAACACACCATTCATGACTTATCCCAGACTCTCTCCCGGACCCATATAGGATGAATGGTCAGAAGTCAGTGCCGCAAACTAAACGCACCATTCATGCTACATCCGAGGCACAAACCATGCCCCTATTTCGAATCAAAATCAGCACCAGTACCCAACAAAAACACAAGTGCTGGGAAACTGCTGCCCACAAGCTGGCAGTGATGGGTCACTTCTGGCTGAAATCTGCCGCTCACGGCCCGGTAGTGGACCGTTGGTGGCAGCGCTATCCGTTGGCGAGCCATTGATGGCCCTGCAGCATCGCCGTGAATTGTGGGCCTCCAAGTAAGTGCCACTAGTGGCCCGTTGCTGGCAACCAATGCAGCACCAACAGTAGGTGGAAGCAACGGGACCGCGCGTGCGCAGAAGCAACACTTGCTGTGTCTCTCAATGTACCAGTTAGTTGAAGACGGCGCTATCGAAATCGTGTTATTTTAATGGATGTTAAAAAAAATCCATATCTGGAGAGGCGATATAATTTCCTAATGAAATTTTACGTCGAAGAAGATATCAGATTAAGCCGTGAAATACTAGATTACAGCCATGAAATACACCCACTACATTCCCATGAATAACAATTCATCGAATGGAGTGGATGACAAACAAGAAAAATTTGAAACCGCTTGAAACAAATGTCCTGGAAAACCATTAAAACCACGTTTGTTGAAAAAAAAAATAATTATACGCGTACAAAATTTACTAATTATTTGAAAGAAAAAAAAGCAACTCTATGTGGTGTACTCATCCATGGGTTGAATACCCAAGATTGGGAGGAATTCGCTTCTAAAAATAACGAGAAGTAAAATAAAATATCTTTACTCTTTAAAACAAAAGTAGTTTCGGACAACGGAAGGGTAAGACACAACGTTAAAACTGTAACAGAATGTGACATGAACCCGGGTAAATATATATTTATTAAACAATCTTTTTTCAAGACGAAAAGGACAGTACAAAACTTTGGAAAGCGACTCTAAGTATGTACACTCCTTGAAAATGAGTGAAGTTCCGTTAAGGCAAAAAAAGCTATCGTTACGTTGAAAAAATTAAATTATGAATTATATGAAACTGACTTTTATGAAAAATACCTCGCAATATTGTAAAATTACAGAGGGAAGCATTCGATTACACATTGCACACGAAACAAACCGCTTTAAGCACACGCTTGAGCGAGACAAATTTGTCCGATCGGTAGAGAGTTCAGCTATCACACTATCACACCTGGTTCAGAAGCAAACGGGCGTTTTTCCGGTCTGTTGAGAAAATTTCCCCAGTGCGTTAATTCACAAGTTTTCTAAGGGTAGAAAAAAAATTGTAGCTTTGGGAAACTGCGGTTATCTTTGAATTTTTTTATTATTATGGCTACTACTGGGAAATTGGCGGACAAGATTCGGCAAGCCACCAGTTACGTCACGTGGTTGCCGGCTGCCACTACCGGCACACTAGCGGACCACATTAGGCTAGCCATCACTTCTGGCAGGTGCTTGCAGGGACACTGAAGGGCCACTTGTGGCAGATACTACTGTCTGTGATGGACAACTGATGGCCCTGTTGTGGCATATGACAACTGATGGGGTGCCAACTGTTGGCCAGGTGTTGGTCTAAACTGCTGGCCGCCCGGACACTTTATTGACGGTTCGGCAGCGGCAACATAGTGCTGGGCCATTGCTGGCAGTGCTGGCTGCCAGCAATGGCCCAGGGCTGGTCCAGCGAGACTGTTTTTCCGGGGTAGATAAACACTTCAGTCATACTTGATCTGATGCTCCAAATGAGGCCCATCTCGGATGAAGGGTCAGAAGTCCGCGACATAGCTTAGTCCAAGAAAGCAAACAGGACTACTTTCAGCTCAAAAGTCAGGGCCAGTAGAAAAAAACACCATTGATCCTACACTCCAACCCGGGATCATCTCCGACGAACGGTCGTTAGCGCCGCAAGATAAAAACACCTATCATGAGGAATGCGGGACACGAACAAGATCCCCATTTTCGCTCAAACTCAGCAGCAGTAGGTAAACTCACGATTCATAGCTGATCCAAGATTCCCACCCGTTTCATATTGGACGAACGGTCATTAGTCAGCGCCACAAGATAAACACACGATTCATAGCTGATCCAAGATTCCCACCCGTTTCATATCGGACGAACGGTCATTAGTCAGCGCCACAAGATAAACACGCCATTCGTGAGGCATCGGGACCCGAACCGGGGCCCCATTTCGGATCAAAGTCAGCACCAGTAGATAAACACAATATTCATACTTGATCCGAAACTCCAACCCGGGTCATCTCGGATCATTCGTGAGAAGTCAGTGCAACAATATAGCACAGCTGCATCCGAGACATGAACCAGGGCTCCATTTCGGATCAAAAGACAGCGCCAGTAGTTAAAAAAACCATTCATACTTGATCCGACACTCCAACACGGGCCCATCTCGTATGAACGGTTATTAGTCAGTACCACAAGATAAACACACCATTCATGCAGCATCGGATGTACGAACAAGAATCCCATTTCGGATCAAAGGTCAGCTCCAGTAGATAAACACATCATTCAAACCTTATCCGAGAATCCAACTTTGGCGATCTCGAATGAACGGTCAGAAATATGCGCCACAAGAAAAACCAAGCATATATGAATCATCCAGGAATCCAGGTGGGACATTTCGAATGAATTATGAAATGATAACGCCTCACGTTAGTCACAGCACATCGGGATTCGAACCAGTACCCATGTCAGACGAGCCCTCGGTCATTTGGGAGGGGATGTAAGAATCTTGCACACAACAAAAAACAAAATTGAGGACTGTTATTGCAACATAGATGGAATTGTTGCTAAAACGTTCAAATTTTTCTTACATGATTTTCAGAAATGTCAAGAAAATTTAAAAGGGAAATTAATTTTTCTTCTGAGTACTCCAGAACCAATTTAGATTGTATCATTTTTTCTCAAAATTCGGATATAATTACGCTTTAATTTAAAAAAAATTAAAAGTCCAATTCAATTTTTTTCCTGAAAATTTGATAAAATAATTAATAAAATTAACAGTTCATTTTTATACGTAAATATTGCATTATAGACACCTAAAAAAAGACCCTGAGGGACCCATAAGCTGCTAAGGTTTAAAAAACAGGGTGTGGTTACTAACGGCTTTTAATCCTGCTCATTTCCTGTCCGCGGATTACCTTCAGTTCGCATAAATAATTTCTCGGTAACAACGTATTGTTTGAAGGTGCGGAACTGTTTTAGACCACTGAGTGAAAGTATACCGTTGTGCCCCACGGAGTAACAGCCTTAATCGTTTAAAACTGACCGGAGCTCTAAAGGATTGTTGAATCAAGACTCTAAGGATTTTAAAGAAAATATTCAAGGTATTGTTTTTTTTTTATTGTATAACTCATAATGAATGTATCCCAAATATATCATCATTGTCAACCATTATCAATCCACTGCTGGACGAAGGTCTCCCCAAGTTTCCTCCACAACGGTCTGTCTTGTGCCAGTCTCCTCCATGTCACCCCTGCATACTTTCGAATTTCATCCACCCATCTCCCATGTGGTCTTCTTCTGGGTCTTTTCCTGTCCCTTGGAATCCAATCTAAAATTTCGGCTGTCCATCGATGATCTGTCCTTCTGGCAGTATGTCCAGCCCATTGCCATTTCAGGAATTTAACTCTGATCATGATGTCTTCCACTCTTGTCATTTTTCGGATCCACGAGTTCCTCTTCTTATCTCTCCTGGTTACACCAAGCATGCACCTCTCCATGCTTCTTTGAGTTGTCTGCAGCCTTTGTATGTCTCTTTTAGTTAAGGTCCACGTCTCTGCACCATACGTAAGCACTGGAAGGATGCATTGATCAAACACTTTTCTTTTAAGACATAATGGCATATTGCTCTTGAAAATTATGCTGTTTCTTCCAAAAGCTCTCCAGGCAAGTTTTGTACGCCGATTAATTTCTTCATCAATGTGACCCTCACTTGATATCTGCTGTCCAAGATAAACGTACGTGTCTGTTATCTCCAGCTTTTCTCCATCAATCGATAAATCTTCATTTCTTGTAAAAGCATTGAACATCACTTTTGTCTTCTGAAAGTTCATTTTTAATCCCACTTCTTTACTCTTGTCCGCAAGTTCCTGGATCATACTCTGCAGCTCTGATGGGGTAGTTGCAAAAATGACTACGTCATCAGCAAAACGAAGGTGGGTTAGATAATCTCCATTAATCTTTATCCCCTTGTTTTCCCAGCTCAGCGACTGAAAAACACCCTCCAATGTGGCATTGAAGAGCTTCGGAGATATGGTGTCACCTTGTCTCACTCCCTTTCCAATTTTTACGTGTGTTGTATTTTCAAACAGCCTAATCTTTGCACTTGCATTTGCATAGATGTTATTAATAATATTAATGTATGCATCTTCAATACCGCAGGTTTTCAGAGCCATTGTAACTGCTGATGGTTTCACCGATATATATATATCATCATCATCATCATTGTCAACCATTATCAATCCACTGCTGGACGAAGGTCTCCCCAAGTTTCCTCCACAACGGTCTGTCTTGTGCCAGTCTCCTCCATGTCACTCCCGCATATTTACGAATTTCATCCACCCATCTCCCATGTGGTCTTTTTCTGGGTCTTTTCCTGTCCCTTGGAATCCAATCTAAAATTTCGGCTGTCCATCTATGGTCTGTCCTTCTGGCAGTATGTCCAGCCCATTGCCATTTCAGGGATTTAACTCTGATCATGATGTCTTCCACTCTTGTCATTTTTCGGATCCACGAGTTCCTCTTCTTATCTCTCCTGGTTATACCAAGCATGCACCTCTCCATGCTTCTTTGAGTTGTCTGCAGCCTTTGTATGTCTCTTTTAGTTAAGGTCCACGTCTCTGCACCATACGTAAGCACTGGAAGGATGCATTGATCAAACACTTTTCTTTTAAGACATAATGGCATATTGCTCTTGAAAATTATGCTGTTTCTTCCAAAAGCTCTCCAGGCAAGTTTTGTACGCCGATTAATTTCTTCATCAATGTGACCCTCACTTGATATCTGCTGTCCAAGATAAACATACGTATCTGTTATCTCCAGTTTTTCTCCATCAATCGATAAATCTTCATTTCTTGTAAAAGCATTGAACATCACTTTTGTCTTCTGAAAGTTCATTTTCAATCCCACTTCTTTACTCTTGTCAGCAAGTTCCTGGATCATACTCTGCAGCTCTGATGGGGTAGTTGCAAAAATGACTACGTCATCAGCAAAACGAAGGTGGGTTAGATAATCTCCATTAATCTTTATCCCTTTGTTTTCCCAGTTCAGTGATTGAAAGACATTTTCCAATGTGGCATTAAAGAGCTTCGGAGATATGGTGTCACCTTGTCTCACTCCCTTTCCAATTTTTATGTGTGTTGTATTTTCAAACAGCCGAATCTTTGCACTTGCATTTTCATAGATGTTATTAATAATATTAATGTATGCATCTTCAATACCGCAGGATTTCAGAGCCGTGGTAACTGCTGATGGTTTCACCGAATCAAAGGCTTTTTCATAATCGATAAAAGCCATGCACAATGGAAGTTCATATTCCCTCGCTCTTTCAATTAGTTCTCTCAGTACGTGGATATGATCTATTGTGCTGTAGCCACTCCTGAATCCAGCTTGTTCTCTCGGTTGAGCCATGTCCAGTGTTACCTTCAAGCGGTGTGAAAGAACTTTAGTGAAGATTTTATAAACCACTGATAGGAGGCTGATAGGTCTGTAGTTCCTGAGATCCTCAATGTCACCTTTTTTATGTAGCAGGATCATTGTAGCATTGTTCCAATCCTCAGTAATCTTCCCTTCATTAAGGCATCGAGTGAAAATTTGGGCGAGTGCTGTTTCAATTTCTCCACTTGCTTCTTGTATGATGTCTATAGTAATTCCATCTTCTCCTGGAGCTTTCCCCCGCTTCATGTTCTTGATTGCATGTGCAACTTCTGCTGGGAGGACTGGAAGAACTCTGGTACCTTTCATGATGTCTGGAGTACATGTATCATCCCTTTCATATAATTTGGAGTAGAAATCTTTCACTCTTGTCAAAATTTCACCTCTATTTCTTGTTATAGAACCATCTTCTTTTCTCAGAGCCATAATCTGTTTTCTTCCCTTACTGAGATGTCCCTTTGCTATCTTTAGGCTTTGGTTGTTTTCAATTGCTTTCCTCACTAGCTCACAGTTGAATTTCCTTATATCTCCATATATATATCCCAAATATATATATGTATGTATATTGAATAATTCCATTTTGGATAACCTGAACATTCGATACTGTGATCCATATTGGACAAAGTCAACATTAGGATACTGTGATCCCATTTTGGGTAACGTGAACATTGGGATACTCTGTTCTCATTTGGATAATGGGACGACATTTTGGATAATATAGGCACTCATTTTTTTTACTTCACAGTTGCTATTGAATACTATTACAAAGTATTCAAAAGTCAACTGTGACGGGAAAAAATGAAGGTTGTATTGATAATTTTTATTCCAGCTCTCATAATATTTCCTTTGTGCAGAAAATGTACAATGGCATTCGTTGTCGAGGATTTTTAGCACATCTATAAAAAAAAGATCCTGCGTATCTTATCGGTTCGTCCGTCCGTCCGACTGCGGACACCAAGTCTCTGTAATTATTAGTCCGATTTTGAATATTATTTTTGCGTTGGAAAGCTTGGATTGTGCGAATCATGATCCTTCATGTCGTTTTTTTTATATGACTCGCAATTTTGTCCCGAGAGAGGTAAAGTTAGATAACGTCGAATTCGAAACACGTTTTATTCCACATTCAAATTACGTTTTATTCCATATTCAAAATAAGTTTTATTCCATATTCGAAATACGTTTGATTCCATATTCAAAATATGTTTTATTCCATATTCAAAATAAGTTTTATTCCATATTCAAAATAACTTTTATTCTATATTTCTAAACATCTGATAAAAAAATTATTTTGCCTTTCCATTCAATTTATGTCTAATGCTATTTTAGGTGTAGTCACTGTTTCAAGTTACGCATAGATTTTCCTCTAGTGGAGCCTAAATGTAAATTGAGTTTTTCCCGATATCTCTGCTTCTAAAACTCGGAATTGAAACATTCTTTCTGGAGAGGATACAGCTCCTGACGGGAGATCGTTTGGATATGGTTTCTAGTTTTATAGTAAAAATGGTTTTTCGCCCAGGGAACGTAAGCAATATTTTCTGCTTCTGGTGCATTTTCAGCAAAATCAGAGCTTTTAAAAATCTCGATTGAAAAAATTCTTTCGTGGACTGATACCCTCACGTCGATAAACCTTTTCCGAATATATTCTTCTTAAAATAATGCATGATTTCCAAGGCCGCCCATGAAGTGTTGGGGGGGGGGGGGGAGGTTCGGGCTCGAGCCCCCTAGCAGTTGATGTAGCCAGCTTTTTGATAAATTTAAAACACTAAAATAGACGAAACCTTTTTTAAAAATAATAAGATATTAATGATTATTTGTATCAATTATTTTTCTTGTATTTTAGTGTCTTGTACATTTACTAAAATGTCTGACAACCTTAAAGGAGGTAAGGATTTTTTTTAGCCCCCCACAAAATTTCTCATATGGGCGTCACTGATTGGTTTCTCCGCCAGATCGCGTAGATTTATATCTTATTTTTGTCAATATCTCTGGTTCTAAGAGTCGGATTTGAAAAATCCCTTCTCTGTTTGATAGAATTTGTGGTGAAAAATGTTTTCCATATGATTTAAGAATTTTCAAGTAATTCATAGACTTTCCGCTAGGCGGCGTAAAGGTAAAGAGCGTTTTTCCGATATCTCTGCTTTTAAAACTCCGATTTGAAAAATTCATTTTTTTTTATTAGAGGTTTAACGACAACTGTGAGAAATTCAATGGGACATAAGCAGTCGCCCGTCCCTAATTTGGGCCACTGGTTCCAAGAAAAGGAGAGAAGCAGGTCCGTAACAACATACATGCCCTATTCGTCCGAAAGGGGTCCGGGTTCGAATCCCCGTAGGGCAACATACATGCCCTACGGGGATTCGAACCCGGACCCCTTTCGGACGAATGATGAGAAGACATCGCTTTGACCACTGCGGCGGCGAAATCCCTTCTGCACCGGATGCAGCTCCTGATGGAAAGTGCTTTGCATATAATTTCCAATATTTGGTAAACAATGGCTTGGCTGTCAGGGGGCGAAAGAGTTAATTTCTACTTCTGATGCGTTTCCAGCAAAATCTGAACTTCTAAAACCGCAATTGAAAAAATTCCTTCTTCGGCTGATACCGCTCACATCAAAAAACCTTTAGGAAGTACTTCCTTCCTAAAACGCGCGTTTTAATTCCTTCCTAAAACAATGCGCGTTGAGCCAAGTGTCATCATACCAATGACACATGGCTCCAAATCCAACAAGTTACGTCTAACTGTAGTTGGATTTGGCTTAATTTATTAGGAAGAGCGTGTTTGAGCCAGTTGTGCTGTTTTCACGTAAGTTGAGGGAGTCGCATGTGGTTTCAGAGTAAACACGCAATACAGTTAAAAGAAAAAGTTTTTGTTCATTTGTTTTTAGCACGTCTTTTGTAAAGAAGACCGTGATTCTGGTATCGAGTTGTCCGTCTGTATGTGCTCACCATATCTCTGCAACTATTAGTCCGATTTGAAAAATTCCTTTTGCATTGGGAAGCTTGAAGAATGCGAATGATGAACCTTTTATTTCGTTTGTTTTTTTTACAATGCTCAATTTCGCCGCTAAAGGGCGTAAATGGAGATGATATCGAATTCAAAATACATTTTAGTCCATATGTGTGCTTCTTAACATCCGACTGAAAAATTATTTTACCTTTCGATTCCACTTATGTTGAAGGGTATTTTAGGTATAGTCACTTTTTTAAGTTAAGTATACATTGTCGGCTAGGGAGCGTAAAAGTAAATTGTGTTTTCTCCGATATATCTACTCTTGAAACTCCGATTTCAAAAACATATTCTTCAGCGGATAAAGGTCCTAATGTAAATGTTTTCCATATATTTCTAATTTTTAGTAAGCAATGATTTGGTGACCAGGGGGACGTAAGTGGTAATTTCTGCTTCTGATGTGTTTGCCACAAAATCTGAGCTTCTAAAATCTCGACTGAAAAATTCATTCATGGAGCGATACCACTCACGTCGATGAATCTTTTCGGAATATTTTCTTCTTAAAATAGTTCATGGTTCCTCGGCCAGGGGGTGTAGATGTATATCACATTTTTGCCTATACCTCTGCTTCTAATTATCCGATTTGATAAAATCCTTCTTTATTGAATAGAGTTTTCGGCGCGACAAATTTTTCATATCATTTTAAAATTTTCAAGTAATTCGTGGACGTTTCATTAATGGCCGTTATGGTAAATGCGTTTCCCCCGATATCTCTGCTACTAAAACTCCGATTTGTATCGCATACAGCTCCAAGCGGGAAATATTTTTCATATAATTTATAATAATTGTACTTCAATTTCGCCAAATTAAAGTACAATTCTCGCTTGGCTTCCATAGAACGTTTTCTGGATTCAATTCTCATCATACTGACAAGAAACGACAATTTTCGCACTACCCCTAAAACATTTGTTTGGCCAATTGTCCGAACTGTTTTTCAGCCAGAAAATCCTAAATATTTCTTAATGGTAATGGGCCGGCCTAGTGCGGACTGGCCCACCCGGTGGACCATTCGAGAAATGGTCCACTTTCTCGTATTTCTCTCTCTCTCTCTCTTTTTTTATTGGAGGTTTAACGACCACCGTGAACAACTCAGTGGGCTATAAGCAGGCGCTCGGCCCTAATTTAGGATCACTAGCTCCAGGGGAGGGAGAGATCCAAACACTACATCCATGCCTGACAGGGAGTCAAACCCGAACTCATCTCAGACGAATGATCAGAAGCCATCGGTTAGACCACTGTGCCACAGGGGTGGCCGTATCTTCTTTGTTTGGAAAGAACGAATAATTATTTTGGCACATATGAACGGTGATGTAGTTTTAATTAGAAAAGTGCCTTAGCGGTAAACTGATTAGGCAAAAAAGATTTGGAAAAAAGATTCAAAGGTTTTAGGAACATTTGCGAATTCTGATTTGCTATTCCTACTGCTTCGTATATTTTATAAAAATGCTATTATTAATTACTTTTACTTAAAACGCTTAATTTGAGTAATTTTTAGTGAAGGGAAGAAACGTTGTTTGTTACTCAGATCTTAAAGATGGTGAGTGTTTTTTAGGTAAGGTTCTGTCATTTCACACGATTCCAAATGTCCAATGTGATTATTATGAGTCACATAGAATAGATTTAACCACGTAATACAGTCACGCTAAAAATGTAACTGCTATTGTCACATCTATGCAGTGTGACTAATAAGCCCTTTCCCTAATATTCTGATGTAAATGAAAGAGATATATTTGTTGTGTTATTCTTAAGGAATCCGATAAAGGATAGCTTAGTAAAAATATTTTTCGCACGCATCAAACTCTTATCATTTAGCTTTAATGGATACTTTATAATTTTTCATTACAGTTTTTTCTCGGAGCTATTCTAATTTTGAGGATTGAAGTCTAGACAATAGACTTTGTTCTCTTTACGCCGTCCCGGTGGTCGAATAGTGAGAGGTGTAGGTTGCTGGTTAGTGGTCTGGGTTGCGCATATAGCCTGGGTATCGCGCCTTCCCCACTCAAAATCAGAGACTGTCAACGGCATACAGCTCTGAGAGCAGCTCACGGTGAAAGTTATACCAAGATACAAACAGCCTTCTCTTTACCCTCACCATTCGTGATATGTCCTGTTGTGTGATCCCACGGTATAATTTCATATTTGTAATACAAATATTTCAAATGTGATTGCATATAAAACACAGTATTTGCTTTTTTCGAATACCTGATCATGGAAAAAAAAATGTTTTCCCACATCTGCAACCACCTCACTACGAAAAGTACCTTGGCGCCCCTACGCCTAGAAAAATAGTGCCTTAGCTCCGCTAAATCACGCTAAGGCTGTTCTACACCCCTGCTTTTGATTAAGAAATGTTTACTTCATTTGAGCTTTATGTGTTTAAAATGTTATTGTCTTAGAAAATCAATTGTCGTTTCCTTCGATCGACATATGTGTTGGGTGTTATATTGGCCGTTCGCTCTAAAATGACAAAGCAAAATTTTTCCTACTTCAGTAATACATTTGCCACCGGACCATGCACGCTGTTGTAAATAAATCAAGGTAACATATAAATAATTAAGGTTGAAGCCAAAGGGTCATTGGTACGACCTACCTTCCCTTTGAAATCTTGAAGGAGACACAAGTAACAATTTTGATGGTCCATCATCTCCACACCCTTACCCACATACTGACACAGAGCACAAAGCGATTCTCCAGCAGAGATATTCCGATATCCGCACCCCCCACCCTTACCCACATACTGACACAGAGCACAAAGCGATTCTCCAGCAGAGATATTCCGATATCCGCACCCCCACCTCTCTTTCATCTTAAAAGGAACAACGATTTACTGGTACTGGTACATGCATCAAAGTGGTATTTTATGAATCAAAATAATGGGTAGACTTAAAAAAGGCGTCTATTGAAGGATGCGGTACGAATACCGTTGAGCTGTAGATGACCAGTGACCTAATAAATATGATTATCTGGTGCAACTCCCCGTTTTGAGTATGGTTTGATATGTTACATTCAGTCACATCAGTGGATTTTTAAAATTATTTCTTAAATCGCTGATAAAATTTGTTCACGACTAAATTAGTTTTTTAATGCATATTTCAGGGGTTCTCTTTCATCCTGGAGTTAAGAGAATTTCCTTCATGCGGAAATTTCAGAGCTCCATTGGTTGATATTTCTATTACTACAAATTTAAATACGAAAATGGCAATACCATATAATTTGTTACCTGTCTGTGTTTTCAAGTGTGAATTTCTTTGCTAATATTAAGATTTAGTAAAAGTAGATATTAATTCCTATTTTCCTCAGCGCAGTTTCCCATTTATTAAATCAAATAATAAATTAATTGATAATATTTAGTGGCGACAAATGTAATTTCTTTCAACAATGTGGACAGGTAGGTGGCCTCATCTTTTACTGTGCCTAGTGTCCGGTTCTGTGTTCCCTCACTTTCAGGAAATTCAATATATCACGCATCAAGCTGTATGTTAAAATATTAGAACCGTGACCCCCTACCACAATAGCACCCCTTACTGCTCTTGCTACAGTGTCTATCATTACTCACAATATAGCTGGACTCATCTATTCCATCCGTCTCATAGTTGCGTAATGCTTTATGCGACAAATATTTCTCACCTTCGACAAGAATGATTTTCATTTAAATAAATATTGCACGAAGCCCTGTGGCTCAAACAAAACGCACAACTACACGCTGCTCTTCGGTCGTATATTCTTCAACCATGGTCGCCATTTGAATTCTCAGATGCGCACCGCATGCGATACTTATCCTCTGCAACATTGAACTGCGAGTAAGCTCTGTTGTACTGCCTTCTAATGACACCTTGTGGACATCGAGGGTGGCATGCACAGTCAAGTTAGCATGCCTTACCAAACCTTACCAAACCACACACCTCTTAACCTCAAGGGGCACAAGCGAACAACTACACACCGCGCCTCAAGAGGTGATGACGCTCGTTTTGTCGCCCCCAGGAGGGTAACGCCGCGGGTTGATTTGGACACACACCTAACAAAAGAGGGAGATCAAAAGAATTCTAGCACCCGATTCCCCGCAAGCAGTTATCGGGGAAAGAAAAAGGTATGTCACCAAATTTTTATCAGTTTTCCATTCTGCCTCTCCCCACCCCTACCACACACACACCCATGGAACAGTCCATGCGTAATGGGGAGGAAGAAGTCAATCCCGGACCGGGTAGCAATTGCGAAAACAGACACCAAATGACTCGACAAAATTTACAACCCGGTATTGAAAAATGAGAAAACGAAAATATAATCAATCAAGAAAAATGAAAAAGGCGAATATTAAAGCAGGCAAGACACAGAACAGCCTACGTCTAGTTTCTGAACAATTAAATTAGTGAACCAATTTAGAACACCCCCACGGATTTTAACAAAGAAAAAAGAGGAATGACATCCAAAATTTAGAGCAGGGAAACTCCTAATAGCCCCAACACAGAACCCCAAAAGCTCACCTTGCAAAAGTAAATTTAGAGTCATTTTAGAAAATGAAACAAACGAAGCCCAATTAATCTACACGCAATTAAAAATCAAATGACCAATTCAAGGATTACAAGACTTATAATCTTATAAGCCGATTATGACTACTTAAGAGAGATTAGAGGCCACGATAATCAATTTAATCTCCTAACGGAGAAAACTGAGCATTTAAGTTAATCCTTTAAACCGGAAATATAGTTTCTCTAAAGCCTACCAACACGATTACGTCAAATATTTACTTAGGTGGATAAAACCATGTCCAACATGTAATTATAAGTATTCTACATGGATGCTGAACAAACAAGAAAAGAAAACAAATCTGCAACGTGTTCCGACGGAACACCAACTCAAGGAAAACTGAAAAAATAAACCATTGCTTTTCTCAACTCTCGAGCCGGAAGACAAAATTCCGTTTACCAAGGAACTCTGAATACCACGTCCAGGCAGCGGGGAGCCAAAGGTGAAGATGCAACCTGCCCATTTTAAGACATAATTCCAATGAAAGACATAGTTGTCTCGGGATCGCGCAACTATTTTTGGCCAACACAGCCATTTTCTTCGGAAATCCCCAAACGTGAGACACCTAGAGCCTGCAAATATCCTGTCCCTAATTTCACATTTGATTTTCAAACTAGTGGTAATAACACTTTGTTGCCCCCTAACGATAATATTCCCGCATATTACACTATTTCTGAATTTCCAAATCATGAATTTAGTAACGGTAAGTAAAATATTAAAGACCCTCCCACCCTGTTGCTCAATAGGTGAATGTAAAATGACCTGCTCGCAGTCAAAACCCGGTTTTCCTACCCACTTGGCAATTTCCCGCCAAACATTTCTCGCAAAGATAAAAATAACAAACACGTGAATTCTGTCCTCAAGGTGAACTTGACAAATTGGACATTTCGCATTCCTAAGAATTCCCCATCTAGGCATTTTCTGTCTTAAGGGCAAAACATCATGGCCCAGACGCCAAAGAAAATCTTTTTAATTAGGTGTACACTAAGTTGCAAAAATGTTGCTTCACCCTTTCTTTATGCAAAACGACGTGCTTGTATGAAATTCTAAATGTTTAATCTGCGGAATTTCTGACATTAAATTGTACAACTGTTGCCAATTAAAAGGACTTCCACTATTACTCTTCCCAATTGCTAATAAAATCTTATCCTTCACCCTGTATCTTAAATCTGGAATTTCGGCTTGAGGTTCCCTATACGAATACTGCACATTAAATTCCTTAAACCTAGGCCCCACAAAATAAGCGATAATGTCCCCACACGAATGACTTGCTATTAAAAGTTCCCTAGTTTTAAAAACGTTACCAGACGGTAACGACTCCTCAATAGCTTTAATAGAAACCCCACTCACCCCTGGGCCGATCAAGGCTGACACGACTAACTTCTTCTCCGGCATGTCCGCTCCAAATAAACTTGTGTATAATCTTATTGTATTTAGCAATCCAAGTTTTCCTCGGTAACTCAAGTAATCCAGCAAAAGGAAATTTTACTTACAAAAATAGCATTCCCAATGCGTCCCCTGTTAACCTTTGAAAGCCAAAGAGTACTCCAAAACTTCTGTTCCCCCTCCAATTTCCTCAAAACTTCCTTCCATGTATTCTCGCGTTCTCCGCGATAGTCAAAATATACTCATAGCACTTTAACAGGACCACGCGTAACAGTAAAGCTCCAAAATACCACAGAATCCCATTTACCCCATATCATAACTTGAGACTTTACCCTGTTGACCTCTGCCCCTGTACATCTACAATATTCTCCCACGTTCTCCATGGTACGTTGCACACTGCCTTCATTGGGAAAAAAGAGTGTAACGTCATCCGCATATCCTTGGTACTTTACCCGAATACTCTTCGTCCCCGGAACCCTAAATCCCTCGATCTGATCTTGATCCCTAATTTTCCGCAATAGCGTTTCCTATAACATGATAAATAATAACGGGGAGAAGGGACACCCCTGACGAACCCCCGTTGTTTTTTTATCTCAAACTGTCTGGAGACAGAGCCTGCAATGTTGATACTCCTCTGCATATTCTCATATAAGGTCCTGATGGCCCTTAGCAAAAACTCTCCCATCCCATACCGTTCCATTACTTTGTGAATAACCTCATGGGAAATCAGGGCGATCATGGCCAACTTACTCCCCTTTTTATCATATGCCTAATAATGTCCCTAATAGCAAAAACATTCTGATTATATTCCGCCCCTTAACGCTACAAATTTGCTCTTCCCCAATTAACTCCTTAACCCCTTTTGCCACTCTCTCATTTATGATAGAAGCTAATATCTTATAGTCCAGAGCGGACATGGTAATGGGGGACCACCCGAAATCTCTCTTGTGATGCTTCCTGGATTTTTATTCAGCAGAGTAATTCTGCAGTGTCTCATCGAATTAGTAAGCCTCCCCTCCTCAATAGCTTCATTAAACACAGTGCACAAAGTTGGGGCCACGATACTACAGAATTATTTGTAGAACTCTGCAGTAAGGCCATCAACACCAGGGGCTTTCCCATTCTTCATTCTATTAATTGCCAGGTACACTTCGCTTACCGTAAAAGGCTTATTAATACTCTCTCCAACATCCCTCCTTAACTTTGGAAATTCCCCGATCCATTTTTTAGAAACTAAGAAATATTATTTCTAGCTGTAGCATAACTGTTTGTTAATTACTTAGTGGTAAATTTGTCAGGGAATTACTTAATTCCCTGACAAATTGGTCACTAAGTAATTAACAAACAACAAGGGGTCCTGACAACCGGGCCAAATGTGTCAGGAGGGGAGGTTTAGTATTTCGGACGATCAGAGGCAAAAATATAGGGGATGGTATTTGTTCCTTTTGTTTTTCTTTTTTAGCAAGAATTTTGTAAAAAAAGATCGTGCTTACGCTATCGGTTTGTCCGCCTGTAGACACGATATCACTAATATCACTGCAAATAATAGTCCGATTTGAAAAATTCTTTTTTGCGTTACGAAGTTTGAAATGCGCAAATGATGCTCCTTTATCACGTTTTTTTTTTTTTACGATGTAAAATTTTGTTGCTGGAGGGCGTGAAAACAGATGATATCGAATTCAAAACACATTCTGTACGACATATTTCCTTCTAAACATCCAATTCAAAAAATTATTTTACTTCTCGATTCCATTCGAGTTGAAGATTATTTTAAGCATAGTCACTTTTCCAAGTTACGCGTAGATTTCCCGCTAGGGGGAGTAAAATTAATTACCTTTTCCCAGATATCTCTGCTTCTAAAACTTCGATTTGAAAATGCTTTCCTTCAGCGGACACAGCTCGTGATGGGAAATATTTCGCATATAATTTCTAATTTTTGGTATAAAATGGTTTAACCACGAGTGGACGTAAGCGTTGATTTCTGCTTCTGATGTATTTGCAGCAATATCTGAGCTACTAAAATCTCGATTGAAGAAATTCTTTCGTGGACGGATGCTACTCACGTTGACAAACCTTTTCGGAATGTTTTCTTCTTAAAATGACGCATGGTTTTTTCGCCAGGGGCGTAGTATGTATCCTGTTTTTGTCAATATCTCTGCTTCTAATGGTCCGATTTAAAAAAATTCTCCTTTATTGGACAGAGTTTCCGGTGCGACATGTTTCTAATAGAATTTCAAAATTTTCAAGTAATTCATTAACTTTTCTCTAGGGGAGTAAAGGTAAATAGCGCTTTTCTAGATATCTCTGCTTCTAAAACTCCGATTTGAAAAATTCTTCCAGCACCGAATACAGCTGCTGAAGGATTTTTTTTGTGATTCCTAACTTTTTATAAGATATGGGTTTGGCCATGAGGGGGCCTAAGCATTACATTTCTGTTTCGTAGGTATGTTCAACAAAATTCCGGTTTTTAAATCACGATTAAAAGAATAATTTCGTGGACCGATATCGCTCATGTCGATAAACATTTGAGAATATTTTCTTCTTAAATTAATGCATGGTTTCTCCACCACAGGGCGTAGAGTCTATCTCATTTCTGTCAATATATCTGCCTCTAAAAGTCGGATTTGAAGAATTCCGTCTTTGTTAGAGAGCGTTTCTGGTGTAAACTGTTTCTCATATAATTTCAACATTTTAAAGTAATGCATAGACTTTTCTGTAGGGAGCGTAAAGATAAATTGCGCTTTCCACAATATCTTTGCTTCTAAAACTCCGATTTGAAAAACTCTTTCTGCCCCGGATACAGCTCCTGATGTGAAATGTTTTGCATATATTTTGTAATATTTGATAAAGAACGGTTTGGCCACGAGGGGCGAAACACTTAATTTCTGCGTTTGATGTATTTGCAGTGAAATCTGAGCTCCCGAAAACTCGATTGAAAAAATTCTTTAGTGGACCTATTCCGCTCACATCGAAAAGCCTTTTGAAAATACTTCATTCTTAAACAACGCATGGTTTTCCCGCCAAGGGCAGTAAACGCGTATCTTATATTTGTCGATATCTCTGCTTCTAAGAGCCCGATTTGAAAAATACTTTCTTTGTTGGAGAGCATTGCCGTTGAGAAATGTTTCGCATGTAATTTCAATTTCTTCTTTTTTTTTTTTTTTTTTTTTTTGATTGAAGGTTTAACGACCACCGTGAGCAACTCAATGGGCTATAAGCTGTCGCCCGTCCCTAATTTAGGGTCACTGGTTCCAGGGAAGGGAGAGAGCCAGTGCCGTAATACAAACACAACATCCATGCCTCACCGGGATTCGAACCCGGACCCCTTTCGGACGAATGATCAGAGGCCATCGCTTAGACCACTGCGCCACCGGGGCGGCCAATTTCTTCTTAATGCACAAGTTAGCGATCAGAGGGCGACAATTTATGTTTCTGTTTATAGCAATATCTGCTGGAATAAAAGCCCAACTGAAAAACGTCTTTCTTCCGTCAGATACTACCGTTTTCCATACCGGTTCCATTGATTTTGAATAGCTTTGGTAAATTTAATTCGCATCAGAACGGGTTCAAAAGACGTGCTCATTACACCCGAAACTTCGATGTCATCATTCTTGTTTCTTCTTTTACTAGTTAAAAAACGGTATGAAATATTTCTGGTGATATTTAGCTAAATCACAATGTTAGGTTCTCGTATTTGTACTACCAAATCTATTGTGTTTTGTAGATGGTATGATGGGGAGTGTTGCAACCTTGAATGCATGCGCTCATTTGTAGATCTTTATTTGCGAATGATAAAGTTCGGATAGCATTTGGGAATAAATTAATGCCTAAATAATAAATATTTTCTGAAGAAAAAGTGTAAATATATGGAATAATTCTTTAAATAATTACATGTTTTCCTTCTGTATCTCAACGGACTTCTGAAAGCATCAGTCTCCAAAAAAAAAAAAAAAAAAAAAAAAGGGAGAGAGGCGGGGGAAAGTGCGGTAATTAGGACGTACTGTTTAAGGGGTGAGGTGTAAACAATCGGACAAAATGTGACATGGGGGAGTCTAAAAATAGTAAAAAATCACGGACGTACTTTATGGACGGCCCCCATTTGCTGTGTGGCGACACTGCCCCTACGTGTGTGACATGTAACGTATTTCTCACTGTTATTCATATCTTACGTTCGTGTCATCGTTTCGTTCGTGAATGTAATCGGTTTTCGCTATTACCCACTCTACCAGACGACTCAGAAATCCTGTGTCGCCTTTTAAATGATCACTGTGATAGTCTTCAGTGTTATCGCTTCTTCTAAGCACCGATCGTTTTCGTTCTGTGTAGTTTATTATTTTATCGGCCATTTATACCGTTCATTGTTCTGATTTCTGATGTTATGTTTTAGAATAGAATAAATTATCAACGTTTATTAACAATTAAATCTTTTATTAACATCGCCTATAGTTTCGCAGAGCGCTTGACTTGGCATCATAAGTACGAATGCTCCGCGAAACTATAATAGATATTTAACTGTGATATATACAGTTAACTGTGAATAAATGTTGATAATTTAATCTTTCTTAGCATCAGAAGTGTGTAAATATATACACTCACGGACAATGAAATTTGCGCACCTAGAAGATAACATGCTACAACCGCGAAACTGCGCTAATAGTTAGAGTGCGTGCTGATATGTAAATGTTCCACTTTTGCTACACCCTGTGGTGATGCAGCAAGCGCGAACTAGCAGCCTTATGCTCCATGAAAGCCAAAAACACTGGCCGACGCAAGCAAGAAGAATGCCGAGAAGAATGCCGGGTAGACGGCAGAGACGTTGGTTTACACCACTTACGGACTTTGAGAGAGAGGCTTGGTAATCGGGCTGAAAGGGTGGTAGGCGCGCCGTATAGCCCGCCACGTGGATCGTTCTGACCATACCGTCCGACTGTGTTGGGAGCAGTTGACACGTGACGACACTGCCACACGGCGGAGCTGCTTCGGACGGACCAGGAGGACCACCGGTAAAAAGGATCGACGGATCGTGCGCCAGGCACGACCGGGTCCCTGCGGGACACGGTCCACTATTCAGGCAGATGTAGCGGCTACTGTGCGAACACGAACCATTTCCCGAGGCCTCGCGGAAGCGAATGTGCGATTCCAGCGTCCTCTGCGTGTGCTGCTCTTAACACCGGAACGTTGCCGGCTTCCCGCACAGTGGTGCTAGGCCACAGCGACGTGGAACACAACAAACTGGCAACGTGTGGTGTTTAGCGATGAATGCCGCTTCGTTTTGAGGATATATGATCATTGTGTCCGTATATGGAGATCCTCGGGTCAACGGTACAATCTCAACCATACTATAGAGCGCTCCCCCCCCACTGCAAGAGCCATTGCCTACGATCAGCTCTAGTAGTGCGGAGCCATTGCCTACGATCAGCTCTAGTACTGGTACGTGAATCATTGACGGACCAGCGATATGTGGATGAGATCCTACAGCCAAATTCCTGGCTGGGATTCCAGGTGCACTATACCAGCAGGATAATGCTCGCCCGCACACGGCACGGGTTGCCCAGGACTGCCTATGACATGTCTAGGCACGTTCACAGCCTCTCCGCTCCCAGGATATGTCCCCTATCGAGCATGTGTGGGACCAGTTGAAACGCCGCACTATCCGGGATTTGGAGCCCACCGTCCAACACGTGTGGGCCAGTCTGCCGTAGGACAACATCAGACGTCTGTTCCCCTTCATACCGGACAGTACTGCAGCATGTATCGCCGCACGAGGCGGTGCGACGGGTTATTTAGAATGACCAGACTACGTAACACAGATCCCTGTGTAACAATCCTGCAGCCCTGTTTTTACCATCATGTGTATCTTTCATCTGTATTATTATGTCCATTAAATTTCAGTTCAATCCGAAGCTACCTTGTTTGTGCGCGAATTTCCTTGTCCGTGAGTGTATATGGCATTACGGTACTGTCCGTGCCTGTCCAACAGGACGCACGCGATATAAGGGCAGATAGCAGCGGATACGAACGTCCGGGTAGCTCAATTGGTAGAGCAACTTATTCCGAAATGAGGGGACCCGGGTTCGAGCCCCGGCTTGGATAAAAATGAAGGAGAATTTACTTCGTTATAGTACGTTTTGTTACGTTTTAATTTTCTTGCTGCCGTTCTTTTTGTCCTTCAACTTGGCGCTCTTTGGCTCATTAAGCTCTTGTGCCCTTAAACGAACGTTAAGATATCAATAATTCACGGGGATTGTGAAACTCCGAAATACGAAAAGAGATACTAAAAAAATTGCCCGCGGAAGAACCACCAGACAAGGAGCATCATCTTCTTGGTTTCTAGGTGTGGCTTAGGATGCCGCCCATCAGGCTGTGCGTTGCTTAACAATTGTGCAGATCGTTTCCATTACCGTAAAGGACCCACTTCTCGTCGCAGGTGCCGACTCGATGCAGTAGAGGTTCCTGTTTATTCCTGGGAAGCAGCGACGTGCAGACTTCCAAACGACTATTCTTGTTGTCAACTGTCGACTCATGCGGCAGCCACACGTCCAGTTTTTTACCTTACCCAGCGCTGCCAGACACCGAGCAACTGCCGTGTGATGGACACCTACCACTGTCGCTGTCTCCCGAAACGTTTTTCGGGGGTCCACTTCAAACATACGTGACAGAACATCGTCGGAAACAGCAACAGGTCGATGACCACATGCTTCGATTTGTAGGTCTGTATCTCCGCTTCGATACTTTACAAATCATCGCCAAATGGTTCATTTTTTGGTTGTATTCTCCCAAAACGCTTTGTTAACGTTTCGAGAAGCAATTCCTACAGAATGGCCCAGTTCAAATTCAAAGCAGGAAGATGAGCTAGCTATTTAAAATAACTCTGTGAAGTAATACCCGCAACACTTCTGGGTGGTTTCATTCCGCTGAAGTGGAGGCCTTCTCGTTCACGCCGGACATTTACCGACATTGCTCGTTTGCCCCGGACATTTCATGCGCACCCACCCAATATTTCGCAAATGTGTGGAATCATTGCAAACTACAGATCAGTTAGAAATCTATATATACTTTATTAACACATCGATTTAAAAAAATGTTAATTACAAGCGGTGCTGCGCTTATCTGTGTTATTCAAATGAGTTACCACAGATAAAACTGATTTGCGGTAGCAAAATCAGACTTTTACTTCCGGGGATTTTTGATGAAACACACAGTCGTGTCAGAATAATATCACCACACCCGGAATCACAATGTACTCATCCAGGCACCTCATGTACGTGACAAAGTCGATCACAAGCAAATATAAGCTGCCGGTCAGTATAGATGCGCCATAGTGCATCACATGAGCACAATGGACACAGCTAGTGATTTGGCGGACGTTCAAAAAGGAATGATCATCTGCTTCCGCGCCAAGGATGCAAGCATCTCAGAAACAGCAGGTTTCGTACCGTGTTCGCGGGATGCTGCAGTAAGGGTGAACCAACAATGGACCGCTGGCACACCAAGTACCACCCGACGTCATAACTGTGGAGTTCTAAAGGCCATCGACTGCAGAAAAGAACGTCTTCTCCGTCGACTGACAAAAGGGCAATCAACACGCAATAATGCAGCAATTGACAACGCAAATGAACGTTGGGGCACCAAGATACGTGTCCCCGGTAACAGTTGAGCGAACCCTTTTACGCATGGGTCTCCGGAATCAACGCTACGTTAAGACGGCCATGCTAACCCAGGTCTATCGGCAACGACGCCTGCAGTTCGCATGGGACTACCGTCATCGGACAGTGCAAGAGTGAAAAAGGTGGCCTTCTCCAACGACTCCACAGAAGTCACGGGCGGTGGCGAATACGGCGTCAAATACACTTGGGCATGCATGTCGGTCATGCACAGGCCTACGGGGGCAGTGTGCATGTCTGGGGGATGTTTTCCTGATATGACCTGGGATCGTTGGTAGCACTGGATGGATCCTTGAACGCCAGTGGTTACCTGTACATCCTCGCTGACCACATGCATCCCTTCATGTTGTACGTTTACCCTAGTGGTGATGCTGTCTGCCAACCGGACAGCGCACCGCGCCACTGTGACTGGTTCCGGCAACACGACAGAGATGTCTCCGTTCCCCCTTGGCCGTCAAAGTCACTGGACCTAAATCCCATAGGGTACTTGTGGGACTATTTTAATCGACAGGTTAGACGTGCCGACCCCCAAACACGTTATCTCCGAGACCTCATGCTCTGATGTAGATGGAATGGGCACTTGTGCCTCGGGCAATCTTCCAGGTCCTCATTGCGTTCATGCTAAGCAGTTTCGTCGCTGTCATCCAGGCCAACGATGGATATTCCCAATATTTGGTAGGTGGTCATATTGTTCTGATACGACCGTGTATAAGATTATTGCTTCGCGAGAATCATACTGTCGTAAACTTGAAACACTTTTCCAGTGTTTTAAACATCTCCGAAATATTAAGAATGTTTTCATTTTCGAAAGAACATTTAATGACGTGCCCTCTTTTTCTTTGAGGGTAGATGTATGTCTTTTTCATTTATTCCCAGGCAAAATCTTACTGGGCCAGAACTCAAACAAGTGCTACCAGCAGTTCCCTAGCACTATTTTGCCGGTGACTGAAAACATTAAAACGTCTCGTTGTCCAACACATGGGCCAGCAGCGGGCCAACACCTGCACTACCACCCGTTTTCATATGCAAAAAGGTGACATCAGTTATCCATCGCAGGATAAGATCAGAAGAAAAATATAAAACAATCACAGATTTTTTTTTTTTTGGATTGGAGGTTTAACGACCACCGTGAGCAACTCAATGGGCTATAAGCAGTCGCCCGTCCCTAATTTAGGGTCACTGGTTGCAGGGAAGGGAGAGACAGCCAGTGTCGTAAGACAAACACAACATCCATGCCTGACCGGGATTCGAACCCGGACCCCTTACGGACGAATGATCATAGGCCAGCGCGTTAGACCACTGCGCCACCGGGGCGGCACAATCACAGATTAACTGATAGTTCGCGTTTCACAATTCTTCAACATTTCTCGGGAAGTGTCATTTATTTTTTACCAAGTGGCTCAGTGCCTGCCATGTTTGGATAACATCACTATTTTGCTGGACAACGACATTAGAACTCCTCGACGTTTCCCGGTCAGTACCATTGTTTTTCTCCACGTTGTCGGGCGCTCCGGCGTTAGATTTTTCACACGAAATTTTATTTTGTAACGTCACAAGACTGGGGAAATTTTCTTTTCCGATCTGAAAAATGCACTCTAGGGATCAAGGTAACCCCGGACCAATGACTGGCTGCCTGATTCCAAAGCAGGCGTCCTAACCACCATACTGCATTATCAGTTGCGGAACATGCTTTGAAGGTGAACCTCTTTCCTGCGCGGTGTGAAACTCAGACACCTTTTAATTTTTACAATATCACAAAATATTTTTCGTAAATATCTGCTTAATAAAATTTTAAATTCATGTTTTCAGCGTAACGATTTTTTTTTTTTATTTTTTACATTGAGGGAACTTCACTCATTGTTAACAAGTGTGCCAATTGAACGACGTTTTTTCGAAGTTTAGTGCTCTGCTTGTGTCTTAAAACGTGATTATTTAATTGGTTCATTTATGTGTTCATCTCATCTTCTGCTTGAATGTTGTGACTGTTCCTATTGCTTACATGTGTCTCCCTCAGCTTTTAAAACGTCGCTGTCTTAATGAAACGTCAAAGTAAAACTGTTTACATCATTACGTTGCAATTAAAAGAAAACGATTATCTTCTCAGTAAACAGACCACATTTTGGAAAGAAGTCTATCCCAGGTTTAAATACGCTATTCAAATATTATTAGATGGAAACTAATATCGTTGCTAAGAACATGGTGATTAAAATATAAAACAAAATATCGTACGCTTCATTTTCTTGAACCATTATAGTAATAATTTTCAGCACGAGTTGCTTCTGATCATGCGCAATCTTGCTGTTTGCACCTTGTGTTTTTGTTGCTTCGATTGCCAGTTTTGGAACACTGTTGGCGCTACCTTAAGGGCCCGTAATTCGCAGCGATGGATAGGACCATCAACGGTATGTTAGAGACGCCAGCTGATGGTGCTGGCACCAACGGATCGCTACCGTACTGTGAACGGCAGATTTCAACCCTCAGTGACTTATCATTACCAACTGGGCGTGATGGGTTACTCCATTTTGTGATATCGAGAAAAAAATATCAAAGGAACACAACGAAAAATATCATTCGTTTATTACCTGATGCAACACATGATCGAAGTCACTTCCACAATTTCCACGTACGAAGTAAAATATAGGATGTTATCGGTCAGTAATGAAATAATTAACTATGTTTCCGAACTTTGGTACAACATCCGTTTATTTTTATTGGTGTAGAACAAACCGATATAGTTCGCTCACCAACGGGCGTCTTTTGCAAGGCTGATTGATACTAACCTATACGGTGAGAACTAACAGTAAACGTTAACATTTGAAATTATATACTTGCTTTGAATCAGAGGAGTAGCCAAATCGCAGTGGACCTCGGGTCCGAACCCCCATTTGAGGGTGGATTGAGTACGAACTTAAAGTGATTCATATACTATGTATATATGGAACTTTTACCAATGAACCAAAATCATGGACCCCTCCCCCTTTAAATATATAATTGCTTTGAGTTAACATCAAATTGTGTGAAAAATGGGAAAAGTGCACTTTTCCCATTTTTTGCACAATTTGAAGTTAAATCAAAGCAATTATATATTTTCAAATGTTAACGTTTACTGTTAGTTCTCTCCGTATAGGTTAATATCAATCAACCTTGAAAAACCTACCTTTTGGTGAGCGAAAGCTGGTCTATGTCAGTTTGATTTACAACAATAAAAATCAATGGATGTTGTACTAAAGTTAATTAATTTGGTGTGTTCGTCCTCATTCATTATTGTTTATCTAAATATTTTTCTGTTTACTTTCAGAAATCTTGAAATTAACTGCAGCTGCAACAGAATGAGTCCTAGGCAAATCCCCAAGTTGGAACAACTGTGTTTGAGGAACGTTTACAAAGACGTCTTTCGGCATGGCACAAAATTTCGCGAAGATCCGATGGATTATTGGAAATTCCGTAAGTATTGAATTTCAAACAATGCATTTTGCATTCAAAGTAAAACTACAACTCATTCTAAAGCTTTATTAATGTTGATATTTTAGGTTTGTAACGTAAAAGCTGCACATAAAGTGGTTTAAATTACGTATAATAAAATAAGCCATTTTTAGAGATAACATAAGGTAGAAATACAAATTCTGTTTCAATAGATGGGCTAACTAACGATTGTTATCGTGTTATTCGAATTTTGTTGCGGGCGTATTTATATACAGGCAATGGCACTCGCTGGAGGAAATTACAGAAAGCCCTAAACGTATCAAGGAATGGTATTAATGCTTATACAGTTCGTTAGTACAACATCAACGCTTTGATTATGACAAACGTCATGCACCACACTGCTCCAAATAATTACGGGAGCGTGGAACTTTGGCGACAGCCTGGAAAACGAAATAACCTAGCTTTTTTGCGGAAAACATCACATTAGGGCGGCCATGGATTGATGGTCTGGGCAAGCATAACTATCAACGAACAGTTGGACTAGTACGTCATCTGGCGACTCAGAAATATACAGCCGATTGTTTGAAACTTATTGTCATACCGTATGCTGCAGCCGTCGTTGATTCGCTCCTTTTCATGCAACATAACACTCGACATTATACAGCTAGTATAGTGGATAGGATGCTTCAAGAGGGAGGAATCGAGTGTATGGAGTGCCCTGCATGCTCCACTGAGTCACACCCTATTGAACATGCCCAGATCGCACTGGGCAGACGCTTTGCAACTAAGCTAGCAACTTCATTGAGTTTTCGTGAACTGGAAACTTCACTCAATGAGGAGTGGCAAAGTGATCCCCCAAAAGCTCCTGGATAACCACATCAATACCATGCCACACAACACAAGTGTGCAGCTCTCTTTGCAGTTCGAGGGAACCATAGACCTACTAGAGGACGGTTACCACCTCAAAAATTCACTTTTTCTTCTTGCACAAATATGCATATATTTCTGTAAAGCACATCACATCATGTGCATTAAATGATAATATTGCATAAAAATTAGTTAAAATGCTTTTCTTTTCCCACATTACTGAATATTCTACTGTAACTTACATAAAAAATTATTTTTTACGTCAACAACGTCAATCACACATGTTTTTCCTTATAATATCTCTTGCTCCCCTAATTCTTTTGAGCAGTGTATTAACGCATTATTTGTTTGTGAACCTGTTGAAGCCGCCCCTGTGGCGTAGTAATCTAAGAGATGGCTTCTGATCATTCGTCCGAGACGGGTCCGGGTTCGGATTCCAATGATACATGGATGTTGTGTTTGTCTTACGGCGCTGCATCACTCGCTTCCCTGGAACCAGTGATCCTAAATTAGCGACGGGCGACTGAGTTGCTCACGGTGGGCGTTAAATCTCTTTTAAAAAAACCAGTTGAAAAGGATATCTGTTCATTTATCTTTGGGACTAGGAGAACCCTTCTCATATCAAACAGTAGTAATTATGAAAATATTTTCTTTTATTGAGATTTCTCATATCAGAATTTCACTATTTAAGTGGTCTAACTTTGAGTCCGTATTTCACATGATATTTGAGTTTTCAAAAGTCTTATAAAATATTAAATTTGCCACTTCACGTGGATGTGAATTTTACTTTCCTGTGAAGAAAGGTGAGAAATATTGCTTGTCCCAACTTTGTGCATTGTAAAAGAAAAAATAAAGTAAAACATTCCGCCTACCCACGAGAAATAATGCGTTCTATATCTGTGTATTTTGGCGTCGACAACATTTCAGCCCTCTTCCGACTTTTTGAAACGGAGATACCGTGTGCATTGATCGTCGGACTGATAAAACCTGAGATACATATAAACTGAGCAATTTACCCTTTCTTTTGAGCTTCTGTTTCTTATGTGAATTTTGTTATTCCTGGATTCGAATTTCTTATTGAGCGACACAATATTTTAACTTTATGTTATTCTTAAAATACTTTATATAAATATTATTTGTGTCTTTTTCTTTCTTTACTTAATGTCATATCTGCACTCTAAAACGTTTCTGCCCATGTGGCAATAACTTGAAGTAAATCAAAATGTTAATAAAACGAGTCTGCGTGAGGTGTGTGATAAGTGACGCCATATTATTTAGAATTAAAAATCATGTGATTCAGTTCTATATTTCCACGGTAGATCTTTTGAGAGTGTTACTTGCCACACACGACTGCGCAAACTGTAACTCCAAGAAAGGATCTCTCAATTCAAATGACATTTATATCACAGATTCCTAATTTACAGGAGATAACTGATTACATTTGCAGAAATATGCAAGGGTTTTTCGCTTCAAAACTCTGTATCGTGTGAAGCCAACTCGAGCAACAACAACAGCCTCAACACGGAGTGGTATTGAATGGAAGACTTTTTTAATGTCGTCGTGGGAATCCTACCAGTCTGCACTCATGCGAGGCCAGAGTTCATGTATGCATGGTGACTGGTCAGTCGTTTAGCAACCATGTCCCAAACATGTCCGGTAGAGGACATATCTGGCGAATGTGCAGGCCAGGGAAGAAGTGTTATCTCCTGGGCATAGAAGAGGTTTTGTACATTCCGGGCCACATTTGGCACAGCTATGCGCTGCTCCAATATAGCACCAGCAACTCTGTAGGAAGGGTATTACCACTGCCTCTAAAACATTCCTGGTATATTTCTAGCTTTTGAGCGTTCCCTCAATACGTATCAGACGAGATCGCGATATGAACCCAATGGCGCACCAAACAATTACGCTTGGTGTTGGGCCGGTATGACGCCACAAAATGAGCGCTGAAAGCTGTACTTCAACACCACGCCTTCGAACACGTAAGCGACCGTCATGGTGAAGCAAGCTGAATCATGACGTCACAAAACATGACATGTTGCCAATCAGAGCGCAAATGTACGTGTTCGAAACCATATTGCAGCTTGAGACGTTTACGGTTAAAAGGCAAACGAATGCGCACTGATCGGCGCTAGCGACCAGACCCTGTTAAGCAGACGACGGCAATCGAACTGTGATAGACGAAAAACTCTGACAACGCTGCGACAACACCTTGGATGACACTGTGCGATGTGTCTTTGAAATAAAGTAGAGGTGGTTCTCATTTCATGCAGTTGGAGCCGAGGATGGACTGGTGGTCAACTTTCGTGACTGCCGCGGAGGAACGTCAGGTTCGATTCCCGGCAGGGACGAAGGCTCGAACCACTAAATATCCGCTGTGCTTCGGATAGGCACGTTAAGCCGTCAGGCCCCGAGTGCTGGCCTCCCGGTAGTAAATAAGGGCGTCCTCTTCCCCCTTTCTGCCTTGCTTCCGTGTCAGTTTCCTATCGGGCACTCTATTCCAAATTTCGTTGCTTCCTATTTCTAAGCGTTGTTTAAGACCAGGGGTCAGATACTCTCTTCCTAAAATCCTTTCCATATGACCTGACCTGACATTTCGCGCAGTCGTGCGATATTGCGGTTCGCTCTCGGATTTCTGAGCGTCGGAGCCTCGTCTGTCCACTGATGTAACCATCGCAACACTGTACTGACGCATCTTTCCGTACGACTGGCAGATTTGCGATAACAAAATCCAGCTTCTCTCATCTAAATGATTCTTCTTCGCTCAATGTCTGTCAGATGCTCAAAATTCAGCCGTCTACAACGGGGCACAGTGAGACACAAGAAACACGCTTTCGATTTAATGTCGGCTTTTTACTGATTGCTGCATCTCATTTGACCCAGCTCGTTATAACCGAGACCAGAGAGTTGCGATGCTCCAAACCTGCATGAGCATTTTCACTGACATTTTATCATTTTCAGACCCCAACCTGATGTACGTATTCTGTAAGTTTCAAACTGAAACCAGCAGCGTTCATGGTACTGCAATTTTCACAAACAGTAGTGTACTAATGTGATAAACAGTAGTGTACTAATGTGAAGGTTTCAGTGTAACAAAAGATTTGATCTGTTTAATGTTAACCAAAGTGTTCTTAACTCCATTTATTATGGTAAGAGCAAGTCCAGGATACTTGATGTCTTGGAAAAAATCAAGTAATAAATAAAAAAAAATGCTAATCTAGATCTGTTGTATAGTGAACTTGAGAGCGTTAGAATTCTGAGCTTTTAGATGTTTGTGAAAAAGTTCTTAACCCTGGGCATTACAAGTTAGAAATTTAGTCCACACGCATAGCAGGAAACTGGAAGAAGGAAAAGAGTGGGGAATGGAAATTGTTCCTTCAATCCTTTTCACTCTACCGAATGTTTACAATTTATTTAGCAAACCAACAGAAGTATCAATTTCATTAAGTTCAAATTGATGCCATAATTTAATTTTAAATAGCTAGAAAATGAGGTTTACATTTCCCCTGAAAGAATAGCTCAAGTTGTGCTTAAGCGCACACACACACTACACCGAAGAGCCAAAACATTACGATCAACGTATCATATCGCAAATTCTAGCAACTACAGGTAAATAACAGCTCGTGCGAAAGTCATGAAACTGTATAAATAGTACCTGATCCTGAGCTCTGTCATTGAGTAATTTTTCGTATTCTCAGAGATGGTAAATGTGACAGCGGGATTAAGTGAGTCTGACAAAGGACAAATTGTAATGGCCTGGTAGTTAGGCCAGAGCATTTCCGAGACGGCAAAGGTTGTGGTGCACACACAAACACAAACATGTGCGCGCTCTCTCTATCTCGCACACACTCACTGTTACACACACACACACACTCACTCGCACACACAAACACACACAGGCTGCCATAGTTAGTACATTTAAAATATAGTCCGGGAAGGGAAATATACGTCGAACCTCCGTTAAGATGTGGGCCGACCGCGGCTCCTCAATGTTAGTCTCGCCTGCGAAAAGCTGTTTTCATGGCCCGTGGTGGACCTACATTCTATTAGGCAGATGGTCATATTGTTTTTCTCATGGGTGTATTGCATGGTACAATGCATACATGCTGGTGAAGAATTTGGATACTGTGCAGAATTCTAGGGAACTAGGTTTCTCTCAATTAATGCCTGCAAGGCATTTTTCATATGAGTCTACTGTCACATAAGTTAATATTAATTTATTAAGTTGAAACATAATTTAGTATAAATCGAAACTACTAATTATTTTTTTCTTTTCAGAGCTTTTGTTTTCGCACGACATTGTGAAAATGATTGGTGCAAACCTTGGCAAGATGGTATCAACAGGAATTTCCAATGGAAATTACACTAAATCCGTGGAAGAATTCTCAGACTTCATCTTTAGCAAATTTGTTAAGATGATTGACGAGCCTATAGGTGGATTCAGTCCAGAAGTTCTAACGGCGATTTCTCGTAACTGCAAGGTATGCTTTTTTATTTAATGTTATGTCAAACGGAATCACGGGTTGTTCTAAAGATTTCGCTTTTTTATGTACCTGGGTAAACATGGGCGTACTCTTGACTTAAAAGTTGGAGTTGTTGGCGTCGGTTTTTCTGAAATTGCCAATCGAGTATTAAAAAAAAAAGAATTTTGATATATTCTTTTTTCCAGTAAATAAGTGAAATGTTTAAAAATTATTTTCATTTTCGCGGTTTTATAATATATAAAAGCTGGATGAAGGCAAAGCAGTTAATGAGCAGTAGCGGCTCGTCCAATGAAGTGCCACTTCAACCTAAATTTATAACACAAAAAAAAAAAAACAATATTCGAATAATTTGGCGGGTTCATAGAAATAGTGACCTTTTTGTTTACAAGAATGATTTCTGGAAACTGCTGTGGCTTTGAAACGAAGGTTCTCCCGCCTCTGAAAGCAAGATAGATGTGTGAGCACGCTTTTTTAATGGACATTACGAGTTTACGAGAAAAAGGCGACTTCGTAATATTTGAAGATACAGTGCCAATAAAAATTGAAAATTGGAAAGGGAGTGAGACAAGGTGACACCATGTCTCCCAAGCTCTTTAATGCTACATTATAAAATGTCTTTCAGTCAATGAACTGAGGAAAACAAAAGGGATGAAGACTAATGGAGGTTATTTTACTCACCTTTGTTTTGCTGATGACATAGTCGTTTTTGCAACTACCCCTTCAGAGCTGCAGATTACGATCCAAGAACTTGCGGACAAGAGTAAAGAAGTGGTATTAAAAATGAACTTTCAGTAGACAAAAGTGATGTACAATGCTTATACAAAAAACGAAGATTTGTGAATTGATGGGGAAAAGCTGGAGAAAACCGATACCCACATTTATCTTGGGCAACAGATATCTAATGAGCGTCACATTGATGAAGAAATTAATCGGCGTATAAAACTTGGATGGGGAGCTTGTGGAAGAAAAAATACAACTGTTAAAAGCAGTATGCCATTATGTCGTACAAGAAGAATGTTTAATCAATGCATCCTTCCAGTGCTTACGTATGGAGCAGACACGGACGCTAACTAAAAAAACGTACAAAGACTGCAGACAACTCAAAGAAGCGTAGACAGATGCTTGCATGGTGTAACCAGGAACGATAAGAAGAGGAACTCGTGGATTAAGAAAATGATCTATTCAACACACTTGGCACAGAGTTTCTGGAGTTTTTAACCCTTCCAAAAAATTCTGAAGTCTCATCACTCAAATACTGCTCTGCTGCTGATATCACCTCCGAATCATTCGAGAAATTCTTCCGTTTCAATCTTTGTATGGGAACCGAAAAACAGTAAACCATCCGTTGGAGAAGTGCCTATTGGGTAGGGTGCAAATTGTTAGGGTTTAAAAGGATACATACAGGGTGCATAGGAAAGTGTCTTTAGCCTGAAATAACTTCCGAACGGAGAGAGGTACAGTTATGAAAGTGAGACAAAATTGTAGTAAAGTGTGTACGACCAATCGAATGCAACCGATAGCATAGCTCCTAGTGGCGAAATGCGGAAGTTAGCCCTTGCAAATCGAAACCGAAAAGAGATAGAGCAAAATTTCCAATCCGAAAGTTGTAGAGAATCAATTATTTAGTTCAAAACGACATTTGTTTCACGCGGATAAGATAAATTGTCGCCTGAATACCCTAAAATGTTCGAAATCGATGCGCGACGATTCGAATCTGCATATTCACATTTCGCATATGTAGCCGTATGCAAATGCAGATTGAGACGTTTACCGTACCTACGATATAAAACCAGTAGCAGGATGTACCCTGATCAGAAGTTTAGGTCTACTACGCTGTGTCAGAATGGCGAGCTTCACTCTCTCCCAGTATTGTGAAATGGTGCTTATTTACGGTGCTCCACCTTACCGAATTACTAAACCGACACAACGACCACTACTGGGCGATGGAAAATCCCTCGTGGGGACGATCCACTAAACATCATGTCCGTTGGTCCAAATGTGGTGCGGTATTTGGAAGAACCGCTTAGTGGGACATGTGTTCTAAGAAGGCACATTAAACGGACAGAGATACCTCCAACTATTACAGGAAATCATACCAGACTTTTTAGATGACATTCCCCTTTCCGCATTACGTTCCTTGTGGTTCCAACACGACGTTTTGAAAGAGCGAGGGAATAAGATATTCAATTGTGCATGACTTTTATCGATTATGAAAAAGCCTTTGATTCGTTGAAACCATCAGCAGTTACAATGGCTCTGAAATCCTGAGGTATTGAAGATGCATACATTAATATTATTAATAACATCTATGAAAATGCAAGTGCAAAGTTTCGGCTGTTTGAAAATACAATACACATAAAAATTGGAAAGGGGGTGAGACGTCGTTTTGGAACCACAAGGAACGTAATCTCTCCGATGCTTTTTAATGCCACATTGGAAAATGTCTTTCAATCACTGATCTGGGAAAACAATGGGATAAAGATTAATGGAGATTATCTAACCCACCTTCGTTTTGCTGATGACATAGTCATTTTTGCAACTACCCCATCACAGCTGCAGAGTATGATCCAGGAAATTGCTGACAAGAGTAAAGAAGTGGGATTAAAAATGAACTTTCAGAAGACAAAAGTGTTGTTCAATGCTTTTACAAGAAATGAAGATTTATCGATTGATGGAGAAAAGCTGGAGATAACAGACACGTACGTTTATCTTGGACAGCAGATATCAAGTGAGGGTCGCATTGATGAAGAAATTAATCGGCTTACAAAACTTGCCTGGAGAGGTTTTGGAAGAAACAGCATAATTTTCAAGAGCAATATGTCATTATGTCTTAAAAGAAAAGTGTTTGATCAATGCATCCTTCCAGTGCTTAGGTATGGTGCAGAGACGTGGACCTTAACTAAAAGAGACATACAAAATCTGCAGACAACACTCTGAAGCATGGAGAGGTGTATGTTTGGTGTAACTAGGAGAGACAAGAAGAAGAACTCGTGGATCAGAAAAATGGCAAGAGTGGAAGACATCATGATCAGAGTTAAATCCCTGAAATGGCAATGGGCTGGACATACTGCCAGAAGGACAGACCATCGATGGACAGGAGATATTTTAGATTGGATTCCAAAGAACCGGAAAAGACCCAGAAGAAGACCACATGGGAGATGGGTGGATGAAATTCGAAAGTATGCAGGAGTGACATGGAGGAGACTGGCACAAGACAGACCGTTGTGGAGGAAACTTGGGGAGACCTTCGTCCAGCAGTGGATTGATAATGATTGACGATGATGATGCTGCTGCTGCTGATGATGATGATTAGTCCAAAATACAGTCGCCATCGTTTGCCACGACCTGCTTCCATAGTCGGCGCAGCTGTTAGATACCGTCCCTCTAGAAATGTGTCGTCTTGGACGCAAAGAATTGCGTCCAAGACGGAACGATGTCGATGTGCGTTCGACATCGTCCCGGTTGATGTACCGCTGTCCGTCGAAGATGTGCTACAAAAATCTGGCAGCCATTTGGGAGCAATGTCCGGGAAATAGGCTGGGTGCAGCCGCAGCTCCAGCACAGGTCCTTGACCTTGTGACAGGTCACCAGTGCTGTGTGAGCTTTCTGTCCATCGTGCTGTAAGTGGGTGCCCTTACTGTTCAGCAGTGCTTGTCGTCTCGAATTTAGCAATGCATGCCCATCGTCGAGCTGATGTCAGTTCACATCGCAAGCGATATTGGTGTTTTGCCTTGAAGCAGCAAAGAAAGTACGACGTCCCGCATATCCTATCAAACAAACAGTTGAAACTTATGTAGGTGTAAGCTGGAATTGGGGAGCGCGATAGGCTCTTGTTTTGGGTCCCACCTCCGTTTCCAGGGTCTGACATTTTCTTACAGGACCCATTTCTCGTCACCTGTCACAATGCGGTTCACGAACGGTTCAACTTGGTCACCAGCATGCAGGGTAACGCTTGCACTCATGCTATTTTCTTTCTGATTAACCGCGAATTAATGGGGTACCCAAACTCCTCTCTTGTGCCCTTTCCTAAGTTGACGCAGGTGCCTGATAATGCTTGTGTGTGTAATCTCTACTGTTCGGTCAACTGTCGCATGGTCACGCGTGGATCGGTTTCAGCTAAGGTCTTTTGTAAGTGCATATCCACTCTTGCGGGTCTTCCTGCTTAGGGATGGTCTGACAAGTCCAACCTTTCTTCGCGAAACCGTTCGAACCAATTACAGCACTGACGACGTGATGTGGCATTTCGGTAATGGTTCTTACAGCACTTGCGGGAGTGCTACTCCGACGAAACTCATACAGTATGCAATGGCGGATGTGTTCCTTGTCCACATCCAAGTTGGCTGGCGCTTACACTCTTCGCCTCCTGACAGCTAACTGCCATTGACTTGAGCCACCTACCTGCTGATGCCATGCCGGTCTGCTGCTCAATCTCAGTGGCCAATGTGCGCCGTTGTCAGAGCTTTGACTTCGGGTACTTTGTCCTCGGACTTTACTTTCTTTCCAACCCAATGCGATACTATTTTATTTAAAGTGGGCTCTTTTGACGGATAACTAATTTGACTGGTGCTATTTTGTCGATTGAATGTGACAACGGTGCTATTTTGGTCTGGACTATTTTGTTGGGTCGCTGTTAGAAACATTACGCATATATGAGTGTCGTTTCCTTTACGATAAAAAAAAACTTCTGAAAAAAATGTTCCACATTTGTCAAGAATGTCCAGTTATTCATGCTCAAGTACAGTTAAACAGTCCACAACAAGGTCGTTGGTCGGAGGATTCCAGAAGGGGATCAACACCCCCACCCCACCCCACCCCACGCCCCGCTACTGCAAGGCAAGACCATCCGTCCTGGAAAATGAATGTCGTTATAAATTCTCTGAACTTTTAGTTTTTGGTGATTTATGAAAGTGAATTTTCTATTTCATTATAAACATACAATGTTATCTATGTCTTGCACTGATTTTAAAATAAGCAAACTTGAAATGATACAGTAAAGACAATGGATAACTCAAAAGAAATTTATGGTCGAATTACTTATAAGTTCTTCTATAATTTGTAAATGGTAAATTGATATTTTCACAAGAGATATTTTAAACAGAGCTCTGATATTCTCTGCGAAATACTTCAAGACGAATGGAGCAAAGACAGGTATTGTGATACTCTACGTTCAGGTATAAGTGAATTCAAAACTGAAGTATCACATAAAGCGAAATTGAGCTGAAACCAAGCAACTCATCTGTTTTAGAATAATTTCACACAAATTAGCAGAAAGTACGAATGCTGACATGTTCCTTCAATCTAATTTAAATCAATGTATTGTGACGTTTGGACTAAATGTTTTCCGCTAGTTGGATGAAATATACAGAACTTCAAATGCAAATAATCCCTTGCATAACGGAAATTACATGAGTGATATCACGAAAAACATTGCGAAAAGTTTAGAAACAGGATTCAGTATTTTAGTATGAAAATTATGACCGAAGCAACAAATCTAAACTTATAAAAACGAGTCAAAAGCACGAAATTTAAGTTTAAGCTTCTTATCGTATTTCCAGAATACAGGTGATCAAAAAGTTCGCCTCAGTTGGAAGAAAAAAGTTACTGAAAAAATGTTCCACTTCAGATACTTGCTTATTACATTGGCTAATTTCAAAGCACCAAAATTAAACAATGAATTGCAATTTGTAGAAAAGTATGGATTTCAAGAATTTCCTCCAAAACTTTACCTTCTGCGTTCAGTACACTGAAAAAATTTTCCGTGATGTGTCGTTAAACCTCCAATACAATCCTAATTCCCACCCCTCCCCAAAAAAAATTGAAAAGAACGTTATTGTATACTTTAAGAAGAACTTTTAGAATGGAAGAAATTTACTTCTGTATTTCATTTGTTTGAAATCACTGTTTATTTATTTATTTATTTATTTATTTATTGCTAGGTATTGAAGCTTTTTGTCTGTTCCAATAGAGATACGACTTGAAATATTCGATTTAAAAGTGCAATAATTTTTCCTTTTCTGTTACTATTTTCGAAAAGCAGAATGGGTTTTTGCTTGAAGAAATCGATGAAAATCTAATTCCGCTTGAAAATTTGCTGTATTGACATCGCTTAAAGAATGGGTGGCATTTGTTAAGACAGCATTATATTCTTTAAGGTTAGAAACTCTAGTCCATCACCATATTCACGCTTCACCTATGCTACTCAAAATGAAAGAGAGAGCGAGGGAGAGAAATAGAGAGAGCGAGAAGAAAGGGGCGGTGTGGATGGGGGTGTATGAAAAACTTTCTCATCCAATTTTATACGTTATTTTTCTTTATCCATCTCAATGTAAGTAAACTAAAACTGGGGGAAATCGGTTTTAAAATCGTTACAATAGGCTGTTTCACGTGAAATATCAGATTTTACAGTTTCGTGGAGTTGTTAACCAATTTAAAAATAGTACGGTTCTCACTCAGTATGGTTCTCATTTTAATACCACCCATTGCTTAAACTTGCCAAGTTCTTGCATTCTTTTATATATGAGGCAATGAAGAAACAGAATAATGAAGAAGAAGGAGAAAAAGAGGCGTTGTTTTCTAATGAATTTTCTTTCTTTTTTATTTCAGAATTTAAAGGAGTTTCGTGCTACGAGATCTTATTTAGATCCGGATATATACAAACCTTTCTTCAGAAACACGCAAAACCTAATAGCTCTGAGACTCGCTGGGTACTTTAAACAGGAAGTGGAAATTATGGAAGTCATTTCACACTCCCTAATTCACTTGCAGAGTTTAGATTTGACGTTCACGGATATACAGGACAGTGGGCTATTTGCCCTCTCTGGCCACAAGCAAACTACTGATTCCGTGCCAAGCTGTTGTTTTCTTCAACCGTGCAACACCGAGACTTCGTTGAAACTCTTGAAGCTGAGTTTGGGTAATTCAGAGATAAGCAAAGTAGGAATCGCTTGCATTCTGACGCACATGCCAAAACTTCGAGACCTAAAACTTCGCAATAAAGAAGTCGCACTTGACGCCATATGTGAAATTGATAGGCAAAGAAAGAAATGTGGTATGCAAAGGCTGAAATTGAAAATAACATCAATTACGTGTCCGAGCACCTTTGCAAACTTGGAGCCTGTTTTTGAAAGTTGTTCGGAACTACAACACTTAAATTTCTCCATTTCAGGTGATAAACCTGAATGCGACAGGCTTAGAGAGGATATTTTGGCAACAAGCAAACTTATTTTCCTGAAAAGCATTTGTTTTTCATGTAAAAATACTGCTGACGTAGCTGAAAATTTTAAAAAGTTTTGGTTGAACAAGGGCAATCAGATAAAATCTTTAACTTTGGAGGGAAGTGTTACAGATGCAGCTTTATTTAATCCAAAGGATCTTAGGTACATTCTAAGTATGTGTCCGCGCTTGGAAGAACTGAATTTGTATGGTATGTATCTTCATTGGCCAGTCGGGTATGAGCCTTCTGAAAATTTCTCGTCGCTTATAAGTTTACAAAAATTGAGCATCGATATGGATGGTGAATCAAGTTCCTCAGTTGTCACTGAAGTTTTCAAGATCGTTTATGCAGCCAGGGAAATACACGAATTATATCTGCAAATTCCTGGACAGGAAGCAATTATTCATGATTTAATACTTCTAGGGAGATTTCCTTTTTGAGAATATCATCGTAATAACATGAAACGTATCGGACGATAATGATGGACCCTTTTGCTAAGTGCAAATGTATATCATAAAAATAATAACAATCTACAAATTTTTGATCTATGATATTCAAATGTTACTGCCTACGTATCAAATTGGTATCTATCTCTCAAAAAAAATTAAGTTTGAGGGCTCTTACTGAGCCAGTTACCAGCTTTGTTTGAATAATACGCTGAGTTATTATACGTTTATGGTTTTGTATAAAGTCTCGAGAAGTGTAAATTGTTTTGTACAGATACGGTCATTAAAGCTTGATTTTGTGTATTTATTTTGTCTTTGTGATTTTTTGGAATTTGCAAACCTGACGCAACTAGTCGTTAGCTTTAGTTTCCTTTAATAAATTTGCCCTAATTTGATGCAAAGCACCTTCGATTTAAAGAAAAATGGGAAAAGGAATTCCTTCACCTTATTGTAGGTTCTTGTAACATCGAAATACGATACATATTTTAAATAGTCTTATTTGGCGTTCTTTTATATCGAGTTCAAGTAAAGGAAGCAAATAGGGGGAAACAAATCAATGGTCACCGAAAGCTACGATTATTTTGATGGCTATTTATGCCATTTTTTTTTCATACGCTTTCCAACCGTAATTTGAAGAAGCGTATATGCTCCAGCTTTGACCGTCTGTCTGTCTTTCGGCACGATAGCTCGCGTAAAAATCGTTCGATTTCGATGTAATTTCAGTATGTGGTAGGGGACAACCAAGGGACGAACCCTGTTGAAAATAGGGTCAAAGGACAGGACATAGGCGGGAAATCCATTCCATCGCCCTTATGCTTCATAACTTACGTAAAAATGCTTCGATTACAACAAAACTTTATCATGTTGTTCTGGGTATATACTGAAGGTTCTGTTGAATATCTTCGAAATAGGGTCAAAGGTCAGGGCACAGGAGCGAGATTTATTCCACATACCTTTACTAAAAATCCTTCTATTGCGACAAAACATTAATATGTTGTTCCGGAGGTACACTGAACCAATTCTGTTTACTATAATCAAAATGGGGTCAAAAGTCAGGGCACAGGAGCGAGATTTAATCCACAGCCATTATCCTCGTAACTTGAGTAACAATTTCAGTAATGATTTCTGGTATGTTGTTAAGCGTATCATAATCAATGCATCGCATGATTTTAGAAACTTGATTTTTTTTTTTTTTGCCTAAACTGAGAATTAGAGAAGTGAAGATCATCACTTCGCCGGGAGCAGCAGAAAAATCATAAAAAATATATATCTTCGTGGGCACTGAAACTTTAATACAAAACATGTGAGCAGTGTGGCAACATGCAGAAATACCCTATGGGATCATCAGTATCTTTCTAGTAGTATTGAGCAGAGAGTTTGCCTATATACGACACAGCCATGGCCCGTACAGGTATAAAGAAACGCTCTTCGACTGACAGGCATCATAGGCAAGCTTGAACACTGTACAAGGTCATTCAGCAGAGCTCGGTGACTTTTATCGTGGTGCACCTTCATTAGCATAAGAGCAATACAAGCCGTCTGCATCGGAGCCCCACGCGCAACAGAGTTCGCTGATCTGTCGTTTTAGACAAACTTCCGGTAGCCCACTGGTTCATTCGCCAAGTGAGTTTCTCCCCTGTAGCGTGTCGATCGGCCCTCAAGCACCTTCGCAGCCGACGTTCACCTCTCACATCAATGGCACGTGGATCTTCGCGGTTTTCGTCTCTTATTCGCAATGGTGCCATTTCCCCAGGCACGATACACTTTAACCACAGCAGCACGCGAACAGTTCACAAACAGCGCTGTTTCAGAAATACTGTCACCCTTGACCCAAAAGCCGATATTCATCCCTTCTTGCACATCTGACAAATCGCTCCTTTTATCAATGACAGCAACGAGTTATATGTTTTCAGAATGCCTGCAGCACACGTTGTATACTCACTAAGCCAGCTCACGACACGTGCCTTGTTTCATTGGCTACGCGCTGTTCACGTCAAAAGTATTAAGTGGTCACAATAATGTGACTCTACTATGTAGAAAAAATCATCAAAGGGGCTTATGGGTATTGATAACTTCTTCCTTTGTTGTTCCACTCAGAGAATATTTAAAGTGGTATCAATTTAATGAAATAGTACAATATGTTTCATATTTGAAAACAGATTAAAATTGTATGATAATAATACATATTCATCATTCACGTATACAATGTATACCAACCTCTTTTTTCAGTATCAACTCTTCGCAATCTGTTCGCAACCTCTGTACATTTCCACAAAACTCCATTCACTCTCTCACATTCAGCATCGTAATTTTATGTTGTTCTGACTCACCGTCCGCGTTGCCGAATGTACAAGTTGTTCGTGGAGGTAATGTGCCGTCCAGTTAGAAAATGGTTAGCCAAGAAATAACGCAGTTTGCGTATGGAAAAGCACAAAATAATTAAGTATAACTCAAAGCGTGGTAATAGCTCATTAAACCGAGCGGCCAGTTTTTGGTTATTAACAAGCGAGAATAATGATGATCAGTCTCCGTTCATAGTTTGGGTGTCAATAATTTGTGTTAAGTCAGAAAACAAATACGTTCCCGGTGGCTCTGTGGACAGAAACACGGCCTTTTGACTAGTAAACCGAGATGCTGCTGAGTTTGGCCCTGCATATGGCATAGGTGGCGCGTCTGACCTATGGCTGTGCTTCTGTTGTACATTGTCTGGATCAGTGACCCTAAAGTAAGGACAGGGTAGACCTTCTAGCTTTGAATGCTTCTGAGGATTGTTAAACCTCGAAACAATACCACAAAAAAAATTTGGAAAATACACGAAACAGAGAAGGAAATCAGGATCATTTTCACAATACAGGAATATACATGTCCATTTAGGAAAACATGTCGGGCAGTGCACTTACCGTATAACATGTAGCCAAAGTGTACGATTTGAAGTGTTCCGAAATTGGTTTGGCGAGATTCTGATGTATTGTTAGTGCATGTGGGTTGGCTCCGAAATGTAGAACTCGTAAACTTTAAGGCTGACTGTGTCAGAAGAAGTTAAAACTTTCTCCTGTAACTCAGTACAGTCCCAGCAAAATTAGTCTTACTGCACAAGTACTCAGTGGAGATTTGGCGGCCCGCAACGGTCCAACCCATAATGCTGATGCTCCAAAATCAATAAAAGGTCCCGGCGGTCAACACATGGATCAACAGCAGGTGTCCCCATCAGTTGTCATATGCCACAACATGAACTCCAGTTATCCATCCATCACAGGCAGTGACTGCCAAAAGCTGCCTTTCCGGAGTCTGAGAGCACGTGCCATAAATGAAAGATAGCCAAATGTGGTCCGCCAGTTTCTCTTAGTAGTGGCAGCCGACAGCCATGCCATTGTGTGACGTAACTGATGTCTTGCCGAATCTTGTCCGCCAATTGCGTAGTAAGGACAAAAGGACAACATCATAACTCCTCGACGTTTCTCGGTCAGCGCCATTTTTTCCCGCCACGTGGGCCATGTTGGATACCGTCACGACTTGGTCTGTGCTATTTTTACCTATCGGAAACTTTACTGCCTAGAGTCACGGCACTGGAAATTCTTTTTCTACTGGTCTGAAAAAACGTTCTATTGATCAGGATAATCTCGAGGCCACGATAGTTCGATTCAAGAGCAGATGCTTTAAACACAAGACTGCATTCTCTGTTGGGGTAGGTCGCTTGAAGGTGAGCATCTTTCCTTCGCGATGTGATAAGAAGGGTTCACTTTTTTATTTTTTCATAAATGTCCGTTTCACATAATTCATAAATTTATTAAACGTAATGATTTTTTTATTTACATTGAGGGAACTTTGCTCATTTTCAACGCGGGTACCAACTTAAAGATGTTGTCCAAAATTTTGTGGTCGTGAAAAGATATTGTTTAATTAATGAATTTACATGTTCATATCACATTCTGCTACATTTTTAACGTTTTATCTTTTTTTCCGTTACCAGGAGCTACATTTGTTCTAAATAAGAAAGATATTTTATTTTATTTCTGGTTATCTTTAGCAGCGAACTTCTCCAATCTGACGTATTCACCCGATGGATCAGTGAATTATATTCACATAGCGTTCCTTATTTTTTTCAAATACTTGAGTATTTTCTAATTAATTTATACCACATTTTTTTAGAAATACCCATTTTATATAATTTATATTTTTTCCAACATAACGATATTTTAATGTCTTTGGGGTGAGTTTTGTTTGAAGCGTTACGAACGATTACTCAATACATTTACTAAGTTTTTTCGAAACTATTTCTTGTTGTTCATAGAAATGGAATGGATGTGTTTCATGGCTAATTGCATTTTCGATTCCCCCTGTTTTCGTGAAAGAAGTTTTCTGTGAAATGAGTTTGTATAAACGCAAGAGAGTAATTGATTATTCCTCATATTTTATTATTTATTTATTTTGTAATTTTCCTCCGACGTTAATCTCTTCAACGCGTCATTTCGTAAAGAATTTAATTCGTTTCAATTGGTTTTTTTCTCCTAACATCTACTAAAATTACATAATGCCTATGGTAAGAAGCCAACTTACTGATAGTAAGAGACTCTGTGCACGTGTTGTTGCTGCGCATGCGTAATCCCGCTGTTTGCACCTCGTGCTGGGTGTTATTATGTTTAGCAGTTTCGGGCCACTCGTGGCGCTGGCTTAGTTGGAGGCCAGTAATTTCCAGCAATGCAGCAGGGCCAACAACGGTATGCCAGAGGCTGCCACCAACGTAGCATTAATTTTAGTTGTAGTAGGAAGATGGTCTCTTTTTGTTTTAGGAGACTATCTGGACTTTTCTTATTGCTACCGTACTGTGAGTGGCAGATTTCAATGAGAAGTGACCTATCTCTGTCGGCGGGAAATAATTTTTCTACATTTGTATTTTTACTGGGATACTGGGTGGCATGAAGTCTTTTAGTTGATACGGGGGTTGTACCGAAAGTAATGCAAAAGTAGGCATAACTTTTTTGTTAACTGACAGAGATCGTTTAAATTACACATGTTGGTAGAGTAACTTTTTCTCTATACAAAGGTACCACTCTACATAGTCTAGATCACAAGAAATGCATTTGCTTGAACCCAGCTCTCGAATCCTCTTTGAAAAAATTCAGGTGTGGACTGTTGTACCAGCTTCTTCACAGCCACTTTCATCTCGTCTGCGACACCAAATCGCTGTTCCCGGAGACTGTACTTCATGAGACTGAACAAGTGGAATTCGGAGGGCGTCAGATCTGGGCTGTATGGGGGATGGGGGAGCACCAACCAACAAAATTTGTTGATCGCCTGATGTTTTGCCAAAAATATGTGCAGTCTCGCGCTGTCATGGTTAATGTGGAACCTTTTCAGATTCTTGTTCGGTCTCTTCCGGCTTCTTTAAGTTTCTTGAGGGTCTCAATGCACCGCCCGGTGGTCTCGGTACGGTCACGTTCCAGAAATTCAGGGAGAATGACACTCCTTTCATTCCAAAAAACAGTCACCATGACTTTCGGTGCTGCTCTCTGGCTCTTGAACTTCTTAGACCTTGGTGAAGAGGTGTGACGCCATTCCATGGATTGATGTTTCGTTTCCGGATCGTAATGATACTCCTACCTTTCGTGCCGTGTCCCTGTATCGGAAACAAATATGTCTTTATTAGCTTTAAACGCTTCCAGAAGATCAAAGCAGACAGCCGCCCTTCTCTCCCTCAAATCGAGTGTCAACTGCCGAGGTACTCACTTTGCACGCACTTTCCGATAGCCTAAGCCTTCCACCATCTTCTGTATGGCATTGTGACCAGAGCCTATATTTTTGCAACAAGTTCACGAATTGTGACTAGCCTGTCTGCGCGAATCAATTCATCGACGCGCTTGTAACGTATACTCTATATTCACTTTCCTTTTGATTTTACTATCTCTGGTTATTTTATTTTACTATGTAAATTATCTTCCTACTGAACGAAATATTATTTCACCCGCTGAATGAGATCTGGCAATGAGTGTAAGTCATGACGTGGTGGTAGCTAGTATATAGGCGCGTTCATCGAGGTGTCGTGTGTGGCGTTGTGTTGGAGTTGTGTTGTGTTGTTGAGGTTGAGTTGTGTTGTGTTGGTTGTAAGAGGAAAGTTATTCATTATTATGTACAAGATATATGAGTGCCTTAGTTGACCAAGAGTCTTGCCAATAAACAAGTTTGTCAGTAAGTTCAGTCTTTCTCAATTCTTAGTTTTGTCAGACCTCTGTCTGGCTGTTAGGTTTATGACTTTGATTACTTAATATAAATAACCAGCGTTGAGACTTTGTTTGAGTTCATAATTAACGAGTAACAACACCCTTTTGGGAATTCATTATTTTGAAGCTTAGAGCATTATTCATTCATAATAATTAGCTTAGCAAAAAGATAAACAAAGCTAATTCATTATAATTGGCGCCCGAACTTTTCTCGAACACGAGATCCTGACTATTATTACCCATGGCTTCCTTACCTGAGACAACTGCAAATTTCCACCTTCCGGCAAGTCTCGAGGGTAATGGTGTTTGTTTGGACAATTTGTACGAAGCCTGTGGCTCTGACTTCGATATGAATGATCTACACATACCCAAGCGTTCTTCACCATTTCGTAATGCACCAGCTTCTTATCACTCTGAGTCGCGGGTCGTACCTGAGGGAATTCAATCCTCTCAGCGAAGCAGAATGCTTGCTCATTTCGTGCCGCATGCAGGAACAATTTATTTCAATGGTTTGGAGGGGTCTTTAAAGTTCCTCGAAGATCTGGAAGATCATTTTGATCTCTATAATATTCCTGAAGACTGCAAGGTTCAAATTGCCGGGACTTGCTTGCGGGATACCGCCAAGACCTGGTATCGGCAGTGGCGAGGGTCGAACCCGGATTCTCATTATGAGAATTTCCGTGCAGAATTCTTGGAGGTCTTTCCTTTCGGCCTCAGTCGAGCTAGCCTTGCTCAACAGCTGTTTTCACGTCAACAAGGTCCCACTGATAGCCCTGTTGCATTTGCGTTGGAAACTACACGCCTATATAATCTATGGGATCCACATGCCAGTCATGTTGACATGTTGGATACCCTCGTACAGCAGCTCGACCCATTCTTACAAGATTTTCTTGAGTTTCGACACCCTACCACCATTCATGAATGCCTTCGCCTCATACGCACGTATGAAGAGCGACATGGCAAACATGCTTCAACTCACCATGCTCGGGCACCCCGCGAGGCTTATTCCGAAAACCCTCAGCGGCATAATAGACAAAACTTTCAGCGCGAGCATACACAAGTGCCCACCCAAGCTTCATACGTTCCACCACACAGAAGAGTGGCGAACCATCAACGAGTTTCTGAGCAAGCTTCGGGATATCGTCATAATGCACAGTATGCTCGACCCCGTTTCACTCAGCAGCATTCGGAACGTTCTCATGCTCAGGGCAATAATAATTTTTCTGCCCGTGCTGAGGGCAGACATAACGAATATGAAAATGTCAACAGACACGCGGAGTTCCCGACGCAGGGTTCACGCAATTTTCCTTATCGTGAAAATTTTCCCGATACCCGGCAGGGTCGAAGTTTCCGACCACATGATAACACCACCAGAATTCCTTTAAACTCCCACAGGAAGTAGACGAAGGGTCGGTCCTGCTTCCTGATACCAAACATTCTGACCCTAAAACAGTATTAGTGACTGTTCAAACTCCTCAGTTGCCTGATGTATTCTTGACACTTGAAGACGTTATTGTCGAGACAAAGTTCGACACTGGGTCTGAGATATCAGCCCTAAATACAAAGTTTTGCAATGACGTTTTTTCTGCAATACATGTTCAGCCTGCAACGCAGTATTTGCGAGGGGCCAATAATGAAATCTTCAGTATCGCAGGAACTGTCACATTATCTTTAGGGCTGGGAAAAGCTCGTTTTACACATTATTTCCTGCTTATAGACGAGCTACCCGTGAAATGTCTCATAGTTATGGACTTTATTAACAAGTTTCAAATAACTTTGAATTTTGTACAACATGTGATTTCCTTTCCGGAACCTGTCGAAATGATTCCGACGGTTCCTGTAGATATTACGAGTTTATTGTTGAGTGACCAATTGAATGAGGGGCAACGAGACCAGCTTTCTCTCCTTTTACAGGAAAGCCTTGGTTTATTTTCGGATCAACCTTGTTTCACACAGGTGGTTTATCATGTTATTGACACTGATGGTTCGAAACCCATTGCGACGAAACCTTACGCTTGTGCTCCACATAAAAAACAAGAAATGCAACGTCAAATTGCTGAAATGATTAAGCAGGGCATAATCAGGGAATCAACAAGCGCCTGGGCTGCTCCTGCCTTCTTGGTTCCAAAGAAACAACCAAATGAATTTCGTTTCGTGACAGATTTTCGCAAACTCAACCAAGTCACAAAAACAATCAATTATCCCCTACCTGTCATGTCACATATTCTAAATGACTTGTCGTCAACCAAATGGATGTCAACTTTGGATTTGGCAAGTGGATATTGGCAGGTGGCAGTACATCCGGACTCTGTCGATAAAACAGGCTTTGTGACTCCTTTTGGGGCCTATGAATATTTACGTATGCCTTTTGGTTTAGCTTCTGCACCTGCTACTTTCCAAAAGCTTATGGACACGGTTCTCAGACCTGTCCTGGGTCCCCATGTGCATGTCTATTTGGATGATATTATTATAACATCAGAGACTTTTGACGAGCACCTTTCTCTGCTCAAACAGGTGTTCCAACTTATATACAATGCTGGCTTGACATTAAAACCTAGTAAATGCCAGATAGCGAGGGACGAGATTGTATATCTGGGGTTGAAAATTACTCCCCACGGTTTATTCACTGATAATGAAAAAATTAGGCCTATTGTTGACTTTCCTCGGCCTAAAACAGCAAAAGAACTATCCCGCTTTCTGAAAATGACCGGTTGGTATCAGCAGTTCGTCCCCGCTTATGCTACAATATGTGAGCCATTGTATGCTTTAAAGCGTAAATACAAGAAGTTTATTTGGACACCTGAAGCTAACGCTGCATTCGAAACACTGAAGTCTGCATTGACTCAGCCTCCGGTGTTGGCTTTCCCGGATCATACTAAAGAATTTGATATTTATACTGATGCATCCGGAGTTGGTCTTGGTTGCGTTTTGTCACAAGCTGGGCATCCAATAGCTTTTGCGTCTCGTACTTTAGCCAAAGCTGAACGCAATTATTCAGCTACGGAACGTGAATGTCTTGCTGTTGTGTATGCACTGAATAAATTTCAATGTTATCTTAACGAATTGACAGTTAACATAATTACGGATCATTCTGCCCTTCAGTATTTGAATTCTGCTAAGCACCTATCTCAAAGACTTATGAAGTGGGCTCTGAAGTTACAAGAGAGCAATATCAAAATTTCGTATCAGCCAGGTAATAAGAATCAATTACCGGACGCATTATCTCGCGTTCCGATTAGTGGGGTCCCCACCGAAACTACTCCTGGATGTCAGCCTTTACTTCTGATAGCTGATATCACATCCAGAGAGCAGATAATGGCAGAACTAATAAATGATCCAGATTTTGGGGATATTTACAATTTTTTGCTTGCGGGTTCGCCCCCACGAAGTGATCCTTCTCTGGCTGGAAGGTCACAACATTTTGAAGTAATAGAGGGTCTTCTTTATTATACAAAATCTCGGACCACTAGGGCAGAGTTTCGCCCATGTATTCCGCGAACCCTGAGAATGGCTCTTTTAAATGAATTTCATGACAAACCTCTTGCAGGCCATTTAGGTATTCGCAAGACCCGTTGTAAATTGCGGGATGTTGCCTATTGGCCTGGCATGTACCAAAGTGTGCTCGCATACGTTCAATCATGTCACTTGTGTCAGATTAATAATTATCGTAATGTAAGACCGGCCGGTCACTTGAAATCTAGTTCAAGTTCTCATGTATTTGATATTATTTCTATAGATTTATTGGGACCTTATCCATTATCTGTTAAAAATAAAGCTCGTTACGTTTTAGTACTAACTGATAATTTTTCTAAATGGGTTGAAGTTTTTCCCATTAAAGCCGCTACGGCTGAGATTATTTGTAATGTCTTAGTTAATGAAGTATTTTCTAGATATGGTGCACCTAATAAAGTAGTTTCGGATAATGGTCCTCAATTTATTTCTGACATTTTTGAAAGAATGTGTGCGAGATTACATATTAAACATAAATTCATTTCCCCATATCATCCCCAGAGTAATCCGGCGGAACGTGTTAACCGAACGTTAGTGAAAATGATTGCGACTTTCGTAATGGACCACCATGAAAGATGGGATGACCATTTAGAACTTTTTGCGTTCGCCCTCCGCTCGTCTGTCCACGAGTCTACTAAAATTACTCCTGCAGAACTTTTTCTGGGTCGCAAAATTAAAACCCCTTTTGAAAATTTAACGGGGATTATCGACGAACTAAATCAGCGACCAACTCCGCAATCAGTACGAATTATGGCAGAAAAAGCTCGTGTTGCAATGCTAGGAGCACAAGCGGCTCAAGCACGATATTATAATTCTAGGCGTAGGGAACCAGATCTTGTCGTTGGAGATCTCACTCTCGTGGAAACGCACTTCCAGTCTTCTGTTTCGCATACTTTAGTGAAGAAATTTGCACCCAGCTACGAAGGTCCATATCGGGTGGCAAATGTCTTTGAAAATAATATTGTTCTGGAGAAACCGAACAACCATTTTCAATATGTACATGTTGATCAATGTCGCAAGTATCACGAACGGAATATCGATTTCATTATCAATCCTACTCAACCTTCTGTTCCACAGACTCAAGAATCTATATCTCATGTTCAACCGCCGGAAATTGTGGACGAACCACCGAACATTTTTGATGAATCACCAGTGATTTTTCCTTCACCCTCCCCCCCATCCAGCCGAGTTTCTACAACCGCAACCTGATTCTCCCATGAGACCAAGGCTCGAATCGAGTTCGTCGAATACTAGTATCGTTCCTTTCCCTCCAACCATTGCCAAGACTATTGTTGCGCCGTTTCCGGCTACCTCTGCACCAACGCGGGATACTTCTTCTTTGAATACCTCATCGGAAAGTATTCCTATAGGCAAATCTAAACATCGCCCTGCACGACCGCTGAATTACAGCAGCGACTCAGAGGCGTCGGACATTTCTGATTTATCAGTTATGAATAAAACATTTCATATTCCACACCGTCCAGCACCACCAAAAGCTGGGCGCAAACGTGTCTTGTCTCCTCAATCTGCTTCGCCGCAACAGCGACGAAGGCAGAAATCTTTGCATCCACCCGGGTTTCGCCCCTGGAACCTCCGTTCAGGGCAAACAGGGCCGATGCCTGCTACTACTGTCATGCCCCGTGGGCGTAAACGAAAGCAAGCGATGTGGCCGGAGACACGTCCGTCCAAAAAGATACTGGAAGGATACAACGGGCCCCAGCACCAAGGGACTTCATATCCAAAGCCTGGGGAGCCCGTTCCTATCAGCCGCAGCAGGGATTTCCAGACCGCCAGACTTCTGATGTTCCTAACCGTTCTTCTCAGCCGCAAGGGAATTCCAGACCGCCAGACTCCTGACCGTTCTTCTCAGCCGCAAGGGATTCCGGACCGCCAGACTTCTGACCGTTCTTCTCTGCCGCAGGGATTTCCAGACCGCCAGATTCCTGACCGACAACAGACCGAAGTTCCATTACCGTCCCGGAAGAGATCCAAGCCACCTGATTTCACCAGTCCCATTCGGCCTGGAAAACGTTATCGCACTAGAATTTTTTATGCGTCCTCGAGATAAGTAAGTTCTCGTGGACAGGTTCTTTTCTCAGTTTGTTGTTTTTCCTGCACGACCAGTTGGCGTGTCAGAATTTCTTTTTTTCGTGTGGGCCTATGCATTCTTTTTTGTGTATATATGTGTTTTTTTTTATATTTCTTCTATGTCCATCTACTAATCCACTTTTTTTTTGTATATATCTATGTGCTTAGGGGTAAAATAATAAAATTGTTACTGTTAGGCAGCTCCAGATAAATTTCGCTGCTGATACAGTTGTTCTGTATTTCAACGAATGAGGCAAACGTAATTTGAAATGAAAATAATAAAATTGTTACTGTTAGGCAGCTTCAGGCAATCTTCGCTGCTGATACAGTTGTTCTGTATTTCAATGAATGAGGCAAACGTAATTTGAAATGAAAATAATAAAATTGTTACTGTTAGGCAGCTTCAGGCAATCTTCGCTGCTGATACAGTTGTTATGTATTTCAACGAATGAGGCGCACGTCATTTGAAATTAAAAAAGTGATTCCTGCTAGGCAGAATAAAAGGAAAGTATGCCGATGCAGGTTTGGTTTGTTCTACACTACAAATTTCACAGTCGAATACAGATTCGTAAATTGTCATGCCAAGTTGATAATGTAAATACGGCTACCACCAAACAAATCAAAAAAAGATCGAGAAACGTCAATCATCGAAATGTAAGACTTAAACTCCAAAATTGATAGGTTTTTCGGACATAAAAAAAAAAAAAAAAAAAAAAAAAAATTAAGGGGGAGATGATGTAACGTATACTCTATATTCACTTTCCTTTTGATTTTACTATCTCTGGTTATTTTATTTTACTATGTAAATTATCTTCCTACTGAACGAAATATTATTTCACCCGCTGAATGAGATCTGGCAATGAGTGTAAGTCATGACGTGGTGGTAGCTAGTATATAGGCGCGTTCATCGAGGTGTCGTGTGTGGCGTTGTGTTGGAGTTGTGTTGTGTTGTTGAGGTTGAGTTGTGTTGTGTTGGTTGTAAGAGGAAAGTTATTCATTATTATGTACAAGATATATGAGTGCCTTAGTTGACCAAGAGTCTTGCCAATAAACAAGTTTGTCAGTAAGTTCAGTCTTTCTCAATTCTTAGTTTTGTCAGACCTCTGTCTGGCTGTTAGGTTTATGACTTTGATTACTTAATATAAATAACCAGCGTTGAGACTTTGTTTGAGTTCATAATTAACGAGTAACAACACCCTTTTGGGAATTCATTATTTTGAAGCTTAGAGCATTATTCATTCATAATAATTAGCTTAGCAAAAAGATAAACAAAGCTAATTCATTATACGCTGACGATTCGTGTCAGTGGTCGCGGAGGACGGTCACCCACTGCGTGGTTTTAATTCAGTGCTTGTTTCGCCTTCTATAAGCTTCTTCATCCATCTGTGCACATTGCTCTTGTCAATGGCATCATCTCCGTAAACATTCTCTAGTCTTTTGTGGTTGTCGGACAGCTTGCACCATTCCTTCGTCAAGAGCTCAATGACAGCACGTTACTTGTGCTTAGAATTCATAATTTACCAGCAATGAAGGTGGGTTACTATAGAAAAATACTTACTCTACCAACGTGTACAATTTGAATGACTTCTCTCATTTAAAAAAAGTTATTCCCACTTTTGCATTACTTTCATAACAACCCTCGTATGATGCCAAAACACGTGAGTAAGGCCTGTTTCTGCGGTTCAGCAAGATTACATATTCAGAAAAAAAACCTCAAAAGTTTATTAAAACCTTTTTGCCATAAATATGTCCATTTCTAAGTGGTTAGAGCTCATATCGCATGGTCCGGAATTCTGTTTGAAAAGAAAGAAAACGGCAGTCTGAGGAGAACGGATGATGAGCGGAAGACTCATGGGCAAGCGATGTAAAGGTACTCGCCCGAGAGATGATCAGCGATCATTTGGGCTCAATGCGTCAGAACTAGAAAGAAAAAAACGGTCATAACTAGAAAGGAAGACTCTAACATTACATGGTTCCATTTCCATTTTTACTGTGGGAAAACACGCAGAGGTCAAAGGGGCCCAGTGTTCTTAGGACATCAGGTGAAATACGTAAAGCGCAGCAACTATGAAAGAGAAAGAGAGAGAGAGAGAGAGAAGAGAGAGAGAGAGAGAGAGAGAGAGAGAGAGAGAGAGAGAGAGAGAGAGAGAGAGAGAGAGAGAGAGAGAGGACCCCGAACACCTACTGGGTATTCCGCTCCTTATCTTCGCTTTTCTGTAGGGAAGAGTAGTGATCAACTGTGGGTGTGAAAGAGACTGGCGCGTGCTTCGGTGTTGTTATGCACTGAAGGATGTATCATTTAGGGACGGCCTCGTATTACACATAAGATCTGTATTGCTTTAATGCTCATCTCGTAAGAAGAGCTGCTGACTGCCGGTGTGCAAACTAAATTAGTGCAGAATTTCCGCTCCTGATCGCATAGATTTCGAAAGATCCAGAAATACCCCTCTTCTGTTCAAAGTTTAAAGGAAACAATTTTCTTGTGTATCAAACTAATGCTATTCATTCACTACTGTTTGTGACAATTGCAACATCAAGAAATAATTGCGCTATTCAGATGAAATTTATATCAGAGATTCCTCATGTTACAGGAGATAACTGATTATATTTGTAGAGCTATACAGGATTGTTTCGCTTCAAAACTCAGTATCGTGTAAAGGTACCTGGATCACAAATAACATCCCCTACATAAGGTGTCATTGAATGGAAGGGTCTAGCATAGAAGAAGAGATGCTTCTATGCTAGACTAGTCATGGGGAATAACCTGCCACTAGAATTGTAGGCTAGAGTTCATTTGTGGTGACTGGCAGAGGCTCTTGACGGACCCACCGCTTAGCTACCATATTCGGCGAACGTGGAAGTCATGGAAGAAGCGGTTTCTGAATGAGTTCTCGGATATTACGGGTCACATGTGGCCGAGCATTGTTCTACTGGAATATAGATCCAGGGCAATTCTGAGGGACGTGTATCACTTCTGCCTATAAAATATCACGGATGTGTCGCTGGCTATTGAAGGTTCCCTCAATTCGTATCAGGCGATATCGCGAATCAAACACAATGATGCCCTAAACCATGACGCTACAAAATGCACGCTGCAAGGTGTCGTCTACCGCGATGTCTTCCAAAACGTATGCAACCATCATGGTGCAACAAGCTGAATCTTGACTCGTCAAAAAAGACGACCTGTCGCCAATCAGTGCGCCCATGTCTGCTGTCGAGACTCCATTAAAACTGAGATGTCTGTGGTTGAAGGTCAAAGGAATGCCCTGGGATGAGCTGCTAGCGACCAGTCCTCTGTTAAACAGACGACGCTGAACTGTGCTGCCTGATAAATCCTGGCCTGTGACATTGCTGCGCTGTTGCTCTAACACCGTAAATGTCCCTGTGCGATCTGTCACTCCGATGCGGTACGGGTGCCTGTCATCCAGTGCAGTCGTGTGATTCATTTCCCGGATTTCTGTGCGTCCGAACCTCATCTGTCCACTGATGCCATATTCGCATCACTGTACTGTCGTTTGGACCCGTGCGAGCGGCTATTTCGCGGAAGAAAAATTCAGCTTCCCTCGTTCCAACAACCCTTCATAGCTCAAAGTCCGTCAGGTGTTCGTATTGCGACTTTCTTCGGCGACGGGAAATAGTGAGACAAAAGAAACATCCTTTCGACTCAGTGTCGGCTTTTCACTGATTGCAGCATCTCGTTTGAGCCGGCGCTTTATACCCAAGACTGGGCAGTTTAGAAAGGCTCTGCTCCAATGCCGCGTGTACATTTTCACTGACATTTTAATCAGTTTCATGTCCCAATCTGTTGTACATATCCTGTAAGTTTCACGCTAATGTCAGCAGTCCTGCATGGTGTTGCAATTTCCACAAACCGTAGTATAGCTCCTTTGTTATGTACTGCGATCCTGAGTTTTTGCTCTAGTGTACTTGGTGCTCTGATTACTTTCCAGGAAGCTGCGGGTTCGGTGTACGAATTCGTGCTCTAGAAACTGTCATCCGGTTATCAGGGGCTGCTAAGGTCCCAAGTAATCAGCAGGTTTGTTCAGGTAGTGAGACACCTGTTCCCACTGGGGCTCCCATAGTGAGGCCCACGCTACAGGATTAATATTGTCTCATTAACTAAAAGGCATAGAAAAATTAGACTAATGAAAAAATATACTTACACGACGCAATTCCTCTAAGGCTGTCTTTGAATAAGTGTTAGGGTTCATCTCTTATTTTTGCCTGATTTTTCTGATTATATGAGCATAATAGAAATCAATGAATAGAGGCAAAAGTGAGATTGGAATCTTGTCTTCTATAGATTATCTTAACTCCTACTGTACGTTCATTTTTTCAAGAGTACATTAGGAGAGAGCCCCTGAATTTGAGATATACGTTGAAACTCTGTCTAATTACTGAGCTCCAGTCCCAAATAACGTCATTGGTTAAAACGTAACAGCGCGTATTTTTTCTTCCCATTGTGAAATCAACGATAGACCTCTTCCAATCCGAATATGGTGAAGTCTGCAGTGATTTGCTGACGCCAACTTCTGGAACCATCACTCAAGACTTAAATGCTACGATCAAGGAGAGATTTATTGCGCCATCTATCGCAGAAAATGAACCCGACCACTCCTTCAAAGACGGCCTTAGGCAATCAAAATGTTTTACAATACTCGTACTTCCACATCTGCTGACTTGTACAAAGGTGGGAGATCATATGATGGCAGCCGTGAATCGTTGCCCATGATACCAACAATATGATCATATGGAATATTGTTTATTTCATATGCCATATTTCACAAAAGCTGGAGATTTAATTTTTATCTTTCAAAATATTATAGTCTCGCCTTTCGTAATTAGGTAATAACTTATTTGTCCCCGTCAACAATGACAGGGACAAATAAGTCATTTAGAATAATTTTCTAATAACCAGGTATTCTTTTCGTTTGTGATGTCCAAATATGAAAGTACGTTTCATGAAAATAACCAACAGTCAAACAAAAGTACATTGGTTGAGGCAGGGATTCGACATGTGAAACAGGCAACCGCACTTCCCACTGCACCAGCAAAGTGAGACAAACGTTTAAACGTTCAAACAAAGGAAGTTATATAAATTGTAATAAGAAAGCATCCAGACTGGATCGACTGAAAAAAAGTAAGAGACTTACGGATTAAAAATTCAATCGCCGTCGAAGTAGTTACGTTCCCAAGCCCAGCGCTATTTCCACAGCTTCGAAGTGTTTCTTAAAGGCATCTTCTGAAATACCGAAGAGTTGCTTCTTTGTATTCTGTTGTATCTCCTTAATATCTTGGCTTCTTTTTTCTTTCAAGTGGTATTTGATTTTTGGGAAGAGAAAAAAGTCTGAGAGAGGGAGCTCAGGCAAACAGGGTGGCTGACGCACCTGTTCAATGCTGTGCTTAGCAAAAACTTTCTACACAAGTTGCAATGTATGAACAGGAGCGTTGTCATGATGAAGTTGCCACTCGCACTCTCAAGAAATGCCTGCCTTTTGCGACGAACTGCAAAACTAGACAGTACTACTTGTTTTTTGTCTGGCCTGATGGAACATACACTGCCGGAAAGTGAAAAAAGAAGTCCCAGAAGGAATGCCAGTAAAAACGTCATATTATAATATCTTAATTGCTAAGGGCAGCAGAAACTGTGATCCAAGTTGGAATGTTATTGGATGAAATAACGATGTCACTGTGGACTACAAGATACAAATGTGGGCAGCGCGTATTTAAGGATTTGGGCGTCCTGTGTCATATTGTTCAGTGCTCCTTGAAGAAGCACCATGCCTGGACGACGCGGGCGCACAACATTTGTTCAGTTATCGGAGTTCGAGCGAAGCCGTATTGCAGCCCAGGTGGCTCATTGGTAGTGGAAGGCTTCAGCGTCGCAAATTCGATCTTCTGTCATACCAAGGGTGTCTACCAGAACGATGTGAAATCGTCTGTTGGAAGCAGGACTACGGGCACGAGTGCCGCTGGACCACTGACCCCTGGTCACCATCGTGGACCTTTGCGGTAGTGTCAAGTACGAGTTCAGTGGATGAAAGAATGGCGGTCAATGCAGTGATAAAAGCCGATTCTCATTGGAAGCATCTGACGGTCGTGTACGCGTCCGAAAGTGACAAGGTGAGCGACTTCTGCCATCTTGCATCGGCCACTACACGCAGGCTCCACGCCGAGCATCGTGGTGTGGGGAGCGCTTAGCTATCACTCTCGTACGAATCTGGTCTTTGTACGGGTACACTGAATAGCAGTACGTACGTCAACGACATCGTGCACCGGTAGTCCTGCCATTTTTGAATGCGTTCCCCGATGCGATATTCATGCAGGATAATGCCGGCCCACATTCCTCCGGGCAAACTCAACATGCCCTTCAGGCTGTGCATCAAATCCTATTTCCAGCACGCCCTCCGGACTTGTCTCCAATCGAGCATCTCTGTGACTGGATAGGACAAAGACTGTTCCGTGGACCCCGGCAGGCAGAGGCCATCTCTGAATTGCACGTCCAAGCTTAAAGCGCATGGAATGCTATCCCCCAGCGTGATATCCGGCGTTTGTACAACCAATTGCATGCCAGATTGGAAGCTTGTTTTGCTACTGGAGAAGGTGCAACACTTTACTAAAATGTGCATCTTGTACACTGTAATACGCATTAAAAGGTAAAATGAAAATTGAAAATTGAATCACTTCACACGTGTGATCGTTATCCTTTCTTAGCAAGTTGTTTAGATTATAAATAACGTAGGTGCGGCTGCAATTTTTAATGGTGTTCTTCTTTTACTTTCCTCCAGTGTTTTTATGACGCCCAATTCCCCGACGTCTGAAGAAAACAACAAAAACAACAAAACAGTGTGCATCGTCTTTATATTGCAGCCGCTTTGACCAGCTGTTTTGGGTCTGGGAGAATTTGGGGTCTTCCGCTGTGAAGGTCAGGCCTTAGTGTCGGGGTCATACCCATAAACCTGACAACCCATCACCAGCTATGATTTTTTAAAACAAGTTTTAGTCGTTTTTGACACTCTCAAGCAGGTCACTAGCAGCTGAAACAAGGGCCTGTTTTAGCTCAGCTGAGAGCAATTTTGGCACAAATTTAGCTCAGACGTGTCTCATATCCAACTTGTCCGTAAGAATCGACAGAACTAAATCGAAATGAAGTTGATGTCTTCAGATAATACACGAATTGCGATTCTGCGATTTTGTGTGCACATCTATGAGCACAAGATCGATATTGTTTTCCCTTTTGCTGGTCTTTGGCCTCCCACACCGTTCATCACTCCAACACTTTCACGACCATCTTCAAAACGTTTCTGCCACTCATAAACTCGTGCACGGCTCATGATGTACTCCCCATACAGTATTTGTAACCTTAAATACGGCCGCCCCGGTCACGCAGTGGTCTAAGCGCTGGCTTCTGTCCTTTCGTCCGGGAAAGGGTCCGGGTTCGAATCCCACTAAAGCATGGCTGTTGTGTTTGTCTTAGAGCACTCGCTCTTTCCCATCCCTGGAACCAGTGACCTTAAATTAGGGAAGAGAGACTGCTTATACCAGATTGATTGGCTCACAAAGTGTTCTTTAAACCAATTTGTGAGCCACTCAATGATTTGGTGGTCGTTAAACTTTCAATAAAAAAACATAAAAAAACTTAAGTATGTATCTTTTCAAGATTCTCCAAGTTTTTCACAAAATCTGATGCAATTTTCGTTGATCAATTTTTTCCGACATGACAAATGCCACAAACAGCTTCACACATATAAGAACAAATCAGTACCGAAAAGAAAAAAAACCGGACGAGCCGGAAAGACGTGACTCACAGCAGATGCGTAGTAGGTACCAAGTTCAAACTGTGCCGAATCACTTCCTGCTGTGTCGCGCTATTCCGAAGTTATGCAACCAGTCTGTATACTTCTTCACCGCACCTAGTACTGTTTGTGATTACTACTGAAGAATATATGAAGCACCAAATTGCATCACTTCAACGAAGTATCAGTGCAGAAATTTACGGGGGAAAATCAAAAGCAGAGTGGAGAAAGAGAGAGAGGAAAAAAACACCGATGAAAACACAAATGAGTTTTAATTACCTAGAAAAACATTATTTATTCTAAATTAATTTATAAAAACAAAATATGCTTCCAGTTTATACAGTTTCATACAATACATACAAGTATGTACAAGTGTCGTTCCATAAAAACTGAGAGTAAAGTCAGACAAAATGAAGAAATATAGGTACAACAAAATATATGTTATTCTTTCTCAAAATATCTTCCCTCGTATGATATGCAATGGTCCCATTGTTCAGTCCACTTATCAAAGCATGAGGCGATGGCATTTTGTGGAAGCTGTTTTAGCGACCCCCGTACAGCTTGAATAACGTCGGCATCTGTGTTGAATATTGTGCCACGGAACTTCTTTTTCATTGTTAAAAACAACCAGAAATCGCACGGGGCGAGATCAGGACTGTATGCAGGCTGTGGCATGATTTCAATTCCTGCTATTTGTAAGAAAATGTAAAACACAAACAGCCACATGTAGGCGGGCTTTATCAGTGTGAAAGGTCCACTTGCCCAATAGTTCCGGTCGCTTAATCGATATGTGTCGTCGGAGACGCTTCAAGACTAAAATGTAATACTCAGCATTGACAGTAATTTGTGGACGAACGGAATGCTGGTAGACATCACCTTCATGATCAAATAAAATTATCATCACCTTCCCAGCTGAATTGGTTTGGCCGATGTTTTTCGGAGGAGGCGAGCCTGTGTGTTCCCATACACTCGTTGCGCCCTTCGTTAGGGGAACGAAATAGTAGACCCATGTTTCTTTGGCAGTAATTACTGTTTAGAAAGTTTGGATCCTTTGCAATCATTTGTTTCCACTCGTGACTAAAACTTGTTTTCTCGTCAGGTGATAAGGTACACACACACGATGCAGCAGTAATTTGTCGCATAGAATGCGGAATCCGACGTTTTTGAAATATTAGTTGGCGCCGCTATGTCTTCACACGTCATACGTCGATCTTCTTGCAGGACTGCCCAAACAGTGTTAACAATACGCTCCGTAACAACACTTTCAGGTCGACCGGGCCTAGCAGCGAGTTCTGTCGACAATCGCCCTTTTTTGAAATCATGGTGTCATTTAAATATTATTTACTCACCCAAACATTTACCTTTGTGAGCTTCTTTCATTAAATCAACTGTTTATGAGCCGTTTTACATAAACGATAGCAAAATTTTATGGCACAACGCATTTTACTCCTTAACTCTGAATCTCTCACCTCCATAGCTGTATGGCGAAATGCAGACGCACCTTAAACAACTGCGCAATTACAAACAATAATCGTCTGTCACGGCTAACAACTGTTGCCATAGATACTTTCTTATTTCAGTTAGTCGTCAGCGTGGTTATTTTTCCCTTTCGCACTGTTGCCAACTCAAAACATTACTCTCAGTTTTTGTGCAACGGCCTTTGCATTTACAAGATTTCATTGTCTAAATCAGAACTTTTGCTTCACTTCTTCAACCGCAGTTTCGTACGACGGTGGAGGTTCATATGGAGCTAGCTGTGGATCTTTGCTCTCGTTGTCAACAACATGTCCATACGTGAAATTGTAAGCTGTATGATCGGGAACTAGCAGCCTCACACGTCGCTCTGCAGTGTCATACGGGACTGTACTAATAGCATCACTTTGAATAGTTTCCCGGTCGTACGTCACTCTGTCATTCCGATCGAGGGTATTGTAGTTCTGTCGACGAGGAGTTTCATTTGAGCCAACGAGATTCCTTCGTGCTGCGTTACGTCGTTTTTCGTTTTGTATAAGTTTCTCAGTTTTCGCGGTGACTGTGGCCGAAGCAGCAAACGAGAAAAATGATTAACCCCAAGCTTCCAACGATGATTGGGATGACCACAGCCAATGTTAAGCCGGCAGATAAATGTTCTGAAATACATGTGTGAAATACAAATACCTTTACTCAGTGTCAGCGATGCGTCTAGCGCGTGCAAACGTTTCTCCAACTCATTATCATGGACGAAGTGTCAGCTACACGTCTAGCGCGTGGCAACATGTCCTGATCTCAGTGTCATGGACGTTTCGTCCATGACTCTGAGTTGAAGAAACGTTTCCACGCACTAGACGCATCGCTGACACTGTGTAAAGGAATGATTTGTACATGCTAGACGCGTCGCTGACACTGGGTAAAGGACAAATTTGTGCTCCCTTAGACGCGTCACTGAGACTGCTTAAAAGGAAGCTTGCACAAGTCAGACGCGTCAGTGGCACTGAGTAAAGGAAAGCTATGCACGTACTAAGTGTCACTGACATTGAGCAAGGGAAAGCTTCACATGTGCTAGGTGCGTCGTTTTTCACACTGGGTACAGGAATGCTTCGAACTCGCAAGACGCGTCTCTGGCATTGGGTAAAAGAACGCTTCACATGCGCTAGACACGTCGGTGACACTGGGTAAAGGAAAGCTCTGCACGCGCTAGACTCGTCGCTGACAGTCAAACTGGTACAGTAAAATCACCTCACAGAATTTCAAGCACTGGCAACGAAATTTTGTTTAAAGCCGGAAAAAGCGCAACTGAAAAAGTTGTAATAGAACGTGCAGTTTATGGGGGTCAGGCACTATCAAGATACGACATTTTTTTGGTGGTATAGGCTGCTTCTGTGTGTTAACAGCATATCTGGGTGGGAAAATGTTAGAAACGACGTGAGGAGCGATCGGCCCTCCCGATCTCGTAGGGAGCAAAGTTCATCATCGCATGTCTCATCGAATGATAGCAAACGAGCTTCGCATCAGTAAGGATAGCGTGTCTTCGATTGTGGTCGAAGATTTGAAAAAAGAAAAGGGTGCTTGTATTTCATACCTCACGCACAGAAGTCGGAACAGGAAGAGCAGACAGTTGCTGCAAATCGGGATTCAATTGAAACAAAGACAGTAATTTAGACTTTTGTGAAACAAAAAGACAATCAGCTGCATGGGTTCAAGAAAATTCGCCGAAGTCGAAGAAATTCCGGTTCCAAAAGTTTCGAACCAGAACGAAGTTGGTGCCTTGTCTTTATTGGAGTTGTGAATGAAAATTTTCTACTGAAAGGATAGGACACTAACATTGGATTTCGCGGAACAGTGATGGACAGACTGTTGAAGAGAATTCGATATGATAGGCCTGACGCGGCGCAGTCAGGGTACTGGTTCTTGCTTCACGACAATGCGCCTCCACACAACTCAAGGACCAAAAAACAGTTTCTCGCAGGGAAGGGCGTTACTGTGCTTTACTATCCGCGTTATTAACCGGATTTGGCACATGCTGACTATTTTCTGTCCCACTTCTCTAATTGCAATCTCACCTGAAGGAGCAGGATTTTGACAGCTTTTTAAAGATTAAAATATCCCAAAGAGGCAATTAAACACGGGTCCATAAGCTCACTTCCGCAGAGTCATACAAAAGCTGTTACCATCCTGCAAAGAGGTGTGCCAGAGTTAGGAGGGATGTACTTCGAGATTAAATGGTAATAAATGTTTTATTTGGAATTTTATCTTTTTATGTAGCCCCAAAACTTGTCAGTAACACTTTGTACCTACCGGAAGTAAAATACACTAAATTCCTTAGAGATACAACACAGCATTAATGGAAATATAGTTAAACTAATGTCGTTTTTGTTTCTTTGTAAAATGTACTCACAGCTATTTCAACATAAGCAGAGTTTGAATATTTCACATGATTTCACAAAGGGGGATGAAGGATCTGTCTTGAAAAGACTGCAGATCGATGGTGTCCTTTTGTTGAAGTATCTTAGAATGAAAATGCCAATTTGTTCATCTCCAGAGCAACTTTTTCGTTCAGACGGCAGTAAATATGCAGGGAAGAACAACATTTACGAGGACTAGTGGTCGTCGTAAACTTAAGCTTACGAGACAGACACTAAAAATGATCTTGAACAAAAACGCCCAAATTCACTTTCGCCTAAATAACCTTAGATTCCAATGTGTATCAACCATCTACGAGGGTTCTGCGCACGTTAATCTAAAACGGAAGCGGATGATGTATTCGGGAAAGTGATTGCGTCATGTCAAGATCAGACTCTCAGCAACGCAGTGGCGTCAGAACGACGTAAAACCATTTGCTGCGTGGACGTGGGAGGGTTTGGAAATGGAAGCGTGCAGCTCCTCAGGTCGATTCACAGGGTTAGACCAGCGCTCGTACGTGAAAACAGAAACTCTGCGGGGAAAACAACGACACAGATCCACACTGCCTTGCAAGAAATTTGTAGGGAAGGAACTCTTAATCGAAGCACAATTTCTCTTTGGGCATCGCGCTTTCAAGAGGGCCGAAGCATCATCGAAGATGATCACCCCTTTGGCCGAACTCAAGCGGCGACATACAAGATATCTGTCACCAATTTTACAACGCTTCTCTAAGAGAATCGGCGTTTGTTAGTCGAGGAAATTGCTCATCAGGCAAATTTGTCCGCCATGTCTGTTCACCCGCTTTTGACCGACTCATTGGAAAAAAGAAAAAATCGCACCCCGTGTGCCCCATAAACTCACCCCGAGCAGAAGTCAGCCAGAGTGAACATCGCACAGGATCGCCTCCACAGGTTTGAAGGGAGGGAGACACCTTTCTCAGCAGAATTGTCGCAATTGATGAGACTTGTATCCGTGATTTTGAGCCGGAACAGAAGTTACAATCAGCGGAATGGAGGTATCGCCCTCGAAGTGTTGTCGGCAATAATCCAAAGTGAAGCAAATGATGACTTTCGTGCTCGATGCCAGGGTGTTGTGGTTTCTAATCGAGCGCTGGTAGGGCAAAATATCAACGCACAATATTATCGTGAGTTGCCAAGGACAAAGTTGAGACCGAAAATTCGTCAAAATCGCCCCCAACTTGTTGGAAGCGGGAGCGATCTTGCTGCATGACAACGCATCGTGTCATGGTACAGCATCGGTTCGGCGACTTTTGTCGAAATATGGCTGGGAAACTTTATGATGGAATTTCGAGGCGATACTCTATTACTAATTTGTTCCAGACAGTCGGACCCACAACGCCAAAATCTTCTCTAAATAACTGGAGCGGATATATGACGTTTTAGAGAGGGATTAGGAAGCTTCCCACGCACAGGGGAAGCTTCCTGACGACAGCAAGACAACGCTCGGCCTCCTACTGCGCGAACGACCCGGGCAAAACTCCAGGAACTTTAGGGCATTGAACTAATGCAACACCAGGCATATAGACCGAACTTGCCCCGACGGATTGTTACTTGTTCTGGTCCATGGCCCACTTCCTTCGAGGGCACCACTTCGACAACCAGTAGGAGGTGGCAGCTAAGGGGAAGGAATTCTTCGCCTCGAAGTTGAAGAACTGTTACCGCCACGGACTCGAAGAACTGGCAGACAGATGGTTAAAGACGGTGAAATACGAATTTACTCGGAATGCTAGTCAGCTTTCGTTGTTTAAAAGGTACGTAGGAAGGCATACAGTGATCCAAATATTGCAAAACGTTCGACTCACCCTCTGTATTGTGAAGATTTTCTGTATAAATACTCAAAAACTGAAGCAAACTTTTATGAATTAAACGGAGCTAGTCACTACGGATCATTTGTGAAAATGCGGAGATAAAATCACTGAAACCTTAAAAAACGGAAATTTCGATAAAAGACGGACTCCTACCGGCAACTTTGCTGCACGTAATTTTCAGAAATTTTCCGCAAATTCACACGACTTATTTTTACAGCAAACATAGCTTGACATTACGTTTAGAAAAACATTTTTGCACGAATTACGGGCAAAAGTGTAAGTTATTGCAGTTCTTGAAAATTGTGTTTCACCCTGTCTGATGCAATAAGAATTTGACGCCATGGTGGCCGAGATGTATGAGGTTCTGCTTTCTGGCCATTTGTTCGATGTGAGCCACGGCTGGAGTGTGGAATAAGATATTTGCGATAAATGTGCCCAATGGTTTCCAACTGTTTCCCTCTATTGGAATCAAAAATTTGGAATGACGGATGATTACAGCCTTTACATTCACTCACAGTGATACTTAAAGAAACAAAGCAAAAAATTTTTAAAATATAATTCTCAGATGCAGAGATATTACATCTACAGACATACAATAAGGATTTTGTTTCCATTCTCAAAATAGTGCAAAAAATCTTTTATATCCATGCGTCATTGATCTTTAGGAAGACGTGCTCTTGTTCACGGAACTGCGGTTGCCACCTTACAAATTCAAGGAATCAAAATGGATTTCTTTTATAAAACGAATAAAAAATGTGGGCACGACATTTCACAGTTTTGACTCTGTCACACGCACCTCAACGTATACAGAAGATTTACATATTTTGATGTGACATGGCCTATGTCAGTATAATTATATGATTATCTTCCCGTAGCTGAATGTGAGGACCGGATCGAAGTGTGCCCCTCCGCTCTTCTTTTTAGCACGTCTTTTGTAAAAAAAGATCGTGCTCTTGTTATCGGTATGTACGTCCGTCCACGATATCTCTGCAACTATTAGTCCGATTTGAAAAATTCCTTTTGCATTGGGAAGCTTGAAAAATGCAAATGATGATCCTTTATTTCGGGTTTTTTTTACGATGTACAGTTTCGCCGGTAGAGGGCGTAGGTGCAGATGATGTCGAATTCAAAAATACGTTTTATTCCACATATTTCCTTCGAAACATCCGATGATTTTTTTTTATCTTTCGCTGTCATTTATGTCGAAGAGTATTTTAGATATAGTTACTTTACGATATAGAGTATTTTAGATATAGTTCATTTTACGCATAGATTTTCCGCTAGGGGGCGTAGAGTAAATTACATTTTTCACGACAACCCTTCTTCTAAAACTCCGATTTGAAAATTTTTTTCTTCAGCGGATACATCTCTTGAGGGGAAATCGTTTGCATATAATTTCAAATTTTTGGTAAATAATACTTTGGCCACCAGGGGGCGTAAGTTTTAAATTTTGCTTCTGATATATTTGCCATAAAATCTGAGCTTCTGAAATATAGATTTAAAAAATTCTTTCGTGGCCTGATGTCACTCACATCGACAAACCTTCTAGAAACATTTTCTTCTTAAAATAGTGCATGGTTTCCACGCCAAGGGGCGTAGATATATATCTTATTTTTGTCAATATCTCTACTTCTAGGAGTCCGATTTGAAAAAATTCCTTCTTTGTTGGATAGTGTTTCTAGTGTGACATGTGGTTCATATAATTTGAAAATTTCCAAGTAATTCATAGACTTTCCGCTAGAGGGCGTATGTGTAAATTGCGTTTCCCTCTATATCTCTGCTTCTAAATCTCCGATTTGAAAATTTCTTTCTGCACTGCATACAGCTCCTGATGGGAAATCGTTTGCACATATTTTCTAATTTTTTAAAAATTGGTTTTGCCACCAGGTGGCGTAAGTCTTAATTTCCGCTTCTGTTGTATTTGCAGCAATATATGAGCTTCTAAAATTTCGATTGAAAAAAACGTCGTTTGTTGACCGATACTACTCATGTCGACAAACCTTTTAGGAAAATTTTCTTCTTGAAAAAATGCATGGTTTCTATGCCAGGGGGCGTAGATGTATATCTTATTTTTGTCAATATCTCTACTTCTAAGAGTACGATTTGAAAATTCCTTTTTTGTTGGATAGTGTTTTCGATGCGAAATATTTTTCCTATAAATTCAAAATTTTCAAGTAAATCATAGACTTTCCGCTAAGGGGATAAAGGTAAATTGCGTTTTCTGCGTTATTTCTGCTCCTAAAGCTCTGATTTCAAAAATTCTTCTTGTATCGCTTACAAGACCTGATAGAAAATATTTTTCACATAATTTCTAATGTGTTTTTTTTTCGATTGGAGGTTTAACGACCACCGTGAGCAACTCAATGGGTTATAAGCAGTCGCCCGTCCCTAATTTAGGGTCACTGGTTCCAGGGTAGGGAGAGAGCCAGTGCCGTAAGAGAAACACAACATCCATGTCTCACCGGGATTCGAACCAAAACCCCATTCGGACGAATGATCAGAGGCCATCGCTTAGACCACTGCGCCACAGGGGCTGCTTCTAATGTTTGGTAAAGAATGGTTTAGCCACCAGGAGTCATAAGTGCTAATTTCTGCTTCTAAAGTATTGGTTGCAAAATCTGGGCTCCTGAAAACTCGACTAATATTTTTTTTCTTCGACCGATACCGCTTATATGGATAAACCTTTTGAGAATACTTTATTCCTAAAATAATGCATGGTTTTCCCGCCAGGGGACGTGAAGTCACATCTTATTTTTGTCGATATCTCTGTTTCTAAAAGTTCGTAAACTCACGATTCCGTTTACAGCAATGTCTGAGGGATTAAAAACCCGATTGAAAATCTTCTTTCTTTCGTCGGATCTATTGTTTTCCATACCGGTTCCATTGACTTTTTGAATAGCTTTGATAAATTTAATTTGCGTCAGAACGGATTCAAAAGACGTGCTTATTACACCCGACAATTCGGTGTCATCTTTCTTGTTCATTCTGGGTTTAGCGACCATTATGAGCAGTCTCACAGCTATCGGCAGCCACGCACCCTTTATTCAGAATTATTGGATCTAGGGAGGACCAGTGCCAACCTTCTAAGGGAAACACATCACCCATGCCTGATCTTCAAACCGCGCCAATGTCACATGAATGGTCAGAAGTCAGTGCCACAATCTAAACGCACCATTCATGCTGCATCTGAGACACGAACCTTGGCCCCATTTCGGTACAAAAGCAGCGCCAGTAGATAAACACATCAGACATATTTGATCCGATACTCCAAATGAGGCCCATCTCGGATGAAGGGTCAGAACTCCGCGACATAGCTTAGTCCAAGAAAGGAAACAGGACTACTTTCAGCTCAAAAGTCAGGGCCAGTAGAAAAAACCACCATTGATCCTACACTCCAACCCGGGATCATCTCCGACGAACGGTCGTTAGCGCCGCAAGATAAAAACACCTATCATGAGGAATGCGGGACACGAACAAGATCCCCATTTCCGATCAAACTCAGCAGCAGTAGGTAAACACACGATTCACAGCTGATCCAAGATTCCCACCCGTTTCATATTGGACGAACGGTCATTAGTCAGCACCACAAGATAAACACACCATTCATGCAGCATCTGAGGTACGAACAAGAATCCCATTTCGGATCAAAAGTCAGCACCAGTAGATAAACACATCATTCATACCTTATCCGAGAATCCAACTGGGGCCGATCTCAAGAAAAACCCAGCATCCATGAATCATCCAGGATTCCAAGTGGGACATTTCGAATGAATTATGAAAAGATAACGCCTCACGTTAGTCACAGCACATCGGGATTCGAACCAGTACCCATGTCAGACGAGCCCTCGGTCATTTGGGAGGGTATGCAAGAATCTTGCACAGAACAAAAAAACAAAATTGAGGACTGTTATTGCAACATAGATAGAATTGTTGCTAAATCGTTCAAATTTTTCTTACATGATTTTCAGAAATGTAGAGAAAGTTTAAAAGGGAAATTAATTTTTCTTCTGAGTACTCCAGAACCAATTTAGACTGTATCATTTTTTTCTGAAAATTCGGATATAATTACGCTTTAATTAAAAAAAAATTAAAAGTCCAATTCAATTTTTTTCCTGAAAATTTGGTAAAATATTTAAGAAAATTAACAGTTCATTGTTATACGTAAATATTACATTATAATGTACATTAAAAATTACTGCTGGAATCAGTGAATTCCTTATTTCATTGCACTGATCGAAAGAAAAATTAAAATGAAACAAATTAAAATGAACAAATCCAACAATAAACTGAACAGAAAACGTTATGATTGAAAAAAAATCAGTTACGCTTGAATTAAAACTAAAAGTCATGCTTGAATTAAAACTAAAAAGTCATGCTTGAATTAAAACTAAATGAGCGGCGACAATCTGGAAAAACAAATTTACTCCGTTACGGAGATGTGAAAACGCACTGAGAAAAAGGAAGAATAATCTTTTCAAAAATCCTGTATGTTCATACAGAAATTCATTAGTTCTTCATGTGAATTTGGGAGAGGGTTAACCTTTTCTTACCGGTATCTGATCTAGATGGTATAATTAATTTTTATCAGTTTCCTGATGCAGCGAAAAGTATGATCTCGAATTTTGGTGTGTCGATTGTTTTTCAAGTTTCAGACTTAATTCACTATTTTTGAGATTAACTTTTATAAAAGTTCTGTAATCAGTAAAATAAAAACCAAGAGAAAACGGGATTTTACTCGCTGTAGACGGAAAACAGCAATCTTTAAACTTCATAAAAGAGAAATAAAAAAATTAGGCCACGGGTGTAGCGATTGAACATAAATAAAAAAGTTTAAGATTTAAGCTTTTAGGAACGTAAATACTATGTGCGATAAATGAAAGCCTATTTTTGCCTCTGGTAAACAATGCATGTTGAAATAATTATCATACCTATCTATTTGCGCTTAAAACTTCCCAGCTTTGAAAGTAAACGTTTTGGTGGTCTTCAGCGACCCCACAATATATTAAAGATCCCATGGGGTCGATGCATCCAATAAAATAACACAACCAGAGCTACTTTCAAACCTGGACACCACTTAAATGAAAGGCGGAACAATGGAACTCAAACATTATCAATCAACTGCTGGATGAAGGTCTCCCAAGTTTTCTCCACAACTGTCTGTCTTAAGCCACTATCCTCCATGTTACTCCGGCATGTTTTCGAATTTCATCCATTCATCTTCCATGTGATCTTTTCTGGGTTTTTTTCTGTCCCTCGGAATCCAGTCTAAAATTTCGGTTGTCTATTGGCAATCCATTTTTCTGGCAACATGTCCAATCCAATGCGATTTCAGGGATTTTGCTCTGATTATGATGTCTTCCACTTTTGCATTTCTCTTGTCCACGAGTTCCTCTTCTCATCTTTCCTGGTTACACCAAGTATGCAGCGCTCCATGCTTCTTTCACTTGTCTACGTTCTTTGTATGTCTTCTTTAGTTAAGGTCCACGTCTGTGCTCCTTACGTGAGTACTGGTATCGATGAAACACTTTCCCTTTGAGACATAATGGCATATTGTTCGTGCAAATTGTACTGTTTCTCCAAATAATATCCACCCAAGTTTATATGTTGATTAATTTCTTCATCAATGTGACCTTTGCTTGATATCTACTGTTCAATGTAAATGTAGGTATCGGTTATCTCCAGCTTTAGCCCATCAATCGATCAATCTTCATTTCTTGTAAAAACATTGTACATCAGTTTTGTCTTCTGAAAGTTAATTTTTAATCCCACTTCTTTACTCTTGTCAGCAAGTTCCTGGATCACGCTGTGCAACTCTGCAGGAGAAGTTGCAAAAATTATTACGTCATCAGCAAAAAGAAGGTGAGTCAAACAATTTCCATTAATCTTTATACCTTTGTTTTTTCCATTTCACTGAAAGTTTGGCATTGAAGAGTTTGGAAGTTATGGCGTCACCTTGTCCCGCTCATTTTCTAATTTTTATTGGTGCTGCATCCTCAAATTGTTGAACGTTTGCACTTGCATTTTCATAGATGTTATTAATAATGCTAATGTAGGCATCTTCAATACCCCTGGATTTCATTTTCATAGATGTTATTAATAATGCTAATGTAAGCATCTTCAATACCCTTGGATTTCAAAGCAATTATAACTGCTGATGGTTACACGGAATCAAAGGCTTTTTTATAATCGATAAAAGTCGTACATAATAAGAGTTCCAACTTTTGATTTTGTGTGTGTGTGTGTGTGTGTGTGTGTGTGTGTGTATTTTTGTGAAAAAAAATTCAGGTCTATTTGTTTCTAAGAAACGATGGGGAGCAACGATCAAGGCCAATGCTGGTTCCAACCCCGACTCAAATTACACATATCGTCAAAAAAATTGTTGCGCCCAGAAGGAAGCAACCGACAGAAATAAAACTTGGTGAGTATGTTTGACATCGTCAGAGATGGAAATAATTCAAGTATGACGCTCGGCCGTGCATGTGACGCAAGCAAGGAGCAGTCGTAGCGCTGTGCCGACAGATTATATAAATAAGGTCATTCCATTGCGCGTGCTTGCCATTCTCACTCGTGCTGTTGTGTTGGTTGCATTTTTAGCAAGTGAAGTATGCCTCGGAGAAAAGTTTTGAATACGCGAGTTGAAAAATTTATATACAGAAAGAAATGCTTCCCATGCTATTCAGTCTATTGTGTGCTGTGCTAATTCCAAAAAAATGCATTTCTTTCTTTTATACAAATGTATTATTTCTTTTACTAGCTGATAGCCTGTGCCATGCATAAGTGAAAAAGCTGTGACTGAATTTTTTATAACACGAATGGTAAAATACATATACATCACTATAACAAACGGTTGAATCATTAATGGGCAGACCATATGATAAATCTGCGATTAGCTCTACCTTTGTTCAAGTTATGTAAAGAATTAGAAGATTAATTTGCACGCCATCGTCGTTGTCGTTCTCTATTTAAGCGACGTTTTCTTTAAGCCTTATCTTGCTTCATATTGCACTACAAAGAAAAAATTCCACGGAACCAATAATTTTTTTAAATTTCCATCACAGTCAATCAAAACTACGCCTACAGTTACTTTCTTACAATTTTACTTGTTCCTTTTTATGAAATAAAATAACGCTAATTCTTTTTTATGAAATAAAATAACGCTGATTCCTTTTTATGAAATTGCTCTCCAATTTTATTCCTGTTCATGAAGTTACTCTGCAATGCAAAGGAAATGAAATAAAACACGGCATAACACCTGCGTAATAAAGCAAACTTCGCAGACATTTGTTTGAACACGTGCGTGTTGCCACAGATGGAGTCGTTAGTCTTACTAACTTCATTTTATTTTCCGGTTTTTCTCCTTGATTTTACGAATCGTACGATAGCGGTGAGCTTAGTTCCGATTTCGGCCACCGGATAAAAGCAGATGGCGCTGCAAGTACTAAATGACGTCAGAATGTAAAAGACAGGCGTAGCCCATTGTATAGGTTTCATGATGGGCAAATACTGCCTTATGAGGCCAAAGCGATTTTTTTTCCAAAAAGTTAATGAATAACAAAATAATTTAAAACTTCTCTTTTATTCAGCATTGCTTATTTGGTAAAGAAACTTAATTGCCAGCCCCGTATGGTGTTTGACATGTTCTCGTGTATATGTTTAAAATAATTTTTAAATAAAATAAATAACTGAAAACACAGAAACGTATGATCTCCAGCCCTTTCTTTATCCATTTATTTTTTGCGATTTCGTTCTTTGTTTGAGTAACCGCGCTAATTTCTCACATTTTACACATACGTTTGGAAATAAAATTTCTTTGAATGTTTTCATAAAATCTCAAACTAAACGTATTTTTGAAAACATTAATATTCAAGAAAATAATATTTCTGTTTCCTTGCTCATATACTGATGAGCAATTGCATTTTGCGTGAAATACGCGTCGAAACACGTACTTTATCTTTCTGCTCTGTATATAAAGTTTCCTGGTGACAATGACTGAAACCGCCTAATGGCTGCTACGTCTGATTTCTTCAACCCCGCCACCCCCATTCCAAGAATGCAGCAATTTGTTCCCCCATTCCAAGAATACAACAGTTGGTGGTGCCCCTGTCCTGCGTCATTCGGAATTCATACTTTGTATAAAGCATTCTTAATGAATTAAACATGGGTATGTTTTAACTGTCAGGTATTAGTGAAACTCCAGTAATAGCATCAGAAAGGGTTTATACTTCAAAGATGGCGTCTATCAGGTACCAAGGACATTCTTTTGTCTTCTGGACAATATGGCTGCCTTACACCTAGTAAAAGACGGGAAATTTAGAGGCGTTGTGTTTGCTTCTCAAGTAGAGATCAGCAGAAATCTGCTGTCCCGAAGAAACGTTCTTTTTTTGACACCTAAAAAAAGACACTGAGGGACACCCCACCTTTCCATAAGCTGCTAAAAATTAAAAAACAGGGTGTGGTGACTAACGGCTTATAATCCTGCTCATTTCCTGTCTGCGAGTTACCTTCAGTTTGCATAAATAATTTCTCGGTAACAACGTATTGTTTGAAGGTGCGGAACTGTTTCAGACCACTGGGTGAAACTATACCGTTGTGCCAGACGGAGTAACAGTCTCAATCGTTTAAAACTGACCGCAGCACTAAAGGATTGTTGAATCAAGACTCTAAGGATTTTAATGAAAATATTCAAGGTATTGTTTGTTTTTTATTGTACAACTCATAATGAATGTTTCCCAAATATATATATATATGTATGTATATTGAATAATTCCGTTTTGATACATTCCATTTTGGATAACCTGAACATTCGATACTGTGATCCATATTGGACAACGTGAACATTTGGATAATGTCATCCCATTTTGGGTAACGTTAACACTGGGATAATATGTTCTCATTTGGATAACGTGAGAATTTGGATAATGGGACGACATTTTGGATAATATGGACACTCATTTTTTTTACGTCACAGTTGCCATTGAATACTATTACAAAGTATTCAAAAGTCAACTGTGATGGGAAAAATGAAGGCTGTATTGATAATTTTTATTCCAGCTCTCATAATATTTCCTTTGTGCAGAAAATGTACAACGGCATTCGTTGTCGAGCATTTTTAGCACATCTTCTGTAAAAAAAAGATCCTGCGTATCTTATCGGTTCGTCCGTCCGTCCGACTGTGGACACCATATCTCTGTAATTATTAGTCCGATTTTAAATATTATTTTTACGTTGGGAAGCTTGGATTGTGCGAATCGTGATCCATCATGTCGGTTTTTTTATATGATTCGCAATTTTGCCCCGAGAGAGGTAAAGTTAGATAACGTCGAATTCGAAAAACGTTTTATTCCACATTCAAATTACGTTTTATTCCATATTCAAAATAAGTTTTATTCCATATTCGAAATACGTTTGATTCCATATTCAAAATATGTTTTATTTCATATTCGAAATATGTGTAATTCCATATTCGAAATAACTTTTATTCCATATTTCTAAACATCTGATTAAAAAAATTATTTTGCCTTTCCATTCAATTTATGTCTAATGCTATTTTAGGTATGCAGTCACTTTTTCAAGTTATGCATAGATTTTTCGCTAGTGGAGCATAAATGTAAATTGAGTTTTTCCCGATATCTCTACTTCTAAAACTCGGAATTGAAACATTTTTTCTGCAGAGGATACAGCTCCTGACGGGGGGTCGTTTGGATATGGTTTCTAGTTTTTTGGTAAAAATGGTTTGTCGCCCAGGGAACGTAAGCAATATTTTCTGCTTCTGGTGCATTTTCAGCAAAATCAGAGCATTTAAAATCTCGATTGAAAAAATTATTTCGTTGACTGATACCACTCACGTCGATAAACCTTTTCGGAATATTTTCTTCTTAAAATAAGGCATGATTTCCAAGGCCGTCCATAAAGGGGGGACTCGAGTCCCCTAGCAGCTGGTGTAGCCAAATTTTTGATAAATTTAAAACACTAAAATAGACGAAACCTTTTTTAAAGCATTTTTAAAAATAATAAGATATTAATGATTGATTGTATCAATTATTTTTCTTGTATTTTAGTGTCTTGTACATTTACTAAAATGTTTGACAAGCTTGAAGGAGATAAGAATTTCTCTTAGCCCCCGCCCCCTAAAAGTTCTCATATGGGCGTCACTGATTGGTTTCTCCGCCAGATCGCATAGATTTATATCTTATTTTTGTCAATATCTCTGGTTCTAAGAGTCCGATTTGAAAAATTCCTTCTTTGTTTGATAGAATTTCTGGTGGAACGTGTTTTCCGTATGATTTAACAATTTTCAAGAAATTCATAGACTTTCCGCTAGGCGGCGGAAAAGTAAAGAGCGTTTTCCCGATATCTCTGCTTTTAAAACTCCGATTTGAAGAATTATTTTTTTTTATTAGAAAATAAAAAAAAATCTCAATGGGATATAAGCAGTCGCCAGTCCCTAATTTGGGCCACTGGTTCCAGAAAGGGAGAGGAGCAGTGCCGTAAGACAAACACAACATACATGCTTTACGGGGATTCGAACCCGCACCCCTTTTGGACGAATGATGAGAAGACATCGCTTTGAACACTGCGGCGGCGAAATCCCTTTTGCACCGGATATAGCTCCTGATGGAAAGTGCTTTGCATATAATTTCGAATATTTGGTAAACAATGGTATTTTTTCTATCAGGGGGCGAAAAACTTAATTTCTACTTCTGATGCGTTTCCAGCAAAATCTGAGCTTCTAAAATCGCAATTGAAAAAACTCTTTCTTCGGCTGATACCGCTCACATCAAAAAACCTTTAGGAAGTACTTCCTTCCTAAAACAATGCGCGTTTTACTTCCTTCCTAAAGCATGCGCGTTGAGCCAAGTGTCATCATACCAATGACACTTGGCTCCAAATCCAACAACTTACGACTAACTGTAGTTGGATTTGGCTTAATTAATTAGGAACAGCGTGTTTGAGCCGGTTGTGCTGTTTTCACATAAGTTGAGAATGTCGCATGTGGTTTCAGAATAAACACGCAATACAGTTAAAAGAAAAAGGTTTTGTTCATTTGTTTTTAGCACGTCTTTTGTAAAGAAGACCGTGCTTCTGGTATCGGTTTGTCCGTCCGTATGTGGACACCATATCTCTGCAACTATTAGTCCGATTTGAAAAATTCCTTTTGCATTGGGAAGCTTGAAGAATGCGAATGATGAACCTTTTATTTCGTTTTTTTTTTTTTTACAGTGCACAATTTCGCCGCTAGAGCGCGTAAATGGACATGATATCGAATTCAAAATACATTTTATTCCATATATGCGCTTCTTAACATCCAACTGAAAAATTATTTTACCTTTCGATTCCCTTTATGTCGAAGGGTATTTTAGGTGTAGTCACTTTTTTAAGTTAAGTATAGATTGTCGACTAGGGAACGTAAAAGTAAATTGTGTTTTCTCCGATATTTCTACTTCTAAAACTCCGATTTCAAAAACATATTCTTCAGCGGATAAAGGTCCTAATGTAAATGTTTTCCATATATTTCTAATTTTTAGTAAGCAATGATTTGGCGACCAGGGGGACGTAAGTGTTAATTTCTGCTTCTGGTGTATTTGCCACAAAATCTGAGCTTCTAAAATCTCGACGGAAAAATTCATTTATGGAGCGATACCACTCACGTTGATGAATCTTTTCAGAATATTTTCTTCTTAAAATAGTTCATGGTTCCTTGGCCAGGGGGTGTAGATGTATATCGTATTTTTGCCTATACCTCTGCTTCTAATTATCCGATTTGATAAATTCCTTCTTTATTGAATAGAGTTTTCGGTGCGACAAATTTTTCATATAATTTTAAAATTTTCAAGTAATTCGTGGACGTTCCATTAATGGCTGTTGTGGTAAATGCGTTTCCCCCGATATCTCTGCTACTAAAACCCCGATTTGTATCGCATACAGCTCCTAGCGGGAAATATTTTTCATATAATTTATAACAATTGCACTTCAATTTCGCCAAATTAAAGTACAATTCTCGCTTGGCTTCCATAGAACGTTTTCTGGATTCAATTCTCATCATAATGACAAGAAACGGCAATTTTCGCACTACCCCTAAAACTTTTTTTTTCGGCCAATTGTCCGAACTGTTTTTCAGCCTGAAAATCCTAAATATTTCTTAATTTCTTTATGGTAATGGGCCGGCCTTGTGCGGACTGGCCCACCCGGTGTGTAACGTACCAGGAGATGTGACGTACCTGCCAGAAGGACGCACACGACGTAAAGGCAGATAGGAATCAGAATAAAACGTCCGCGTAGCTCAATTGGTAGAGTGACTTATTTCGGAATGAGGGGATCCGGGTTCGAATCCTGGCGTGGACAGAAATGACGGAGAAATTTACTTCGTTATAATGGCGCCCGAACTATCCGGATGATCCGACCGTTCAAAATCTCGCATTGGTGTGATGTTATTTCCACACCGCGCGATAGGAAAAATAAGAGAATCCCTTCTCCAGCACTTCGAAAAAAAAAAAAAACATAAGGGGGAGATGATGTAATGTACCAGGAGATGTGACGTACCTGCCAGAAGGACGCACACGACATAAAGGCAGATAGGAATCAGAATAAAACGTCCGCGTAGCACAATTGGTAGAGTGACTTATTCCGAAATGAGGGGATCCGGGTTCGAATCCTGGCGTGGACAGAAATGACGGAGAAATTTGCTTCGTTATAGGTAGACCATTCGTGAAATGGTCCACTTTCTCGTATTTATCTCTCTTTTTTTTTATTGGAGGTTTAACGACCACCGTAGGCAACTCAGTGGGCTATAAGCAGGCGCTCGGCCCTAATTTAGGGCCACTGGCTCCAGGGGAGGGAGAGAGCCAAACACTGCTTCCATGCCTGACCGTGAGTCAAACCCAAACTCATCTCAGACGAATGATCAGAAGCCATCGCATAGACCACTGCGCCACAGGGGCGGCACGTATCTCCTTTGTTTGGAAAGAACGAATAATTATTTTGGCACTTATGAACGTTGATGTAGTTCTAATTCGAAAAGTGCCTTAGCGAAAAACTGATCAGGCAAAAAGATTTGGAAAGAAGACTCAAAGGTTTTAGAAACATTGTGAATTCTGATTTGCTATTCCTACTGTTTCGTATATATTATAAAAATGCTATTATTAATTACTTTTACTTAAAACGCTTAATTTGAGTAATTTTTAGAGAAGGGAAGAAACGTTGTTTGTTAATCAGATCTTAAAGATAGTGAGTGTTTTTTAAGTAACGTTCTGTCATTTTACACGATTCCAAATGTCCAATGTGATTATTATGAGTCACATAGAATAGATTTAAGCACGTAATACAGTCACGCTAAAAATGTAAGTGCTATTGTCACATCTATTCAGTGTGACTAATAAGCCCTTTCCCTAATATTCTGATGTAAATAAAAGAGATATGTGTTGTGTTATTCTTAAGGAATCAGATATAGGATATGTGACGTACCTGCCAGCAGGACGCACACGACATAAAGGCACATAGCAATCAGAACAAATGTCTGCGTAGCTCAGTTGGTAGAGCTACTTGTTCCGGAATAAGCGGCCTCGGGTTCGAATCCCGGCGTAGACCAAAAATGACGGAGAAATTTACTTCGTTATAGATAGCTTAGTAAAAATATTTTTCGCACGCATCAAACTCTTATCATTTAGCTTTAATGGACACTTTATATTTTTTCTCTACAGTTTTTTCTCGGAGCTATTCTAATTTTGAGGATTGACGTCTAGACAATAGACTTTGTTCTCTTTACGCCGTCCCGGTGGCCGAATAGTGAGAGTTGTAGGTTGCTCGTTAGTGGTCTGGGCTCCGCATATAGCCTGGGTATGGCGCCTTCTCCGCTCAAAATCAGAGACTGTCAACGGCATACAGCAATGAGAGCAGCTCGCGGTGAAAGTTATACCCAGATACAAACAGCCTTCTCTTTACCCTTACGATTCGTGAGATGTCCTGTTGTATGATCCCACGGTAATATTTAACATTTGCAATACGAATATTTTGATTATGATTGCATATAAAATACAGTATTTGCTATTTTGGAATACATGATCATCGAAAAAAAATATTTTCCCACATCTGCAACCACCTAACTACGAAAAGTACCTTGGCGCCCTTACGCCTAGAAAAATAGTGCCTTAGCTCCGCTAAATCACGCTAAGGCTGTTCTACATCCGTGCTTTTGATTAAGAAATGTTTACTTCATTTGAGCTTTATGTGTTTAAAATGTTATTGTCTTAGAAAAACAATTGTCGTTTCATTCGATCGACATATGTGTTGGGTGTTATATTGGCCGTTCGCTCTAAAATGACAAAGCAAAATTTTTCTTACTTCAGTAATACATTTGCAACCGGACCATGCACGCTGTTGTAAATAAATTAAGGTAACTTATAAATAATTAAGGTAGGAGCCAAAGCGTCATTGGTAGGACCTACCTTCCCTTTGAAATCTTGAAGGAGACACAAGTAACAATTTTGATGGTCCATCATGTCCACACACTTACCCACATACTGACACAGAGCACAAAGCGATTCTCCAGCAGAGATATTCCGATATCCGCACCCCCAAACCCCACCTCTCTTTTATCTTAAAAGGAACAAGGATTTACTGGTACTGGTACATGGATCAAATTGGTATTTTATGAATCAAAATAATGGGTACACTTAGAAAAGGCGTCTATTGAAGGATGCGGTACGAATACCGTTGAGCTGTAGATGACCAGTGACCTAATAAATATGATTATCTGGTGCAACTCCCCGTTTTGAGTATGGTTTGATATTTTACATTCAGTCACATCAGTGGATTTTTAAAATTATTTCTTAAATCGCTGATAAAATTTGTTCACGACTAAATTAGTTTTTTAATGCTTATTTCAGGGGTTCTCTTTCATCCAGGAGTTAAGAGAATTTCCTTCATGCGGAAATTTCAGAGCTCCATTGGTTGATATTTCTATTACTACAAATTTCAAATACGAAAATGGCAATACCATATAATTTGTTACCTGTCTGTGTTTTCAAGTGTGAATTTCTTTGCTAATATTAAGATTTAGTAAAAGCAGATATTAATTCCTATTTTCCTCAGCGCAGTTTCTCATTTATTAAATCAAATAATAAATTAATTGATAATATTTAGTGGCGACAAATGTAATTTCTTTCAACAATGTGGACAGGTGGGCGGCCTCATCTTTTACTGTGCCTAGTGTCCGGTTCTGTGTTCCCTCACTTTCAGGAAATTCAATATATCATGCATCAAGCTGTATGTTAAAATATTAGAACTGTCACCGCCTACTACGATAGCACACCTTACTACTGTTGTTAGAGTGTCTATCATTACTCACCAGTGAGCTGGACTTATCTTTTCCATCCGTCTCATAGTTGCGTAATGCTTTATGCGACAAATATTTCTCACCTTTGACAAGAATGATTTTCATTTAAATAACCATTGCACGAAGCCCTGTGGCTCAAAGAAAACGCACAACTGCACGCTGCTCTTCGGTCGCATATTCTTCAACCATAGTCGCCATTTGAATTCTCAGATGCGCACCGCATGCGATACTTAGCCTCTTCTACGTTGAACTGCGAGTAAGCTCTGTTGTACTGCCCTCTAATGACACCTTGTGGACATCGAGGGTGGCATGCTCAGTCAAGTTAGCATGCCTTACCAAACCACACACCTCTTAACCTCAAGGGGCACAAGCGAACAACTACACACCGCGCCTCAAGAGGTCATGACGCTCGTTTTGTCGCCTCCAGGAGGGTAACGCCGCGGGTTGATTTCGACACACACCTAACAAAAGAGAGAGACCAAAAGAATTTTAGCACCCGATTCCCCGCAAGCAGTTATCGGGGAAAGAAAAAGTTATGTCACCAAATTTTTACCACTTGTCCATTCTGGCCCTCCCGACCCCCAGCCCCCCCACACACCCATGGAACAGTCCATGCGTAATGGAGAGGAAGAAGTCAACCCCGGGCCGAATAGCAATTGCGGAAACAGACCCCAAATGACTCGACAAAATTTACAACCCGGTATTGAAAAATGAGAACACGAAAATAAAATCAATCAAGAAAAATGAAAAAGGCGAATTTTGAAGCAGGTCAAGAGACAGAACAGCCTACGTCCAGTTTTAGAACAATTAAAATAGTGAACCAATTTAGAACAGATAACCCCTTACGGATTTTAACAAAGAAAAAGTGGAATGACATCCAAAAGTTGGAGCAGGGAAACTCCTAATAGCCCCAACACAGAACCCCAAAAGCTCACCTTGCAAAAATAAATTTAGAGTCATTTTAGAAAATGAAACAAACGAAGCCCAATTAATCTACACGCAATTAAAAATCAAATGACCAATTCTTAGGATTACAAGACTTTTATAATCTTATAAGCCGATTGTGACTGCGTAAGAGAGATTAGAGGCCACGATAGTCAATTTAATCGCTTGACGGACAAAACGGAGCATTAAAGTTATTCCTTTAAACCGGAAATCTAGTTTCTCTAAAGCCTACCAACCCGATTACGACAAATATTCACTTAGGTGGATCAAACCATGGCCAACATGTAATTATAAGAATTCTACATGGATGCTGAACAAACAGAAAACACAAAAAAACAAATCCGCAACGTGTTCCAACGGAACACCAACTCAAGAAAAACTGAAAAATAAACCATTGCTTTTCTCAACTCTCGAACCGGAAGACAGAATTCCGTTTACCAAGGAACTCTGAATACCACGTCCAGGCAGCGGGGAGCCAAAGGTGAAGATGCAACCCGCCCAAAATTTTAAGACATAATTGCAATGAAAGACATAGTTGTCTCGGGATCGCGCAACTATTTTTGGCCAACACAGCCATTTGCTTCGGAAATCCCCAAACGTGAGACACCTAGAGTCTGCAAATACCCTGTCCCTAATTTCACATTTGATTTTCCAACTAGTGGTAATAACAATTTGTTGCCCCCTAACGATAATATTCCCGCATATTACACTATTTCTGAATTTCCAAATCATGAATTTAGTAACGGTAAGTAAAATATTAAAGACCCTCCCACCCCGATGCTCAATAGGTGAATGTAAAATGACCTGCTCGCAGTCAAAACCCGGTTTTCCTACCCACGTGGCAATTTCCCGCCAAACCGTTCTCGCAAAGATAAAAATAACAAACACGTGAATTCTGTCCTCAAGGTGAACTTGACAAATTGGACATTTCGCATTCCTAAGAATTCCCCATCTAGGCATTTTCTGTCTTAAGGGCAAAACATCATGGCCCAGACGCCAAAGAAAATCTTTTTAATTAGGTGTACACTAAGTTGCAAAAAAGTCGCCCCATCCTTTCTTTATACAAAATGACGTGCTTGTATGAAATTCTAAAGGTTTAACCTACGGAATTTCTGACATTAAATCGTACAACTGTTGCCAATTAAGAGGACTTCCACTATTACTCTTCGCAATTACAGATAAAATTTTATACTTCACCCTCTATCTTAAATCTGGAATTTCGGCTTGAGGTTCCCTATACGAATACTGCACATTAAATTCCTTAATCCTAGGTCCCACAAAATAAGCGATAATGTCCCCACACGGATGACTTGCTATTAAAAATTCCCTAGTTTTGAAAACGTTACCAGCCGGAAACCACTCCTCAATAGCTTTAATAGCAAAACCCCATCCCCCCTGGGCCGAGCGAGGCTGACACGACTAACTTCTTCGCGCCATGTCCGCTCCAAATAAACTTGTGTATAATCTTATTGTAGTTAGCAATCCATGTTTTCCTCGGTAACTCAAGTAATCCAGCAAAGGAAACTTTACTTACAAAAATAGCATTCGCTATGCATCTCCTGTTAATCCTTGAAAGCCTAAGAGTCCTCCAAAACTCCTGTTACCCCTCCAATTTCCTCAAAACTTCTTTCCATGTATCCTGGTGTACTCCACTATAGTCAAAATATACTCCCAGCACTTTAACAGGACCACGCGTAACAGTAAAGCTCCAAAAAACCACAGAATCCCATTTACCCCATATCATAACTTGAGACTTTACCCTGTTGACCTCTGCCCCTGTACATCTACAATATTCTCCCACGTTCTCCATGGTACGTTGCACACTGCCGTCATTGGGAAAAACGAGTGTAGCGTCATCCGCATATCCTTGGTACTTTACCTGAATACTCTTCGTCCCCGGAACCCTAAATCCCTCAATCTCATCGTTAACCTTATTTTACCGCAATAGCGTTTCTAATAACATGATAAATAATAACGGAGAGAAGGGACACCCCTGACGAACCCCCCCCCCTTTTTTTTTATCTCAAACTGTCTTGATACAGAGCCTGCAAAGTTGATACTCCCCTGCATATTCCCATATAAAGTCCTGATGGCCCTTATCAAAAACTCTCCCATCCCATACCGTTCCATTACTTTACCTCATGGGAAATCAGGGCCAACTTACTCCCCTTTTTATCAGTATACCTAATAAAGTCCCTAATAGTAAAATAATTCTGATTATATTCCGCCCCTTAACGCTACAAGTTTGCTCATCCCCAATTAACTCCTTAACCCCTTTTGCCACTCTCTCATTTATGATAGAAGCTAATATCTTATAGTCCAGAGTGGACATGGTAATGGGGCGCCACCCGAAATCTCTCTAGTGATGCTTCCTGGATTTTTATTCAGCAGAGTAATTCTGCACTGTCTCATCGAATCAGTAAGCCTCCCCTCCTCAATAGCTTCATTAAACACAGTGCACAAACCTGGGGCCACGATACTACAGAATTATTTGTAGAACTCTGCAGTAAGGCCATCAACCCCAGGGGATTTCCCATTCTTCATTCTATTAATTGCCTGGTACACATCGCTAACCGTAAAAGGCTCATTAATACTCTCTCCAACATCCCCCTTAACTGTGGAACTTCCCCGATCCATGTTTTAGAAACTAAGAAATATCATTTCTAGCTATTACATAACTGTTTGTTAATTACTTAGTGACTAATTTGTCAGGGAATTAGTTATTTCCCTGACAAATGCTGCCATTTACCGTAATCGCTAGCATGGTTTGTGCATGCCTTGCATCCTTCGTTTGTGCGACCCTGATGGGAGGAATCAACGAGTGTTCGCTCAGTCGATATTTTGTCCATTCAGTCATCGATTTTTTACTGTCTGCAAAATCCACGTCCGCTTAGCGCATATCAATCACCCTTAACAGTCCCTGGAACCAGTGATGTCTACGAATTAGGGACGTACGACAACTTATGGCTCAAAGATGCATTTAGTGTGGAGGGCATTGTCGTTTCACTCACCGCTATGGGGCTTTCCATAAAGTACATCTGAGATTACAGGGGAAAGGGGTGAGGGGGGTCGTGACAACCGAACCAAATGTGACAGGAGGGGAGGTTAGGTAATTCGGACGTTGAGAGACAAAAATGAAGGGGATGGTATTTCTTCGCTTTGTTTTTCTTTTTTAGCAAGTATTTTGTAAAAAAAGATCGTGCTTACGCTTTCGGTTTGTCCGCCTGTAGACACGATATCACTGATATCACTGCAAATAATAGTCCGATTTGAAAAATTCTTTTTGCGTTACGAAGCTTGAAATGTGCAAATGATGCTCCCTTATCCCGTTTTTTTTTTTACGATGTAAAATTTTGTTGCTGGAGGGCGTGAAAACAGATGATATCGAATTCAAAACACATTCTGTACCACATATTTCCTTCTAAACATCCAATTCAAAAAATTGATTTTACTTCTCGATTCCATTCGAGTTGAAGATTATTTTAAGCATAGTCACTTTTCCAAGTTACGCGTAGATTTCCCGCTAGGGGGCGTAAAATTAATTACCTTTCCCCAGATATCTCTGCTTCTAAAACTTCGATTTGAAAATGCTTTCCTTCAGCGGACACAGCTCGTGATGGGAAATATTTCGCATATAATTTCTAATTTTTGGTATAAAATGGTTTAACCACGAGGGGACGTAAGCGTTGATTTCTGCTTCTGATGTATTTGCAGCAAAATCTGAGCTACTAAAATCTCGATTGAAGAAATTCTTTCGTGGACGGATGCTACTCACGTTGTCAAACCTTTTCGGAATGTTTTCTTCTTAAAATGATGCATGGTTTTTTCGCCAGGGGGCGTAGTATGTATCCTGTTTTTGTCAATATCTCTGCTTCTAATGGTCCGATTTCAAAAAATTCTCCTTTATTGGACAGAGTTTCCGGTGCGACATGTTTCTAATAGAATTTCAAAATTTTCAAGTAATTCAATAACTTTTCTCTAGGGGAGTAAAGGTAAATAGCGCTTTTCCAGATATCTCTGCTTCTAAAACTCCGATTTGAAAAATTCTTCCAGCACCGAATACAGCTGCTGAAGGATTTTTTTTTTTGTAATTCCTAACTGTTTATAAGATATGGGTTTGGCCATCAGGGGGCCTAAGCATTACATTTCTGTTTCGTAGGTATGTTCAACAAAATTCCGGTTTTTAAATCACGATTAAAAGAATGATTTCGTAGACCGATATCGCTCATGTCGATAAACATTTGAGAATATTTTCTTCTTAAAATAATGCATGGTTTCTCCACCACAGGGCGTAGAGTCTATCTCATTTCTGTCAATATATCTGCCTCTAAAAGTCGGATTTGAAGAATTCCGTCTTTGTTAGAGAGCGTTTCTGGTGTAAACTGTTTCTCATATAATTTCAACATTTTAAAGTAATGCATAGACTTTTCTGTAGGGAGCGTAAAGATAAATTGCGCTTTCCACAATATCTTTGCTTCTGAAACTCCGATTTGAAAAACTCTTTCTGCACCGGATACAGCTCCTGATATGAAATGTTTTGCATATATTTTGTAATATTTGATAAAGAACGGTTTGGCCACGAGGGGGCGAAACACTTAATTTCTGCGTCTGATGTATTTGCAGTGAAATCTGAGCTCCCGAAAACTCGATTGAAAAAATTCTTTAGTGGACCCATTCCGCTCACATCGAAAAGCCTTTTGAAAATACTTTCTTCTTAAACAACGCATGGTTTTCCCGCCAAGGGCAGTAAACGCGTATCTTATATTTGTCGATATCTCTGCTTCTAAGAGCCCGATTTGAAAAAATTCTTTCTTTGTTGGAGAGCATTGCCGCTGAGAAATGTTTCGCATGTAATTTCAATTTCTTCTTAATGCACAAGTTTGCGACCAGAGGGCGACAATTTACGTTTCTGTTTACAGCAATATCTGCTGGAATAAAAGCCCAACTGAGAAACGTCTTTCTTCTGTCAGATACTACCGTTTTCCATACCGGTTCCATTGATTTTGAATAGCTTTGGTAAATTTAATTCGCATCAGAACGGATTCAAAAGACGGGCTCATTACACCCAAAAATTCGGTGTCATCTTTCTTGTTTCTTTTTTTAATATTTAAAAAACGGTATGAAATATTTCTGATGATATTTAGCTAAATCACAGTGTTAAGTTCTCGTATTTGTACTACCAAATCTATGGTGTTTTGTAGATGGTATGATGGGGAGTGTTGCAACCTTGAATGCATGCGCTCATTTGTAGATCTTTATTTGCGAATGATAAAGTTCGGGTAGCATTTGGGAATAAATAAATGCCTAAATAATAAATATTTTCTTAAGAAAAAGTGTAAATATATGGAATAATTCTTTAAATAATTACATGTTTTCCTTCTGTTTCTCAACGGACTTCTGAAAGCATCAGTCGACAAGAAAAAAAAGGGGGGGAGTGCGGTAATTAGGACGTACTATTTAAGGGGTGAGGTGTAAACAATCGGACAAAATGTGACATGGGGGAGTCTAAAAATAGTAAAAAATCACGCACGTTTTTTATGGACGGCCCCCATTTGCTGTGTGGCGACACAGCCCCTGCGTGTGTGACATGTAACGTATTTCTCACTGTTATTTATATCTTACGTTTGTGTCATCGTTTCGTTCGTGAATGTAATCGTTTTTCGTTATTACCCACTCTACCAGACGACTCAGAAATCCTGTGTCGCCTTTTAAATGATCACTGTGATAGTCTTCAGTGTTATCGCTTCTTCGACGCACCGATCGTTTTCGTTTTGTGTAGTTTATTATTTTATCGGCCATTTACACGGTTCATTGTTCTGATTTCTGATGTTATGTTTTAGAATAGAATAAATTATCAACGTTTATTAACAATTAAATCTTTTATTAACATCGCCTGTAGTTTCGCAGAGCACTTGACTCGGCATCAAAAGTACGAATGCTCTGCGAAACTATAAGAGATATTAATAAAACAGTTAACTGTGAATAAATGTTGATAATTTATTCTTTCTCAGCATCAGAAATGTGTAAATATATACACTCACGGACAATGAAATTTGCGCACCTGGAAGAAAACATGCTACAACCGCGAAACTGCGCTAATATTTTAGAGTGCGTGCTGGTATGTAAATGTTCCACTTTTGGTACACCCTGTGGGGACGCTGCAAGCGCGAACCGACAGCCTTATGCTCCATGAAAGCCAAAAACACCGGCCGACGCAAGCAAGAGTAAAGACCGAGAAGAATGCCGGGTAGACGTCAGAGACGTCGGTTTACACCAAGGTTAATAGACAGTAAGGTTTGCTCATCCTGCCTCCCTCGCAGCGGAAGTGCCGGTCCCTTACGTAGTGACGTCAGTGTACCACACGACGCAGCCAGCAGGGCGGATAGATTGTTAATACAACTGAAGACCTTGCGGGAGAAATGTCAACAACTTTTTACTCAAATACGCTCTGAATCTGAAAGCTTGCAACCAAGATGTAATGCAAAAGCACATCTGTAATATAATCAGGAAAAACGGACATCCATATGAATATTTTATTTAGAGTAAACCGAGAATGTTAAGAAACTTATTATGCATTTCTTTCATTTTTTTTTCAAATCTGTTTAATCTAAATATCTAAATAGGATATTGGCATGGCACTAAGGAAAAGTGCAGGGACAGTGATTATACCTTCTAATTTATTTATATGCAACTGTAATACTGTCTTTAAATAAATTCAAAAGAAGGAAAAAAACTTATAAGATTATGCTGTCAGAACCTCATGAAGAAATCCTTTTATGCGGAACAAATAAAAACTTGAGTAGCATTCCACTAACTTGCTTAATTAAAAAGTTGGAAATTAATTGCACTAAATGCTCTGTTATTATTTGTAACTAATCGCTGGACAGAAAAGTTAAAATCATGGATCTTTGCAATTTTTGTTTGTTTGTTTCTTTAGTCATATTTTATTCGCTAAATTTTGAGAACTTTAAGAATCAGGACATTATTTACCGTAACGAAATCCTTTTATGCGGAACAAATAAAAACTTGAGTAGCAGTCCACTAACTTGCTTAATTAAAAAGTTGGAAATTAATTGCACTAAATGCTCTGTTATTATTTGTAACTAATCGCTGAACAGAAAAGTTAAAATCATGGATCTTTGCAGTTTTTGTTTGTTTGTTTCTTTAGTCATATTTTATTCGCTAAATTTTGAGAACTTTAAGAATCGGGACATTATTTAACGTAACAAAATTCTTTCTTCACTTACCTTTGTCATGTTCCTTAGGTAACTGTTTTAACCAGTTTTCTCTTCTTGGGTTGGCAATATATTTTTTGCTGAGCGTTAATATGGCGCATACGGATCATAATTCGGGTTTTCATGAATAGTTTGATGGCAGGGTGCACATTTGGTGGGAACTGATGGGCAGAAGCTTCCACTGCGGTGTGAACAATTCTTTTAACTTTCCTTAAATTATTTTTCCCATGTAGTTTTAAAAAAATTTCTTCTAGTTGGATAACCATGCTCATCCACTCATTTGTTGGATGTTGCAAGCAGCCTCTGCTTACGACGCTAATCCAGTCCAAAAGAATTCCTTTTTCTTGCACTAGGTCCAGAGGTGCATTTTTGTCCCCCAGCCCAGGACACGTTGTTTGGCATTTAAACGCAACATATCCAGCAAGGTATCGTAAAGCTTGGTACGATATGCTGTCACTAGAAGACGTAATTGCAGTTGTGGGTTCTTCGCGAAGTGCAGCCGTAATTTCATTTTCACTTGTGTGGGCTGTTTCATCATTGCAGGATGTATTATTGTGTAAGACACAGGAAGACGAGAGCATGGAGACAGTTAAATAATGTTGTTCTGACTCAGGCAAAACGTTTGATTTCTGACAGTTCTAGACTTCTTTCCCAAGTACCAGCAGTCTGAGACGATTTTGAAATTCCAGGGGTGAAGGGTGATCATAGGTATTCCCTGCTGCACGTATCTGTAAGAAAACATTTTCTAGGACATTTTGTTTAACTCTGTGAGTTAAAAAATATTTTAGCTCATATTTTTCGCTTAGAATCTTGTGGACAGCCATTACGGATGTAATACTGACCAGAAGACCTTGCTGAAATGGTAGGGCGTTTTTTCTTCCAACAACGCGCATCTGCGAAAAAGTGTTGTCAGCCTCATTCAGAAGTTGAAATTGCTGTTGATTGTTACCTAAAGCACATCGGAATGGTTTGTCTGAGAATGGTTGCCTCGAATTCATTGTAGCAAAAAATCTGTCAACGAGAAGAATAAAATTTGCTGCTTCATCATCTTCGGGAAATAAATATTTGATGGCATTTCCAACACGCTCTGAAAGCAACTGTACAGCATAACGTACAATCTGCCTATTTGCTCCTTTAACACGTATGTGTGTTTCACTCATATTATACGCTATTTTTAATTCCTTACTGTCCTTCTCTAATAGCTTTTCAAATAGAGAGCAATTTATCACTATATTTCTTATTTTTATGCCATTGTCCAAAATATGGTTTCGCAATAACTTTACCATATGCGGAATGTCAGCAAATACATTTATATGTCTGTTTTTGTCGAAAGGATTTTCAAAGAACGGACTCTCAGGCGATATAGCCAATTCTTTCCATAATTTCTGGTTTAAAGCTCCCAGATCTGAAGTAAGAGCAAATACAGGAAACATGATATTTTCTACGGCACAAATTACTTTCATTAATATTTCTCTGAGACTGGAACCACTAAGGTCAAAATCGTAAAATACTGGTTGTTTCCAGGGATTAACAAGTCCTCTTGCCATGAATACCAGTACGTACCTACACGGTCCTATAATTTCATCTGTTTCAATATTATAGCACATTTTGCTGGAAACTTTCATTTAATCTATAGAAATTACACATGTTCTTTCGGCTTCAGTCATTTGCATTAAATGGCTCTGCATCAGTTTTAAAGTTGTGGCTGGAATTCCAGGTGAACATGTAATTGTAGCTACCCATCAGCGCAACGTTGACAAAGCAGGAAGCGGAATATTAACTGTATTTCTCAAGTAGTGATATGCTCTCCTGGAAACAGTTCTTAATGTTATTGCCGCTGCAACATCAGTAGAATTCCAAACAATCCGTTTTTGGCCTAACAAAACCCTTATCTGTCCTGGAGTAAACACTGTAGAAAGCAAATTTTTTATGCACATTTCTCTGTCTTTTTTCTCATCTTTCTAACATTTTGTAACCTTCGCAATTCTAATAATTCTTTCTGCATTTGATTCTGTTTTACTTTGAGGACTTTTACACGTAAAGTTAGACTATGGTTTGAAGAGCTCAAATATAATATTTGTTTTTTCAGTTTTTCATTTTCCTTCATCAAAATATAATTTTCCTTCAATAGAATTTCATTTTCTGTTTTCAGGTCTTCAATACATTCAATTTCAGTATTTTCATCATTGGCACTCCACATGTCTTCCAAAATTTCCTCTGCATTATCAGAGTTTATCAAATCGCCAACAAGATCAGTTCGTTTCCTTTTCTTATGCCTGTTCTTTCTCTCTGAATTAGAATTTACATTAAAGTTTCCCGGGAGGTTTAAACTTCGTACAGCTGTGTCCTTTAGCATTTTGCGGATAGGCAAACCTAGAAGTTCATTCCTAAAATCGCGTTCGTAGTCTTCCTCAGGAAAATGTTGCGAACAAATACCTGAATTCATTTCGTTGAAACTGTCAGCTCGTTTGCATCTCAATTTCCATGTTTTACGCAAAACTTCATTTTTCGGAAACCTATGATAATGAAGGCCATTCCTTCTGGTTTTCGAATAATAATTTTGACACGTTGCTATTGCGCACGAACCAGGCATGTTCAGTATGACCAAGGAAAAGATAATTTGTTTGCTAGAAATACCAAGCTTCAAATGAGACAATGTAGCTTTGAGACCCTGAAAGAGAAAAACGAGAGCAAGCAGCTTTAGGCGGATGGGGTGTGTAGATCTCCGGGACTGTGACGTTACGAAGGCGACCCCTGAGACAGTGCTCAGCGGAAGTGTCGGATCAGCATAACCTTGGGTTTACACCACTTACGGACTTTGAGAGAGGCCTGATAATCGAGCTGAAAAAGTGGTAGGAGCGCCGTATAGCCCGCCACGTTGATCGTTCTGACCATACCGTCCGACTGTGTTGGGAGCAGTTGACACGTGACGACACTGCCACACGGCGGAGCTGCTCCGGACGGACCAGGAGGACCACCGGCAGAAAGGATCGACGGATCGTGCGCTATTTAATTCTTTTGTATCATGGAAGGAATTCCCTATTCTTTTAGGAGATGTCACTTGTTACAACGCAAGTCGAGAAAAGAGCCAAAGAAGAACGCAGAAACCCACGTTACCCCGTACCTATGTCCTTTTCGAATACACTAAACTTTAGAGCCAGTCAGTATTGTCCAAAATATATTTTTGCATATTTTAAACACTTAAGTATGACATATTTATGATATACAGTAGACTCCAGTTAATTGTGCAGCCATTTATTTGGGAGATTTCCTGAAAAGCCTCCTATATTAGCTCTTTGACATAAAGATTCGCATAATATGTGTGGCAGCCGCTTAATTGGTCCCAAGGGTTGCAGCCCCAATATGCCCCAATTAACTTAAATCTACTGTGTTTATATTTCTTACGCAGGTTGGAATTTGAACTAATGTGCGCAGTGGTATATTCAGGCATCTTCTCGAGGGTGCTTAGCCCACCGAAAATCCATGAACGCCAGTAGGGTTTTAGGCGATCCCACCTTATATTTAGTCTAATTGTTTTCGTTTACAGCTAAATATTTGGAGACATTAATTAAACAAATTAAGCAAACGAAGCAAAACATTATCATAATTAAAAAAAACAACATCCACATGGACTTCAGTCTGAAATTTCTACCATTGTTCAATAAAACATTAAATTGCCCTCGCTGAAGGGGTTATTTTTCAAGCACTGATAACTCGGACTACTTCGGCAACAAAAAATTAATTCCACAGAGTACACACGTTTGTACTACAATACATCGTCATATTTTGGAAGCTGGCATTCAGCTTTATTTCAGTCTTCTGTATGCCGATTTTCCATGTATACGATTAAGCCTCAGTGTAGCTAACATGACGTTAGTGCTTTTAATACAACAAAAAATTTGCTACTTAATTTTTGACGATAACGAATTGTTAGAAATTGTTCCCATAAAAAAGGCCGTCTTTCCTGGCGTTGGGTGGTTTACACTCTGTGACAAGAAAAAATTCCAGGCACCTCAAACTGGCATACTAACGGCTAGTTAGTTTTTTAGCACGTCTTTTGTCAAAAAAGATCGTGCTTATGTTATCGGTTTGTCCGTCCGTCCGTCCGTCTGTACCCACGGTATCTCTGCAACTATTAGTCCGATTTGAAAAATTGTTTGCATTCGAAAGCTTGAAATATGCCAATGATGATCCCTTACTTCGTTTTTTTTTTACGATGTACAATTTCGCCGGTAGAGGGCGTAAATGCAGATGTTGTCGAATTCAAAAATACGTTTTATTCCACATATTTGCTTCTAAACATCCGATTGAAAAAAAATTTATATCTTTCGATTCCATTTATGTCGATGTGTATTTTAGATATAGTTACTTTTTCAAATTACGCATAGATTTTCCGCTAGGGGGCGAAAAAAAATTACATTTCCTCCGATAACTCTTCTTCTAAAACTCCGATTTGAAATTTCTTTTCTTCAGCGGATACATCTCCTGATGGAAAATCTTTTGCATATAATTTCAAGTTTTTGGTAAAGAATATTTTGGCCACCAGGGGGCGTAAGTGTTAAATTTTGCTTCTTATGTATTTGCCATAAAATCGTAGCTTCTAAGATATCGATTAAAGAATTATTTCGTGGACTGATGCCACTCACATCGATAAACCTTTTCGGAACATTTTCTTCTTAAAATATTCCACAGTTTCTCCGCCAGGGGCGTAGATGTACATCTTATTTTTGACAATATCTCTACTTCTAGGAGCCCGATTTGGAAAATTCCTTCTTTGTTGGATAGTGTTTTCCGTGTGACATGTTTTTCATATAATTTCAAAATTTTCAAGTAATTCATAGTTTTTCCGCTAGGGGCGTAGCGGTAAATTGCGTTCCCCCCTATATGTCTGCTTCTAAATCTACGATTTGAAAAATTCTTTCTGCACCAGATACAGCTCCTGATGGGAAATCGTTTGCACATAATTTCAAATTTTTGTAAAAAAATAGTTTGGCCACCAGGGGGCGTAAATCTTAATTTCGGCTTCTGTTGTATTTGCAGCAAAATATGAGCTTCTAAATTCGCGATTGCAAAACTCATATCGACAAACCTTTTAGGAAAATTTCCCCTTTGAAAAAATGCATGGTTTCTACGCCAGGTGGCGTAGAGGTATATCCTATTTTTGTCAATATCTCTACTTCTAAGAATACGATTTGAAAAAATTCCTTCTTTGTTGGATAGTGTTTGCGATGCGAAATGTTTTTCTTTAAATTCAAAATTTTCAAGTAAATCATACACTTTTCGCTAGGGGGCACATAGGTAAATTGCGTTTTCTGCGTTATTTCTGCTCCTAAAGCTCTGATTTGAAAAATTCTTCCTGTATCGCATACAAGACCTGATGGAAAATAATTTTCACATAATTTCTAATGTTTGGTAAAGAATGGTTTAGCCACCAGGGGTCATATGTGTTAATTACTGCTTCTGAATTATTTGTTGCAAAATCTAGGCTCCTGAAAACTAGATAATTTTTTTTCTTCGACCGATAGCGCTTATACGGATAAACCTTTTGACAATATTTTCTTCCTAAAATAATGCATGGTTTTCCCACCAGGGGACGTAAAGTTACATCTTATTTTTGTCGATATCTCTGTTTCTAAGAGTTCGTAAGCTCACGATTCCGTTTCCAGCAATATCTGAGGGATTAAAAACCCGATTGAGAATCTTCTTTCTTTGGTCAAATCTATTGTTTTCCATACCGGTTCCATTGACTTTGAATAGCTTTGATAAATTTAATTTGCGTCAGAATCGATTTAAAAGACGTGCTTATTACACCCGAAAATTCGGTGTCAACTTTCTTGTTTTTTCTTAATGGTAAAATTTCTTTACATATTTTCTTCGCAATTAATGTATTCCCAAGGATGAAAATTTGCACATCGATAAAACTAACTCTAAATAATAGCATGGGATCCTAATGCTTGATAATACATAACCGTAATTATATTAAAAATAAATCATTTTTGTTTTTCAATAATGTTCAGACCTGTTTATATTATAGATGGCACGACCTGTACATCGATGACGTCAGTAGATAAACAAATGTTGAATTGCTTAATTATGGTTATGTTTTAGCAAGTATTAAATACCTCATGCTATAACTTAAAGTTAGTTTCATCGATGTGCAAATCTTCATCTTTGGGAAAAAATTAATTGCGAAGAAAATATATAAAGAAATTTTACCATTGGAAAAATGCGGCAGAGATTTTAAGTTTAACCACCTTAATGACATGTTCTCTTTTTCTTTGAGGGTGTTTTTTTTTTTTTTTGTTCCTGCTAGCAGCGGCTCGGTGCTATGGGGACGGTACCTGAAAGTCAACGAAATGTCTCGGTGTCCAATACATGGGCCAGCAGCAGGCCAACACCTGTACTCCATCCATTTTTATGTGCCACAACGGGCCATACCATATATACATACTGCATATACTGAGTGGTGTCACAGGGCTGGGGAAATTAGCTTTTCCTATCTGAAAAATGTATTCCAGGGACCAAGGTAGCTTCAGACTAACGACTGGCTGGTTGGTTGCAATGCAGATGCCTTTACAAAAAAAACTACCTTTTTGTTGAGGAGGATGCTTGAAGGATTATCCTGCGCGAGTTGAAACGAATACGTCTTTTTATTTTTACAATATCACGAACAACTTTTCGTAAATATCCGCCTAATAAAATTTTAAATTTATGATTTCAACGTAACAATTTTTTACATTGGGGGAACTTCACTCATTTTTAAAGAGTGTACTAACTGAGAAACGTTTTTTCGAAATTAGGTGCTGTGCTTGTGGTCTTGAAACGCGATTATTTAACTGATTCATTTATGTATTCATGTCATATTCTGCTTGAATGTTGTGACGGTTCCTATTGCTTATACCCTTCTTCACTTTTTTTAAATTTTGCTGTCTTAATGAAATGTCAAAGAAAAACTTTTCACATTGTTACTTCGCAAGTAAAATAAAACAATGATCTTCTCACCAAACAGACCAAATTTTGGCAAGAAGTATACCCCGGATTTAAATTCTGTTCAAATACTCTTACATGGAAGCTGATGTCGTTGCTAAGAACATGGGGATTAAAACATAATAAAAAAATTCGTACGTTTCATTTGTTCGAACCATTATAGTAATAATTTTCATCAGAAGTTGTTTCTGCGCATGCGCAATCCTGCTGTTCGGGTTGCTTCGATTGCCAGTTTTGGACCACTCGGGGCCGTAGCTTGGAGGCCCATAATTCACAGTGATGCAAAGGGCCATTAACGGTATGCTAGAGACTGTAAACTGATTGGCGTACTGTGTGAGCGAGATCGCTCAAGCCCTGACTGTAAATGGCAGATTTCAGCCAGCAGTGACCCATCACTATCAGCTGGGAGTGATGCGTCACCCCATTTTGTGGTATCGAGAAAAAAAGAATCAAAGGAACACAACGAAAGTTCATTACCAAATGCAGCACATGATCGAAGTCACTTCCACAATTTTTACGTGTGAATCAAAATGTAGGAGTTATCGCTTAGTAATGGAATAATTAACTATGTTTCTGAACTTTGGTACAACATCCGTTGATTTTTATTGATGTAGAACAAACTAACATGCCCGAGCTTTCGCTCACCAACGGGTGTCTTTTACAAGGCTTATTGATACTAAAATATACGGATAGAACTAACAGTAAACGTTAGCATTTGAAAGTATGTATTTGCTTTGAGTCTGAGGTGTAGCCAAAGGGATGATCCTCGGGTCCGGACCCCTCCCCTGAGGGTGGATTGAGTACAAATTTAAAGCGATATATACAGTATATGGTATATATCACTTACTACGTAAATATTAAAACGATATATACAGTATGTATGTATGGTATACAGGGTGATTGTAAACTGCTTCAAAAAAACAAGAAGGGTGATAGTACACATCAAGAAAATAATTATTTGCAATGGAACCTAGGACCGCATTCCACTCCTATCGCCAGAAAATCTACATATCCACGTTGAGCCTTCAACAGTGAAAACAAAGAGACATACCTAATTTATGAGTTGCACAATAACAATCGCATCAGAGAAAGACTCAAAGGAGCTGCTCAAACTGGCGTCCAAGGGTGTCGCTGCACAGCCCACAAGGCGAATGAAGGACTGTCGCACCCTCTCCTTAACTCCCGGTGTGGTGTTGATGTTGTCCGCAGCAACAGCGATTCGCGCTACGAGATCTTAAAGGGAGTCCACAGGTGTCTCGTGCACCAATGTTTTCGTGTTCCCTCCAAAAAGAAGTCCAGTGAAACCACTGGTCCACCGCACAGGATATAGCGCATTTCGCACGGTAATATGGCTGAACAGGTTCGGCTGCGTTTTTGAATGTTCGCTCCTCATCATCTACGCTCTTGTTCAGCGCACCTGATTTGCATCTTGTGCTTCTCATGCACTGGTTGGAACTCCGTGTGCCTGCTGAACGTTTTTCGAACGTGCTCTTTTCTGTCACTAGGAGTGGAATGCGGCCCTAGGTTTCTTTGCAAATATTGTTCGTCTTGATGTGTACTATCACCCCTTTTGTTTTGCTGAAGTAGTTTACAGTCTCCCTGTATATCGTTTACTATACATTAAAACGATATATGCAGTATGTATATATGGTATATATTATATATTTCTTAAGAAGGGGAAGGGGTCCATAGATTTGGTTTACTGGCTTTCACCAATGAACCATATCTATGAACTATTTACCCCTTTAAGAAATTTCTGGCTACGCCACTGCTTTGAGTTAACATCAAATTGCGCAAAAAATAGGAAAAGTGCACTTTTCCCATTTTTTTTGCACAATTTGAAGTTAATTGAAATCAAGTATATGTTTTGCTTTCAATAAAAAACCAAAAATAGGGAATGTGCACTTTATCCATTTTTTGCGCAATTTTTAGTTAACTCAAAGCAAGTATATATTTTGCTTTCAATGTAGAACCAAAAATAGGGAATGTGCACTTTATCCATTTTTTGCGCAATTTTTAGTTAACTCAAATCAAGTATATATTTTCAAATGTCAATGTTTACGGTTAGTTCTTCTCCGTATTAGGTTAATATTTATTAACCTTGAAAAAGCCACCCGTTGGTGAGCGAAAGCTGGGCTATGTTAGTTTGTTCTACACCAATAAAAATAAACTGATGTTGTACTAAAGTTAATTAACTTGGTGTATTCATGCTCGTTGATCATTATTTATCTTAACTATGTTTCTGTTTATTTTCAGAAATCTTGATATTAAGTGTAGCGTCAACAAAATGATTCCTAATCATATTCCCAAGCTGAAAAAGCTGTGTTTGTGGCATGTTTATGAAGATCTTTTGCTACATATCACAAAATTTCGCGAAGATCCAACGGATTATTTGCAATTCCGTAAGTATCGAATTTAAAACATTACATTTTGCTTCCAAAGTAAAACTAAAACTGTTTCTAAAGCTTTATTGTTGTTGTTGTTGTCATTTTAGGTTTGTAACGCATAAGCTGCGCATTAAGTGATTTAAATTTCATGTACCAATATATGCCATTTTTAGGGATAACATAAGGCAGAAGTGCAAATCCTGTTTCTACAGACGGGCCTCCGATTGTTTTCGTGTAATTCGAATTTTGTTCAGGCAATGGCATCCGCAGAAGGAAATTACAGAAAGCCCTAATTACATCAATGAATGGTTTTAATGCTTATACAGTTTTCCAGTACAACATCAACGCTCTGATTATGTCAATTTTCACGCTGAACACTGCTCAAAATATACACTGCCCAAAATAATTATTGGAGCATGTAACTTTGGCGACATTATGTAAGCCAGTCGTATGATATCTTACCGAAACGTGGAAAACACAAGTCGAATGTGACGTAGGCAGGCGAATCATGCACATCCTTATGAATATGAGCGACTGTGACGTCAGAGTACGTAAAAGGATTGGAATAAAAAGGAACGTTTTCGGGGAGCTCCTTCCTTCAGCCGCCTTTATCGCGACATTTCATTTCTTGAAGTCTTTGGCTCGCACGATGTCTAAACAGCATGATTTATGGAATCAGCAGCGTAAAGATGATCTATGGAAGCAGATCAGACACAGCTGGTGTTAGCAGAAGCCATTGGAGTGTCATAAAATGTCATTTCCTGAATGTAGCCATGGTTACAGTATACAGGAAGTATTCAAAGTAGGAAAGGTCTAAATCGTCCATGAGAAACTACAGCAAGGGAGACCTCTTTTATTGCTAATAGCTCATCAGGACAGGCGTCTAAATGCTACTCAGCTCCAACGACAGCTCCTCGTTTTAACAGGATGCAAATTGTCAACTCAAACTATCCGCATTTGCCTTCACCAAAGTGGCGTTTAAGCAGGTAGGCCAATGTTGTGTGTCCGTTTAACGTAACAGCCCCGTACGACCGCTAGATATTGGGATGACATCGTAGTTCCTCATCCCAATTTCTAATGGCAAAGATCTCCTCTACGGTGAAGATCACTTCCTTGACGAGTCGAAATTAAGTTTGGAATCTGACAAGCTGGGGAAAACCTGGAACACAAAGTAACTCAGCTGTTGTGCAGGATACATCACATTAAGGCGGGCATGAATTGGTGGCCTAGAGAGGCATAAGTATTAGTGGACTGTCGGACCAGTACGTCATCCGACACGGACGTCTGGCGGCCCAGAGATATAGGGATGATATTCTGAAACTTATTGTCATTCGGCATGTTGCATCCGTCGGTCGTTCGCTCCTTTTCATGAACGATAACGCTGAACCTCATACAACCCGACAATTGGACAGCATGCTTCAAGAGGAGGAAATCGAGCTTGTACAATGGCCATGCACCCTGACTTAAATCCTATTGAGCATGCCCGAGACGCACTAGGCAGACGCATTGCAGCTACGACAACTCCATTGACGCTTCGTGAACTGAAGGCTGCTCTTGTTGAGGAGTGGAGAAAATACCCCTAAAACTTACTCGGTAATCACACCAATACCTTGCCATATAAGTGCGCAGCGTACTTAGCCTTTCGAGAGGACCACAGACCTACTATACCCAAAACAAAGATAACCTGAATCGGCAGTTAAAGCTACGGAATGTGTACTCCCACTGCGTAATATAATTGTAGTTTGAAAACTCCTGTTAACATTTGAACTGAGACCTAAAAATGCACAGGGATATATAGATGTTCTAAATGTCGAACGTACGTACATACAAAAAATGAAGATCCGGTCTCGTTTCTAAAAAATACAAATATTTACATTTTGGCGACGTCATTGTCACTTCTATTTTGCTTCAGAGAAGCTATACACTATACACAGGGGATGCTTACTGCGAGCGGGTGAGGAGAATTGTGTTAGTCTGAGGGTAAGGGAGATAATGGTCACTGAGCTTGCACCTTTATTCGTGGTTACTGTTTTAAAATACTCATTCAGAAATCGCTTATATGTTGGTCGGCAAGGTTCAGAAGGTGTGGAGCTTGAAAAGGGACATCATGATGGAACGCGGAAAGTTTCCTTTTGTCATGCCTTAAGTCACCCTTAGGGGGTAGGATTCACAACACATGGTACCGCATTAGTGCGCTGAGGAATACTGAAATACAACAGATATCTTGTCGGTAAATCGGTTTCACAGCATTATCAGTTTAGTCAGGTTAGCTTTGCCCCGAGTATAGAGGTCAATTACCAAGGCAAAGCAGTAATTTTTTCTTGTTGAACAAATATGCATATTTCCGTAAAGCATATCGTATCATGTGCATAATATTGCATAAAAATTCGCTAATGTACTTTTCCTTTCCCATGTTACTGAATATTCTACGGTATCTTACACAAAAATACCAGTTTTTGTTCAACAACATCAGTCGCACATGGTTTCCTTACCATATCTCCTGCTCTCCTAATTCTTTTGAGCAGTGTATTATTGCATTACTTATTTGTGAACCTATTGAAAATATATGTGTTCTTTTATCGCTGGCAGTAACGCTTCTCACATCAAGGAGTTGTAATATAAAAATATTTTCAGATAGGAGAACGCTTCTGATATCAAGGAATTGTAATTACAGAAATATTGTCTTATATTAAGATTTGTTGTATCTGAATTTAACTCTATAAATGCTTTAACTTTATGGCCGTATTTCACATGATACCTGGGTTTTTAAAAGTCTGGTAAGATATTAAATTTGCCATTGAAATTTACCTTTCTGTTAAGATAGATGAGAAACACTGCTGCTCCCAACTTTGTGTATTGTAAAATAAAAACTAAAGTCAAAAAAATCCGTCTCTCGTCCAGTATTTTGGCGTCGATAGCATTTCAGCCCTCTTCCGATTTTTTGAAACAGAAAATATATACAGCAGCATCATTATCATTTTCAACCATTATCAATCCACTGCTGCACGAAGGTCTCCCCAAGTTTCCTCCACAACGGTCTGTCTTGTGCCAGTCTCCTCCATGTCACTCCCGCATATTTTCGAATTTCATCCACCCATCTCCCATGTGGTCTTATTCTGGGTCTTTTCCTGTCCCTTGGAATCCAATCTAAAAATTCCGCCTGTCCATCGATGGTCTGTCCTTCTGGCAGTATGTCAAGCCCATTGCCATTTCAGAGATTTAACTCTGATCATGATGTCTTTCACTCTCGTCATTTTTCGGATCCACGAGTTCCTCTTCTTATCTCTCCTGGTTACACCATGCATGCACCTCTCCATGCTTCTTTGAGTTGGCTACATGTCTCTTTTAGGTAAGGTACACGTCTCTGCACCATACGTAAGCACTGGAAGGTTACATTGATCAAACACTTTTCTTTTAAGACATAATGGCATATTGCTCTTGAAAATTATGCTGTTTCTTCCAAAAGCTCTTCAGGCAAGTTTTGTACGCCGATTAATTTCTTCATCAATGTGACCCTCACTTGATATCTGCTGTCCAAGATAAACGTAAGTGTCTGTTATCTCCAGCTTTTCTCCATCAATCGATAAATCTTCATTTCTTGTAAATGCATTGAAAGTTCATTTTTAATCCCACTTCTATTGAACGACACAATACTCTTGTCAGCAAGTTCCTGGATCATACCCTACAGCTCTGATGGGGTAGTTGCAAAAATGACTACGTCATCAGCAAAACGAAGGTGGGTTAGATAATCTCCATTAATCCTAATTCCTGTTTTTTCCCAGTTCAGTGTTGAAAGACATTTTCCAATATGGCATTAAAGAGCTTCGGAGATATGGTGTCACCTTGTCTCACTCCCTTTCCAGTTTTTATGTGTGTTGTATTTTCAAACAGCCGAATCTTTCCACTTGCATTTTCATAGATGTATATACTGTATATATTCTCTCTAATTAAACTTTCGCTTTGAGCTTGTCTTTCTTATGTAAATTTTGTTATTCTTGGATGCAAATATTTTATTGAACGACACAATTCTTTTGCGACAAACTCTAAGCTTTGGTAACATTGACTTTGAGTAAAATGTAAATGAAAAGCATTGTCGAGAGTGTAGGGAAAAAAGGGTTAAAATCGGGTACTTTTTCATATAAAATTTGTTACTTACTCCATCGTGTGATCAAGGTCAGCTAAGAACACTAATCAATTGATTAATCATCTACTTAAAAAAACAGAAATCTTTATAAACGGTAACAAAGAACGGCAGGTTGCAACACCTGAAAAAAAAATTGGGACGAGCGTGGTAATTTTAACGTTCTGTTGTTATTAATATTTCTTATATAAATATTGTTATCTCGTTCACTCTGTACTTAACGTCATATCTGTAGACTAAAAAAGTTTCTGCCCATGTGGCAATAACTTGAAGTAAGTCAAAAGGCAAAAAAAGCGAATCTGTGTGAGGCGTGTGAGAAATGATCAATATTATTTACAATTAAAAATCTTGTGCTGTTTCACAGTACATCGTTTGAGAGTGTTACTTCTGCCGCACTACTGTTTGTAAAAATTTTAACTCCAAGAAAGAATCGCGCAATTTCAAATGAAATTCATATCACAGATTCCTAATGTTACAGGAAATAACTGATTTCATTTGTAGAACTATGCAAGATTCTTTTTTGCGTCAAAACTCAGTATCGTGTGAAGCCAACTGGAGCAACAATAACAGCCTCAACACGGAGTGGTATTGAATGGAAGACGTTTTTGTTAGCATCGTGGGAATCCTGTCAGGGTGCTTTTATGTGAGACAAGAGTTCATATGATCATGGTGACTGGTGGAGGCCTTTTTCTGGCCCGTCGTTTAGCTACCATGTCCCAGACGTGTTTGATCAAAGACATATTCGGCGTACGTGCAGAGCACGGAAGAAGCGTTATCTCCTGGGCATGGAAGAGCTCTTGGACATTCCGAGTCACATGTAGTCGAACATTGCGTTGCTCGAATATAGCGCCAGCAACTCTTAAGGATATCGTATTACCCCTGCCTCTAAAACATCACTGATATGTCTCCAGCTGTTGAGCGTTCCCTCAATTCGTATGAGACGAGATCGCAAATTTTACTCAATGGCGCCTCATACATTTGCGCTTGGTGTTGGGCCGGTATGTCGCCGCAAAATGAGAGCTGAAAGTTGCAGTTATCCACGACGTCTTCGAACACGTATTGGGCCGTCATGGTGCAGCAAGCTGAAACGTGCCTTGTCAGAAAACATGACCTGTTGCCTCTCAGGGCACTGATGTCCGTGTTCGAGACGACATTCCAGCCCGAGGAGTCTGCTGTTGAGGGTCAAAGAAATGCGCACCAATGGGCTGCTAGCGACCAGTCCCCTGTTACGCAGACGACAGCCGCCGAACTGGTAGAGGAAAACATCTGACAGTGCTGCACTAACACGGTGGATGTCATTGTGCGATGTATAATTGCCATAAAGTAAAGGTAGCTATCATTTCGTGTAATTGGGGCCGCGGATGGCCTAGTGGTCCACATTCGTGACCTCTACGGATAAACCTCAGGTTAGATGAAAGGCAGGTACGAACGCTCGAACCACTAAATATCCGCCGTGCGTCGGATGGGCAGCTTAAGCGGTTGTGCCCTGGGTATTTTCCTCCGGTAACAAATAAGGGAGGCTTCCTCTCCCTTTCTACCTCACTTCCGTGTCAATTTCCTATCTGACACTCTAGCCCAAATTTCGTAGCTTCCTATTTCTAAGGGTTGTTTAAGACCTTGGGTTAGACACACTTTTCCTAAAATCTTTTATATATGACCTGACCTGACATTTTGTTCAGTCGTGCGATTTTGCAGTCCATTTCCCGGATTTCTGAGTTCCCGACCCACGTCTGTCCACTGACGTCACAACATTATGCTGGTGTTTCGTCCCGTACCAGTACCAATTTTAAGAATAGGAAAAGCCCAGTTTCTCTGATCCCAACAATTCTTTTTCGCTCAATTTCTCTCAGATGCTCATAATGTAACGTTCTTTTTTAATGGGGCACAGTGGACTCAAGAAATATCCCTTAGATTCAATGCTGGCCATTCATTGATTGTAACATCACATTTGACCCAGATTTTTATACCCACGACCAGAAAGTTCCGTTGTTTCAAAACTGCATGCGCATTTTCACTGTTATATTATCATTTTCATGTCATAACTTGCTGTACATATTCTGTAAGTTTCAAGCTAATACCAGCAGTTGTACATGGTATTGCAATTTTCACAAACAGTAATGTACTAATGTATTTTAAGCTTTCAGTGTGATAAAAGATTTGAGCTGTCTAATGTTAACCAGTGTGTTCTGAACTCCATTTATTATGGTGAGAGCAAGTTCAGAACACTTGATGTCCTGAAAGCCAACAAAACCAAGGAAAAAACAAAATGCTAATCTAGAAAAACACCTGTATTATAGTGCTAGTTCTGGAACTTGGGAGCGTTAGAAATCTAAAGCTTTTGTTTGTTGGTAGAAATAAGTGTTTAACCCCGGGCATTTCAAGTTAGAAATTTTGACCACACACATAGCTGGGAAGTGGAGGAGAGCAAAGAGCGTGGGAGTGTTAACTGTTACTCCAATACATTTTACTGTACCAAATAATAACATTTTTTTTTTCAAATTACAAATTTTTTTTAGAAAACTAACCCAGGTCTCAATACTTTTAGTTAAAATTGTTGCCATAATTGAATTTTAAATCGCTAGGAAATGAGGCTTAGATTTACACCGAAATAATAGCTCAAGTTGCGCTGATGAGCACACATATAAGTAGTGTAGAAATGGGGATTCGAATCCACATACCACATGCGGTAGAAGCGGTATATTCGATATATTGGGATTAGAAACCCCATGGGGGTTCGAATCCACATGCGGCATGCGGTATATGCGATATGGTGTGGATTCGAATCCCCATGGAGTTTCTAATCCGTGAGGTATACAGTGAATCCCCCTCCCCCCGAAACTCACCCTTTTCCCCGGTGGCAACACTGTTTAAGCCCACATGAGTTGGGGTGACGACCTTTAAAGGGTTAAATTTATGCCTCCACTTGGGAAATCCCAAAAATAGGGTGTCAAAGGGTTAAACATCTTTTTCCAATATGAAGTAACAGCTAAGTAAGGGATAAATCAATGGTTTCAAAGGGTTAATTTCGGCTTTAAGGGGTTAAAGCTTATGACCCAAAGTTGGTGAGAAATGAATAAATATGATGTTAAACATCGCTTTCCAACATGAAGCAAGAGCTTGTTGAGCGACGAAACTCGCACTTTTCCCGGTGGCAACACTATTTAATTGTACTCCTTTTCTAAACGGAAGCAGAGGTAAAACGTTAAGCTTTTTGGAGGTGGCAACCCTGTTTAAGCCAAAATGAGTTGGGGTAACGGCCACAAAGGGTTAAATTTACGCTTCCACTTGGGGAAGTTCCCGGAAATTGCAGAAATCGGCTATGAAAGTGTTAAACATCAGGGTGACCGCCATAAAGGGTTAAATTTATGCTTCCACTTGCGGAAATCCCAAAAATAGGGTGTCAAAGGGTTAAACATCGCTCTCCAACGTAAAGCAAGAGTTTATTGAGCGACGAAACTCGCACTTTTTACCGGTGGCACTATTTAATCCGACTCCTTTTCTAAATGGAAGCAGAATTAAAAAGTTAAGCTTTTTGGAGGTGGCAACACTGTTTAAGCTCACATGAGTGGGGGTAACGGCCATAAAATGTTAAATTTACGCTTCCACTAGGTGAAGTTCCCGGCAATCGCAGAAATCGGGTGTGAAAGGGTTAAACATCGCTCTCCAACGTGAAACAAGAGTTTTTTACATTCCATACCGCATGTGGTATGTGGATTCGAATCCCCATGGGGTTTCTAATCCCAATATACTGCATATACCGCATGCGGTATGTGGATTCGAATCCGCATTTCTACACTACTCATATACTACACGGAAGAGCCAAAATATTACGATCAACGCATCATATCACAAATTGTGGCAACTACAGATCCATAACGGCGCGCCTGCGAAGGTAATGTAACTGTATGAATGATACCTGATCTTGAGCTCTGTTAATCAGTAATTTTTTTTTTCTCAGGTGGTAAATATGGACGTGAGCGAGTTTGAGGGATGATAGCGGAATTAAGTGAGTTTGACAAAAGCCAAATTGTAATGGCATGGTTTCCAAGTCAGAGAGTTTCCGAGAGGGCAAAGGTTCTGGGTGCGCGTGTACACGCACACATACAGACACACGTACACACAGCCATAGTTAGTACCTTTAAAGTTTGGTACGAGGGGGAAAATGAACTTCGAACCGCCGTTAAGGTGTGGGAAACCACGGTTTATCAGTGCTATAGGTGAGCAAAAGGTATTCCGTATAGTACGACTGAACAAAAGGGGTATTATGGCGTAACTCTCCGATAATTTGAATGCTGGTGAAGGAAATAATATATCACACACGACACATGTGACATACTACAGAGGTAAAGCACGTGTTAAGACGACAAATCTTCAGCGATACATTCTGTCCGTGTAGCCTTTTTGGGAAAGCAACTTACTCCGTTGTGAGGGGGCGCCGGTTGGATCCCAGTCACGGACAAACTTGTGTTTTCACACACATAGTACATCGAATCCCGCTGAAAATAGGGATGCAAGCCGCAGACCTCTTGGAGTGCCTATGCTAACATCGGTTTGCCGTTGAAAGCGCCTACAATTGGCACGCCGGCATAAAAACTGGGCCTTGAATGATTGGAAGAAGGTCGACTGGTTCAATGAATCTCGTTCGCTGTTGCACCGCGTGGACTCCCGATTACCTGGGCGTCATTTATAGAGGGAATGATATTACTAGAAAACACAACAGGACACAAACCAGCCAGTGGATGTAGCGTAATGCTTTGGGCAATGCTCTGCTGGGAAACCCTGGGTCCAGTAATTCATGTGTAGAAATACAGTACGCCTTCCATCAACCTAAACAGCATTGCGGACAAAGTATATACTTTCAGGGCAACGGTATTGTAGCTGTGCCTTCTTTTAGAAGCATAATTCGCCATGCTACACTGCGTGGATTGTTCCAGAATGTTTCCCGGAATACGAGAAAGACGTCCAGGTGCTGCCCAGGCGTGCAAATTAAGCAGGCATCAATCCAATCGAGCATCAGGGGGTTTTGTGTACGAACAGAAAATCCGATATGCTGTGGCTGAATCAAGTAACTCAGAATAGTTAAAGGATCTCCTGGTAACGTGCTAATACCAGATGCCACAAGAAAACTTAAGAAATCTTGTAGCGTCGACCCCTCGCCGGGTAAGAGCTGTTTTGATGGCCCGTGGAGGACCAACATCCTATTAGGCAGAAGGTCATGATTTTTGTCTCATCGGTGCATTGTATGGTACAATGCATACATGCTAGTGAAAAATTTGGATATTGTGCAGAATATGACGAATCTAGTTTTATGTTAGTAAGGGTCTGTAATGCATTTTTCATGTGAGACTATTGTCACATAATTTAATATCAATTTATTAAATTGAAAGATAATTCAGTATGAATCGAAACAACTAATTATTTTTCTTTCTCTTCAGAGCTTATGTTTTCGAACGACATTGTGAAAATGATTGGTGAAAATCTTGATGAGATGTCATCAAACGGAATTTCGACTGTCAGTTGTATAAAATTCGTGGAGGAATTCTCAGACTTCATCTCTAACCCATTTGTTAAGACGATTGACGAGCATATAGATGGATACAGTCAAGAAATTCTTTCGGCGATTTATCGTAACTGCAAGGTATGTTTTTTTTTTCATCTAATGTTATCTCAAACAGTATCACAGGTTGTTCTGAAGATTTTGCTTATTTATGCACGTGGGCAAACATGGGCGTACAGTTGACTTAAAAGTTGGAGTTGTCGGCTTCGATTTTTATGAAATATATAATTAATCAATATGTTTTTGAAAAAAAAGTTTTTAATAAATGCATCCTTCCAATTTTCACTTTCGGACCAAGGACATGGACCTTAACTGAGAAAAATGTTTAGACGCCGCAAATCACTCAAAGACGAAGAATGATGAATCGAGAAATAGAGAGCATGATTCTTATAGCGAAGAAAGACAAAAAGAGGAAGACATTGATGAGGAAATGATAAGAGTTTATGCCATTATGATGAAAGTGAAGATCCACCAATTGTGATGAGCTGGATATATTGTAGAAAAAACACATCAGCGTTGGACAACTGAAATACTGAATTGGATATTAAGGAAAGGAAAAGACTCAGAAGAATGCCACCTGCGGGGATATCTAGAAGTGAATTATGATGATCAATATATATATATATATATATATATGGTTCCAAATAAAGGGCAGCCCGCAAACCCTGTGTTGAGGAGGAGGCTTTACAATCTAATATAAAATAATACAAAACTGTTTGCGGTCACTTCGTATGAAACCGGTTAAAGAAATAGCCAGGAATTTTTGATGGAAGCTTCGAATGAAGTATTGCAATTTTTGGTAGGTTCTGTTTTCCAGTAAATGAGTTAAATCTTTAAAAATCATTTTTGCGGTTTTATAATACATTAAAGCTGAATGACGAAAAAGCAGTTAATGAGGCTGTGGTGGCTCGTCCCGTGAAGTCCCGCTTTACATTACATAAAAAAAGAATCTTCGAATGATTTGGCGGATTCTTACAAATAGTGACCTTTTCGTTTACAAAAATGATTTCTGGAAAGTGCGGTGGCTTTGAAACAAAAGCTTTCCCGCTTCTGACAGCAAGGTAGATGTGCAAAAACGCCTTTTCCAAAGGCATTACGGATTGATGAACAGACTACTTTGTAACTCCGCGCAGACCATGTGAGGAGATAAAAGCCGCAGTTCTAAATCACTTCACTACGGGAAGGTGTAAAGCGCCGACGTAGAGACCTGGACTGTTCTCAAGCAGGTTGCTATGGCAACCAATCATATTAATGAAAAAGATTAACCCGCCGCTTCCCCGCGGTGTGATTTTGAATTTAGTCGTTTCTTCTGGCCCGTTTGCTCTGGTAGTGTTCAGTAAATGCGAGTGTAAACTTTAATTTCAGTGCTGTATCTTTATTATTCTTCGTGTGTTATAGATCCAGGCTTGTGTTTAAAAAAATGAACCCGGAAAATGATACAGTGTGCATATTGTCGTAGAATACGAGGGCGGATCGAAAAGTTAGTTACGCTTTTGAATAAAAAATAAAATAAAGAGATATCCTTAGGGTATGTATGTTAGTTTAAAGGTCATTTGTTCATTTTTCGACATAGTCGACTAAGGACTGTAAACATTTATTGGAATGTGTGATTAACTTTTTCAAATGGTAGTCGCAATGGGATAAGTCGGGTCTGTACGGTGGATTTTGCCACACCTCCCACTTGAATGACTGCAGAAATGCCTTTGTTTTCCGTGCTGTGTGGGGTGTGGCGTTGTCGTGCAGCAGAATGAAACATTCGCTCAACTTACCCCGTCGTCTACCCTTAAATTTCTTTCGCAAATTTCGTAGCCTTTGGCAATATGAGTCAGCATTGGTAGTCGTCCTTTTGACAGACATTCTGTGTAAACAACACCTTCACAGTCAAATAAAACTGTCACCATGACCTTTCCCGCAAAAAGTTGGACTTTGCACTTCTTTGTTGTTCGAGAGGTGACATGCTTTCATTCCATGGACGAAGGTTTGGTTTCAGGGGGGAAAGTATGAAACCACGTTTCGTCACGTGTGATGATTCGACGCAAAACGAAAAATAAACTGCTAACCTCAGCAGAATACCGTTGAGAAGAGTCAAAGATGACATTAAACGTTGGTTTCTGTGCTGGCCGGTGAGTAAACGTGGCACGCATCTTACACACAATTTCCCAAATCACAGGTGTTCGTGAATAATGGAATGCACGGTCCCGTACGAAATGTCTAACGTACTGGCAATTTCCTTGATTTTGATATGCTCATTATCCCGTATGATGTCGCAAAACGGCGTGAACATGCTCCGGAGTGCTGGATATCGATCGTCTGCCTTCACGATATTCGTCCGTCAAATTTGTGCGACCCTTTTCAAATTCACCACTTTACAATGGCCGGGTGAGACATGGCATTTTCCCCATATACAGCACAGATTTCACGATGGATGTAAATGTAATTTAGGCGCTTAGCCCACAAAAATCGAATGGTGCCTTGCATTTCCAATTTGGAGTAAGAATCCAGTGGACGCGCCATTACGAAATGCCTTCTGCACACGCCTTACGCAGTTGCCGAACTAAAACACCTCCCGTTGGCAGCTCCGACGTACTGTCTACTTCGCTCCCAAGCACACAGTCTGACTGCAATCCCACTCCAAATGGCTCTAAATGTAACTTACTTATAATGGGGATAAGGTTGTATTCAAAGAAATGCATTAAACTGCGTGTTTTCTCTGATTCTTACTTTACCCTCACCCACTGTGCTGTTAGAAAGTTTCTCCTGTTTGAAACGAAAAAACAGAATTTCTTATATAAGAAACTCTATTCCACAGCAAAGATTAACATTTTTGTCTAATATCACGCTACAGAAAGAACTTATTCCTGGACCTGTAGTTAAACAGCGGTTTTACGATGACACCGTTGACCGCTATATTTAATTAAAAGATAAAAGTATTGACCTTTTTGGTAAGAACTACGTCGCAGACATACATTCGTATATATGCAGTTTTTTCTTTTATGGATTTCCATTTTGCAAACTTCTCCTGCTTTTCTAGTCACAAACCGCCACTGTAAGACAGACGACTTCAAGCCTCTATCACAGCCATAGCAACAGTACGTATGCATACGTGTACGTATATTAATAAGAGAATATTAAAGAAAGGGAAATTCAATGAATGCAAGATTTGAATTAAAGGTGTCCATTATTATTATAGTGGTTATCACATAACTACGCATCTCTCAGAATATGATGAACTAAAATGTGTTCTTCACAGAGGCCTATGTTCCTCTTTCTGTAACAGAATGAAGATAAAAATAACATCATTAGCAAATTTTCATAGTATTATTTTACATGCAGTGTTTTTTGTATTCCAGAGTAAATATTATAAGTAATCTTTTCTATTTCTGTGCCACAACTCTTAATTGTTATGGATTTATTTTCTGTATTTTCGTATGTCAATCGGAAAAGGCTATTATTAGTATAATACTGCTGCAATGTTTTTTACCGATGTAATGGAAGTAGAAAAACCTTTTTTATTTTGAGGGAGAGAGTTAACGACCACTCTGAACAACTCCAATAGGTATGAGCAGCCACTGTCCCAAATTTAGCATCATTTGTTTCACGGAATGAAGCGAACCAACGCCTTTAGGTAAAAACACCACCTAAGCCACATCTGAGACTCGAACTCGGGCCCTCTTTGAGAAACGGTTGTGTAGACCTCTGCACCAGAAATACAACCTAGGTCCAAAAGTTCCAGGACTTACTACATAACAGACATAACAATAGTGTGATAAAAATATCAGATATATGCAATTCTTGGCTAATCAGAGAACAGCTAGAAACAGGTTTGTACCAGTACCGACAGGTGGCAGACGGTCAGTAAGGGAGCCATTGCAAGCGTTTTCGTCCCATTTCATTTTAGCCATGGAGGAGAAGAGACAAAACTTCCGTTTTGGTAAATTAGCTATTGAAACTTATAGAGTGTTAAAAGAAGCGTATGGAAACTCAGCATTATCCCTCAGTACAGTTTTCGAATGGTACGTATGATTTCGTGACGATCCGTCCACACACTGCAGAGACACCCAAATCTTGAATCATCATCAAAGGATTCCCGGCGATCACAAACCGTGCATACCACTTAAAAACTGAGCTGCGGGATAATGCTGTGTCTCTATACGCTTCTACTAACATTCTGGAAGTCTCAGTAGCTCCTTTACCAAGTTTCCAACAAAAACGGATGTTTACTCTCTGTTTCCATGCCTAAAATAAAATGGGGCGAGAAAACTTGCTATGACTCCCTTAATGCCCGCCTGCCGCTTGTCGGTACCGGTACAAACCGGTTTCCATCTGTTCGCTAATTTGCGAAGGTCTGATGTCTTCTGGCACGGACGTGATATTTTTATCCCACCACTGTTACGTCAGTTATGTGGTCAATCCTATAACTACTCTGTCGTAGGTTGTAGCCCAAAATAAGTATTTCAATAGGCAAACATTTGTCGGAACTGCGCCTATATATGCACAGTGCCGCGGTGCCTGAACACTCTCACGCAGGTCGATAGTCCCGAAGAAACAGGAAGAATCATCTGGGGAAGGGGAGGCTGAAGGATCGTTTGGGAGAAGGAGGCTGAAGGATCGTTTGGGAGGGGGAGGCAGAAAGATCGTCTGGGAGAGGCACTTTGTCGTACTACAACTGCGCTTTTCCACGAATTCAGACACAAGTGTTCCTTATTTTTATTATGCTTGTTACTTTACATCATTAGCGAATAGTCATGCTAAAAGTATAATAAAAACAATTCGACGAAATAGAAAATATGAAACAAACAGGGGAGAAAGAAAACAAAAAAAAAAGAAAAATATCTTAAAGGCTTGCGCAGTGTACCGGCTTATGACCATTCGTCCGTGAAGGGTCCGGGTCCGAATCCTGGTGAGGCATGGATGTTGTGTTTGTCTTACGGCCCCGGTTCTCTCCCTTCTCAGGAACAAGTGGCCCTAAATTATTGACTTTCGGACTGGTTATAGCCCATTGAGTTGCTGACGGTGGTTGTTAAACCTTCAATAAAATAAAAACAAAAAATCCCTAAAATGTATAAAATAAATTATATTCTTTGAATTTACTTAATGATAGTTGAGCTGCGGTTTCCGTATCGTTGGAATGAAAAAAAATACTAACAAGCGTGTTTTTTTAGCAGAATGCATTAATGATTATATGTTCTTCACTCCAATTTAAATCAGTTTATTGTGAAGTTTGAAATTTTCAGTGTTTTTCACTCGTTTGATGAAATATATAAACCTCCAAATGCCCATAAATCCATGAATAACAGAAATTACACACAAAACGTCACGAAAAGCCCAGAAAGCTGATTCAGTTATTTTGGTATGAAAATTATCACTGAAGCAAAAAATCTGAACTTATAGCAATGACTCTAAAGCACGGCATTTAAATTTAAGCATCTTATCCTATTTCCAGAATGCAGGTGATCAAAAGTTCGATTCAGTTGGAAGAAGTAAGTCACCGAAAAAGTTATTCACTTCAGATATTTGCTTATTACATTGGCTAATTTCAAAGCACTAAAATTAAACAATGAATTACAATTTGTAGAAAAGTATGGATTTCCTCGTTCCGTGCACTGAAAGGTTCGTTAAACCTCTAATACAATCCTAATAGAAAAAGGAAAAGGAAGTTATTTTATACTTTAAGAAGACCTTTCACAATTGAAAAGTTTCGCTTCTGTGCTTCATCTTCATGAAATGGTTTTTTTTTGTTTTTTTTTTTGCCAGAGATTGTAGCTTTCTGTCTCTTCCATAGAGATGCGACCCGATTTTTTTGGAAAAGCAGCATGGGTTTTTTCTTGAAGAAATCAATGAAATTCTTTTTCCTCTTGCTAATTTGCTATCTATTTCCTCTTGCTAATTTCCTATCTATTTCCTCTTGCTAATTCGCTATCTATTTCCTCTTGCTAATTTCCTGTCTATTTCCTCTTGCTAATTTGCTATCTATTTCCTCTTGCTAATTTGCTATCTATTTCCTCTTGCTAATTTCCTATCTATTTC